>OZ043930.1:5511686-6118870 GCA_964056405.1 Acronicta alni
CCACATTTCGACCGAGGACTAAATAGTTGCGCGCATCACTGAATGCCTGTTATGCGTTCCGAGTTGCTTTGTGGCGTTTCGGAATGATAAATAATACCCATGCACACTTTGGTGTGTTTTAAAATTCAGGATCATACGAAAATCTGATATTTGCAGAACATAAATTGTCTAAAAAACTAAAAATAAATAAAAAGAGGTTGGAATTTGTCATACCAAATATAGTCAGACTAATAATTAATTTCTGTTTTTTTTTTTAATATTTTTTGTGATGTTATTTGCACGCGGGAAATTTATTTTACAGTTTATAAAAAAAAATATAAAATTATTTTATTCCGGTAATCATTTTTAATCTTTGCATGGGCTATTAACCTTATTTTAAAATATATATTTTGGTACCGTGCAACCGCGTAGTTGAGCTAGTGACGTCAAAAGCTCAACTACCCGAGTCTGACCCCTTTTTATATTCAAAACAAAATGTATGTTCTCGCCCCTTCTTGTTCATATTTGACACTAGCTTCTACCCGCGACTTCGTACGCCTAGACTTAGTAACACAATTGTTTTCGGATTGTATTCATGGGATAAGAAATCCTCAATGTTAGGGAAATTCCCGCTTTGTTCCGAGAAAATATTTATTTATTTATTCTTATTGTACAAAAAGTGTACAAAGGCGGTCTTAATGCCTTAGGCATTCTCTACCAGACAACCTTTAGGTAGTGCAGAGACGATCATGGTAGATGCACTACAATGGTAGATGTGAGAGGTTTAACGCGACTTTTATTGTCTAAACAATAAAAGTACATTTAAGTATACTTACATATAAGTACAGTATACATATATATAAATATATATCTATCTATATACAATATTAAATAATATATATATATATATATATAACACACATATCTATAGATATAATACTTACAATATATAATTAATATATACAATAAATAAAAATACAATTTAGAGTCTAGATGAATCTAACAGGGTCTTGTCGAACAAGTATTTGCGCACATTGGTTTTAAAGGATTGCCGACTGTTTAGCATCCTAATTTCAAGAGGGAGAGCATTCCATAGCAGTACTGATTGGACGAAAAAGGTAGAATGTACAAAGTCAGAGTGGTGAAAAGGACATTGAAGAAGACGATTATAAGATGAACGAAGATGTTTATTGTGGGAGGATGAAATATACTGGAAATGAGAAGATAAGTAAGATGGAGAATTGGGAGAAAAAAGTAAAGAGTACAAAGTAGTCAGCGCCCTCAAATGTCTGCGTTGGCGAATAGGTAGCCATTTCAAACTTATTCGATATTCTGAGACATGGTCATATTTACGTAGGTTGAATACGAATCGAATGCAATTGTTGAGAAGGCGGTCCAATTTGTTGAGCAGATCTGCATTCAGGTCAAAGTAGCACACATCGCCATAGTCGATTATGGGGAAAATTAAGGTCTCGACAAGCATTGCCTTTGTACGCGCTGGAAGAAAATTTTTCAGGCGGTACAGAGACCGCAGAGTTCCTGTCACTTTTTGGCTAACGCTTGAAACTTGGGATTGCCAATTTAGAGTGGGGTCAAGGTGTAGTCCAAGATCTTTGACGCTGGGTGTGATAGGTATGGTTATACCATTAAAGAAGATTGGTGGAACATGACAACTGCTCACCTTGCAGATATTACGGTGACTGCCTAAAATAATGGCTTGACATTTATTGGGGTTCACCGCCAAACCAAACCTATCAGCCCAGTCCTTAATAGAGTCAAGATCTCGGTTCACGGTGTCGATCGCGTGGGATAAATCTCCCACTCTAGTTTGTGTGTACAGCTGTAGGTCATCGGCATAAAGATGATACGCACACTGAAGTTTTTGGGTAATAAGATTTATAAAAATAGAAAAAAGTAGAGGAGATAATATACCGCCTTGGGGAACACCAGTTTCCAGATTGCACCAGGTTGAGAAAGACTCCTCTACGTGGACTGATTGCTGGCGTTCCCGAAGATAAGAGGAAAACCATTCCAGTACTTCGGGAGATATCTTAAGATGGGACAGGATGGACAAAAGGATATCGTGACTGACGGTATTAAAAGCATTGGAGAAGTCAACCAATACCAATACGGTAACCTTAGTGTCTTCCATGGCAACCCTAATATCGCCAGTCACTTTAAGGAGTGCAGACACGGTACTATGACCTGGCCTAAACCCAGACTGATAAGGACTTAAGAGATTATTCACATGAATAAAGTGAGAGAATTGTTTCTGAACGCAAGCCTCTAGAACTTTAGACAGGAAAGGAAGAATGGAGATTGGACGGAAGTGACTGGGAAGAGATGGGTTTGGAATCTTGGGCAAAGGCAAAACATGGGCTTTACACCACGCGGATGGAAAAGAGCTGGTATCAAGAGAGAAATTTATGATATGTGTGATGGTAGGAAGAAGATAGTCCAAAATTGTAGTTATCATACTCCTACTGATATTGTCACAGCCCACAGCTTTCGACTTTATAGAAAGGATTATTTTCTTAATCTCACCCGAATGAACTGGAGAAAAGTGAAAAGGGTTTATATTGGGATGCGCTAGACCAGCAACGAAATTAATGGTTTGGCTTTTGGTTAGAGGATCTAAAGGAAAAGAAGTGGAGAAATGGTTGTTGAGATCGTCTAAGCCAATGGAATTCGGAAGATCTAAATGTCGCGCTTTGCCGATACCTAGAGTTCCTAAGAATTTCCAAATATCGACAGAAGAAGACGAAGAGATGTTATCTAGAATATGGCGGCGTTTGGCGTTACGTATCATTTGATTACACCGATTCCTAGCAGCCTTGAAGAGGATCCAGTTGTCCTCGACACGATCTTTTCTATATTTCCGAAAAGCACGATCCCTCCGTCTCATTGCCATCAGAATACCCCTCGTCATCCAGGGCGCAGGTGGCCGTTTTAGCTTGACTTTTTTTATTGGAGCATGAGTGTCAAAGAGGTTCGTCACCACCTGGTTAAAAATACGTACCTTGTCGTCGATCGTGGTGGCCTCCATCAACGTCTGCCAATCAATAGCCGACGCGTCATGATGTAGCTTTTGAACATCCATTCGTGCAAAACAACGCCTGTACAAAACCTTAGGCTTAGGCTTAGGAGGTTTTAGGACATAGGACAGGAAAATGAGGTCATGATGGGAAAATCCAGGAGCAGCAAGCTGCCCATGAGAGGAAACGAGGGATGGATTGGAGGTGAGGATTAAGTCGAGCCATGTGTCTTCGCCCATAGTATTGTGGTGAGTGGCTTGGAGGGGCAAGACATGGAGGCTAGCCGACTCAATGAGGTGCAGGAATTTAGTGGCACGAGGGGAGTTAAGAGAAAGGAGGTTAGTGTTAAAATCGCCCATGATGATGTGATGTGTATACTCCGAACCCAACGATTCTAAAACCGAATCTAATTCAGTGAAGTAGTCAATTGAAGGGGGACAATAAATAGCGCCAAGAATTACTTTAGCTCCTCTGACGTAAACCTCTAGAAAAAGGTACTCGGCAGAAGCAGAATAGTTAGCCGAGGAAGAGCGTAATATTTTGTACGGGAAGTCACTTCGAAGGTATATAGCTACACCCCCCCCTCCCTTGCCGATCCGGTCATTCCGGATGAGAATAAAGCCAGGGAGTGGGTACGAGGTAGACACAAGATGCGGTTTGAGCCATGTCTCAGAAATCAGGACAGCGTGAACATTGCTATCAGCAAACGCTTCATACAAGTCATGGAAATGACTGGGAATGCTTTGTGCATTTATGTGGCAAATGTTCAACAGCCGCCCTTGTGGTTGATTAAATTTGTCACGCAGATTATTACCAAGGGTATCACTTGCAGAACAGAAACTGTCGTCGTCAGACGACATGTTTGATTCATTAGCAGACAGAAAAGATTCACTATCGGATATCATAATAATTAAAAATAAATACAATATATATTATAATATACTAAATATAAGAAATAATAATAGATAAGTTAAAAATAACTAAACTGCAGAAGGCTGAACTAACGCTTGCACCTCTGCACCACCCGCCAGCTAACATCAACTAAAACAATAATACACAACAAAAAAAGAAAAACAAAGAAACATACATTATTCAAACCGTTTAGGATAAAAGGTATAGAATTTCTGAACGCAACCCGGAAACGTCAAGTTATCTTGTATTGAATTGACATTTGACATTGACTTAAAAATCACATGACAAAACAACGAAGAAAAGATGACACGATTTATAATGTACTAATGAATTAAATGTGGTGGGTAAACGCAAATAAACAACATATCTTAACTGTGAAGATTATAAGCGTGGCAAATAGTACCTATGTTAATTGTTGTACCATAACAAAAACTGGGTTGAATCTAACTAAATTTGGCTCCTATCTACGGTAAGTAATACAGTTATTAAACAAAAAACAAAACAAACATTAATAATTAATTGAGTGATGACTGTAATAAAAAAATGACCTGTTTATTTACGTGGTTTATGTTTCTCTCCTCCAGACTCTAAACCACTTCCACTCGCCTGCACGGATTTCGGATATTTGGAGACAAGGGAATTAAGATCATCCATGGTAGTAATCTTATGTCGACTACCGTTTGAGGACTTCACCATAATGACGCCATCCTGGGTCCAACATGCGCGCAAACCGAAGTGCAGGCGGGCCTTGGCGAAGATGGACTGCCTGACCCTAGTCAAGAATTCCTTTATGGTAACCGAGGAACCTTTCAAGCCCGCCTTCGCTCTCCAGACTGCAGCCTTGTCATCAATGCTGGAAAATCTGACCAAGATGGGACGATGTCGGCCCTTGATGGAAGCGCCAAGTCTATGACACACTGTGATAGAAGAACGAGTAATGCTCTTGAGGCCTAGCTTATTGCTGATTATATCAAGAGCAACTGCTGTGCTGTCCTCTTTTTCAACTTCAGCTGCTCCCAAGAAGATCAGTGCTTTCCTCCGGTGCCTGGTTTCCATGTTGTCAATTTGTCTGGAACATTCACCAATCTGCTGACGGAGTAGCCCTAGCATGGAGAAGATAAGTTCCCTAAACGTACGGAAGTCTTCGGCTACCCTTGCAACAGTGTCTTTGGCAGGTCCCGCACTCTGAATCTGTGCCTCAAGGTCTTCCATCTTCCGTATGAAGGATTCTTCAAGTGATTTTTGTGCTGTTATGATCTCTGCTAGTTGTGCCATTATGTTGTGTGTGTTGAGTAGATGATGAACTGGCAGGTGGTGTTTAATAAGTGCCTAAATATCACATCAAGTGCACTGCAAATGTGAGTACTAGTATAATTAACCTAGTGAACCAACTTTTAGCACTCAAATTAGCAAAATATTAATTATTTTAATTATTATGATATTAAATTGATAAGAAACACGACTGTACTTTTTTAACACCTACCCTCGAAAAATATGTATCCAATATGCCAGCGCCAATAACAAACTATTAGTGTAGGTACCAACATTTCATTTAAATCCCGTAAGTAGGTCTCTTACATAAGTTTTCTGGGAAATTCCACATAATTTTGGGGTAAAATGTATCCTATTTGTTATTCCCGGTCACACATACTGTGTCTGTATGAAATTTCAATCAAATCCCGTAAGTAGTTCTCCTATATTCGTTTTTCCGGGATTTCCGGGATATTTCCACATTTTTCTGGGGTAAAATATATCCTATTTGTTATTCCCGGTCATATACTATGTGTGTATGAAATTTCATTCAAATCCCGTAAGCTATTCGTTATTCGGGATTTCCGGGATATTCCCACATTTTTCTGGGGTAAAATATATCCTATTTGTTATTCCCGGTCACATACTATGTGTGTATGAAATTTCATTCAAATCCCGTTAAATATTCGTTTTTCGGGATTTCCGGGATAGTCCCACATTTTTCTGGGGTAAAATATATCCTATTTGTTATTCCCGGTCACATTCTATGTGTGTATGAAATTTCATTAAAATCCCGTAAGCTATTCATTATTCGGGATTTCCGGGATATTCCCACATTTTTCTGGGGTAAAATATATCCTATTTGTTATTCCCGGTCACATACTATGTGTGTATGAAATTTCATTCAAATCCCGTTAGATATTCGTTTTTCGGGATTTCCGGGATAGTCCCACATTTTTCTGGGGTAAAATATATCCTATTTGTTATTCCCGGTCACATACTATGTGTGTATGAAATTTCATTTGAATCCCGTAAGTTATTAGTTTTTCGGGATTTCCGGGATATTCTCACATTTTTCTGGGGTTAAATATAATATCCTATTTGTTATTCCCGGTCATATACTATGTGTGTATGAAATTTCATTAAAATCCCGTAAGCTATTCGTTATTCGGGATTTCCGGGATATTCCCACATTTTTCTGGGGTAATATATATCCTATTTGTTATTCCCGGTCACATACTATGTGTGTATGGAATTTCATTCAAATCCCGTTAGATATTCGTTTTTCGGGATTTCCGGGATAGTCCCACATTTTTCTGGGGTAAAATATATCCTATTTGTTATTCCCGGTTACATTCTATGTGTGTATGAAATTTCATTAAAATCCCGTAAGCTATTCGTTATTCGGGATTTCCGGGATATTCCCACATTTTTCTGGGGTAAAATATATCCTATTTGTTATTCCCGGTCACATACTATGTGTGTATGAAATTTCATTCAAATCCCGTTAGATATTCGTTTTTCGGGATTTCCGGGATAGTCCCACATTTTTCTGGGGTAAAATATATCCTATTTGTTATTCCCGGTCACATTCTATGTGTGTATGAAATTTCATTAAAATCCCGTGAGATATTAGTTTACCGGGATTTCCGGGATATTCCCACATTTTTCTGGGGTAAAATATATCCTATTTGTTATTCCCGGTCACATGCTATGTGTGTATGAAATTTCATTCAAATCCCGTAAGATATTCGTTTTTAGAGATTTCCGGGATATTCCCTCATTTTTTTGGGGTAAAATATATCCTATTTGTTATTACCGGTCACATACTATGTGTGTATGAAATTTCATGCAAATCGCAAATAAACAAACAAACATCCAAACATTCACATTTACAATATTAGTGCGCTGATTATTTTGATGACGTCATTCTTCTGTGGTGTATCGAGTGTCGTACAACTGATCACGAGGTCGTGAGTTCTATGGAAATCGAACTTACGATATAATATATGATGAAAATAAGTGCCTATGGTTGTTTGGGTGTTTCTTATGTATTATAGGTACCTATGTATTTAAAAGAAGTATAATAAGTATTATACATATATCACTGGATATATCCCACTGGACCCAATAGTAAATATTTTTTTTTGTATTTTTTTTAATCTTGTTACCTACAGTACAAGCTCTTGAGAAGTGTTTAAAGAGCTTGTACTGTGGGTAACAAGCTTTGCTTTGGGGGTGCTATGTGAATTATCAAAAAAAAATTGGTACTATTGTCCGTGGTTTCACTTGGAATGCAAGTGAAACCGCGGACAGTAGTAATTTTTATTATTAATTAAAAAGGGGTTTTGAGTCAAAATGCTTATATCTTTCACCAAGGTCTAATCTATCTCTTTACCAACTTTCATCAAAATTTCGGTTATTTCGGTTCAGTGGTTTAGGCGTAAAAGCTTAACACAGTTTACTTACACATTTATAGTATTAGTAAGGAAGTATGGATATAAAGAAATCATACAAATATATTCGTATCGTATAATCTAGTCTTCACATAGCCCTGAACTTCGCATCAATCTGAAAGTTATCAGAAGCAATGAAAAGCAAAACGACGAAGAACATTGCTCCATGATGCAATAAACGAGTATGGCGCAGATATTAGAGAAATGTAAACAAGGAAATGGAAATGGAGACTATAAAAGCAGTGCTGTCGGATAATGCCGGGAAACTTTTACGTAAGTAATACAAGCTCCTTTAAGGAGGAAGGAGGGTAAGAGGCCTCGGCCCTGCCGTGGGACAATATAGGCTGAATAAAAGAAAGAAAAATACATGCTTACCTTTTTGCTGTTGCCTTCACCGATGACAAAGGGTTAAAAGAGATTTATTCATTATTATCAGGGCATTTACTATCCCACTGCTGGGCACGGGCCTACTCTCAGAATGAGAGGGATTAGGCTCTAGTCCACCACACTGCGCTGCTCTATGGCGGTTTGGTAGAAGTAAGGTTGAAATCTCTAAGGCATGCAGGTTTCCTCACGATGTTTTCCTTGAGTGAGTGTTAATTCATTATTCCTACGGAAAGTGAAAAAAAAGTTTAGTTTCCTAAAAACTTTAAAATATTCCGTGGTCAAATATAGTCGCCTCATATTTAGATAGGAGATATTGCAATTATTTGTACTATACGCTAATTTAGTTAGAAGTTATTTCCACATTTATTTTTTCCTAGTAGATTAGGTGGATTCATCAAAACAGGCGGAAATTGACCTTAAAGTCTTATTTATAAGGAAGTCAATTTGTCAAAAAAAAATCAGATATATTGGCATTTCGCCGTCAGCACATTAACCATTCCCCTACTGGTTCCAGCCATTCCGCAATTAGGGGTTACCCACTAATTGGGGAATGGCCAATACAATGATACACAATAAAATACAGAGGCGAGCACATCAAGCAGCCACAATCTGTCAAATTTATTTTATTGATTTTCAACTTTAAGGCAAAACGATAAGGTTCATATTCAATTGGAAAAATATTACAGTTTTGGATAACTTGACCTGCTGGCGTCTGACTAAAGTGCGTTTAAGTAAAAACATAAATGGATCTTGAAAATCGATCTAAATAAGTAAAAAATCTCAACAAAAAATACTAATAAGCATTACGCAAAATCGTCTACAAATAGCAAAAAGACTAAATCAATCGAAGATAGATATTTTTGTCCGAATCTTCTGAGGTAACAGTGATTGAGGTAGGGCCACATTACTGTCAGGCCGCCGTACTAAAGGCCGCGGCCTTGGCGAGGCAAAAAGAGGGACACGTTATAAGGAAGAGGCCGGGCATCGGGCAATAAATCAGCGTCTTTGCCCCAAAGAAATGAAACTAAAAGATCTTTGTTTTTTCTCTGATATGGATTTAGGAATAGTTGCCGACATATTGGTTTATGGACATTTGTGGGACAAAAACTTAAATTAGAAACTAGCGACCCACCCCAGCTTGACACGCTTATTTTCATAATTAAAACTTCTTTCTGTTGATGAAAATCCAGTAATACTGCATGAAATGAAATTAAATAAAATGACATTGATGAAATTATATTTATTTTCTGGAAACAGATCTTTTAATGACACTTTTACAAGTCAATGTTTTGATTTTTTTATGCTAGAAGGCATTTCCTAACTTTGTGTATGTAGTTTCTGAGATTAGCCGGAACAGATACAATCTAAGCGCGGCAGGGACATATATGATGTGATGATGAAAAAGAATCACCGTAAGATATCGACACGAAAGAAGGCTATTTTAGTGGTGCTGAATAGGTATGGATGTAGAATTGTATATATGGTACACCTCCGCCTCACCGTTCGAGAAACACAGGCCTGACGTTATGTATGGTTTGATGAGAAATGAGAGATGGTTAATCAGAATATAAAAACACAGGCACAGGCAACTATGTTGTGGTCGGTTTCCAGTCTAATCAAATACGGCTGAATATCAGTATTTCACACGAAGCGTCTGCCATCAGATTTTCGCAACCTAATACCTCTATACCTATACTCGTGACAATTCCATTATTGGCAAAAGAGATCCTACTAGATTACTCATGCCTACCTGTAAGTCATCACTATTCCAAAATAATTGTTATGTGATGTGTATTAAAGTATTTAATAAAGTGCCTAAATCTATCCGAGAGTTACCAATACGTAGAATGAAAAGAGTACTAAAATTATGGCTAACAGAACACACGTTCTATAGTATTAGAGAATTTTTTTGAATTGTAATCTTTTAGAACGCCATGTATTGGTTATTACTCTTTTTTTTTGCCATGTATAAATTAAGCATAGTATTTGAGTTACTGCATGTGTACTTTAAAATTGGTTTTATTATCATTTACTGCATTTTGCATACCGGAATGGTGAAATGTGCTGCGCTAAAATTATATTTGTAACACCTTATTTTATCCACATTTCTTGCAAATAAATATATCTTTCTTTCTTTCTTTCTTTCTACCGATATCCTGAGGATAGTCTGGTTGTCAGGCATTTTGGGCTTCATATTATACTGTGACGACGATATTTATATTATATTTTCTGATTATGCTTTGACGACGCTATGATTTAGTGGTTCTAGTGTCGGACTGATCACGAGGTCGTGGGTTGATTCCCACAGAACACAAATATTTCTGTGACGAACTTAAGTGTTTGTGTTTGTCTGGGTGTTTCTTATGTATTATAAGTATGTACAAAAACAAAGTACCTACATATAATTGTCTAGTACCCATACTACAAGCTCTTCTTAATTTGCCACTAGATGGAATTGTGTAAAATTGACCAAGAATATTTAAAACAAAATTAGAAATGCCAATACAAGCAAAAAGATTAGGCAGTTCACAAGATATCAAGTGTACACACCAATTACATTCATCAACAACGCGTGTGTGCGCCGTACCTTACACCTACCTTTAGCAGTCTTATATCAAATCCCATAAATATCTAAGGGAAATCTTTTTTGTTTTCTTTGTTATTGCTTCCATTGTCTCGGGAATTATTGGATTGTGCCAACACCAGGTGCTTATAAGAGTTATTAATGGCTTCATATTACAGCACACGCGTAAAATGGTTAGTGTAAATTTTAAAACGAGATTAGAAAGGTCGATCATGTCCAACAGATATTATTAGACAATGTGGTTTTTGTATCTGTCACCAGTTTTTTTTAAATATCATTACTTTTCTTATTAATTTCTGACATTTACGCGAATATTATACATTGAAATAAAACTACTTTTTAAGGATTTTAAAGAGACCATGATTCTCTGAGTTTGTTTCGGCGTTTCTTCTCAGAGGTCGTCAGCTAGGAAATGCCGGCTCCATCTAGTATTAATTAATAATTAGTAATAAATATCATTGATCATGTAACAATAAAAATGTAGAGTAGCTGTCGCTAATTATATCATCAAGAAGCCCACCACCTCAGTCTACCCGTGACCATGGACGCTGTAAAGCGATAAAATCCGTAAAAAGTAGTTTTATTTCAATTAGTTTTCTTTTTGTATTTTCCATGCTAAGATTTTAAAGTTATTTAGCGAAGGAAAAAATCGATCGCGAGCTGGATTAGAACTTGCTTCTTCTGGTTAGGTACACCAGACGCTACGACCACTAAGCCACTGCGAGTCCTATCCGCAATGTCGAAATATGCTTCACATTCAGAATTCATATTCAATATGTTTGTTCCATATAGGGATCGAACCCACAACCCGTGGCGCAGAAGCTTATCACTGAGCCGCTACGCCAAACTTGTCGTCAAAGATGGTAATATCGTTCAACCAGTTACTTAAAAACAGCAGCCTGAAAAATGTATAGGTATCCAAAATTAATGTAGAAGTAAAAATAAAATATACATTCGCATAATAAATTTTAAATCAAAAGCATCATAATTTTACTAAAGCAAATAACGGTTGTTATATTACTAATGAATCAAAGAAAAAGTTTCTATCTCATTTCAAAACAAAGGCTAACTTCCAAACATAGAAAACATAGTTAGAGTGTCCTAATAACATCTACGTGCCTTCGATATGCTATCATTAATCATAACGTAATATGCTTTCAGGAGCCCAAGACAATGTTGAGCAGTCATCATAGTTAATGGCAAGGTGGGCGATTCAGACTTAACGATAAACATACTTAATAATAATACTAAAACAAATTTGGTTATTTGGAGAATACATAATTACAATAATCCTGTCTACATTTTATATTACAACATATTTTTATTGAATAAGATAGACAAAGTCAAGTCAAAGCCAAATGTTTTAATGTTTTACCATTAAAATAGCACTTTTGAAAAGTCAAAACTAGTTGCACGGTTCCATAAAGTGGGTCTTATGGAGAAGAACCGGCAAGAAACTCCATAGACACTAACAATGTTAATCTTGGTTTACAATGTTTGTTATGTTGAATAGTTAATGAGAACTAATAAATTAATCCAGAATAAAATAAAAGAGATTGCCATTAACAGTAAGAGCCTACCAGCCCCGACAGACGGCACCCGTTTACGAGTATGGCGTGTGTAATAATATTTTTAACTAAAAGTACATACCTACTTCAATCAGTTTTTGTAACTTATGGGCTCAGGAAGTCTAAAGAACCTTAACCAATATCGTAATTTTGGTTTAAGGGAAATCTTGCCAGGATAAACAATAAGTAGGTACTTTGTTCGGGCTTTTTACGACCTACAATCTTTTCGTAATTCATTTTTTTGTTTTCAAACATAATAATTCCATAGTTTTACTGGTTGACCCATTCAAAACAGTTTTTCATAACGTTCATTGCTAATTTTATAAAAATTGCTAAAGATTTAACTAAATAATATGTCTATAGTCACCAGTTTTTTTTTTTACGGACTCATTTCCACGATAGTTACATGTCATTTGTACAACGAGCGTATTGTAATGCTTAAGATGCGACTGAAAGATATTATCGTTTTAATATCGTTTGTAGCTCATTCAGCTTAATTACAACCGCAGTGTACCAAACAATATGAACTTTTATTATGCCTACTTGGATTTTGTTTGAATTGATCCTCACCCTCATCTTTATACTCTTCTCCCAACTATGTTGGGGTCGGCTTCCAGTTTAACCAGATGCGGCTGAATATCAGTATTTTACACGCAGCAAGTTCCATTATACATTTTTTTTTTGACGGGGTTGGAAATGTTTTATGCACTACCCACCGCTCCGGGGAGCGTGGTGGGGTGTGTCGGACTCCACTCTGAGAAGAGCGATCTACCGACTAAAACCAACCTCGGCGTTTCGCATCACCACTTTAATGCCGGGACTACGGGAGCGCTGTAGCATTTGTCCACAGAAAGTTCCATTAGACCTCCCGCAACCCATGTATCACTTATAAAGATATAAATTTTAGAGAAAGAACAATTCGATCTCAGGCAGGGTTTAAAATTGCCCTGTCATGGCGAATTTCACGGATCCCATAGCCATGATAATAGGGCAAGTGAAGGCAAGTACGGTTTTTAGTCGGTATGAATCCGACACACTCTGCCGCCTCCCTAGGTGGCGGATAGTCCATGCGGAATTTCCGTACTATAAAAAACAAAACAAAAAGGGTTTGAACTTGCGACCCTCCTGTTAAGTATACCCGACGCTTTAGTCAACTAAACTTAGGTAACTTAATTAAGTTAGCTTAACCAGAGCGGTGTAGTTTCAAACGCAGATTGAGTATCGACTTTTTCTTTCTCTAAAATTTATAACATACATACCATCACGCCTGTAATCCCCGAAGGGTTAGGTAGAGGTGTACTAATGTACACCCACATTTCACCGGTAAGTTTTACGTCCCATGTAATAGGGGGCGAGCCTATTGCCATTAACCGGGCAAAAATCCAGACTCCGAGCTGCTGCTGAGAATTTCATAGAAAAACCCAATAACGCTTTGCTCGACCTGGGGATCGAACCCAGGACCTCTAGCGTAACGGTCGCGCTTAGGACCACTAGCTAGACTAATGAGGCAGTCATATCTTTAAAAATGTTGACCATGCGTTAATGCCTCGAAGACTTTGTTTAAAAAAAACAATAATGATATCCACTTTGCCCTCAAAATTATAGTTCATCATCATCCCGTATTCGTCTACAGCTGGATGTATGACCTCTTTCAGTGAACGTCCCTGAGCTCGATCTTTAGCTTTTTTCATCCAGTCGCTGCCAGCAGACAGCTGCCACCTGGTCGGTGGGCGTCACTACGTTTGCCTAAGCGTGGTCTCCACTCAAGAACTCGTTTCGTCCAACGGTTGTCAGTTCTCCAAGAGACTTGAACGGCCCATTGCCACCGTGATAATCCTTTGAACTATATGGTAGCAATACTGTAGTAAAATTCTTTCAAAAACATACCAAAATATCTAGAAACAAAATACTTCGCTGAAATTATTTCCACTTTCACATTGGTTGCCTCAGTTTAACTAACCAACAATAGAGTGAGGTCACAAAATAAATAAGTACAGAAAGCCAGCTCCTTGCGACTCCAATTCTGACTTATATGACTCCAGTTAAGATGGGCTCGTGCTTATAATAAATAAGCTGATAAACTGATCAGCAAGCTTATGCTGTGCTAGTCACGGCCAGTCTATGGATGGGTCTTACATCGATACTCGTATACATCGATACTCCTCCGTGCCTCGGAAAGCACGTAAAGTCGTCGGATTGTTATGCGAACATGCGAAACCTAAAAAGTCTAATGTCCTCAAGATATCGGTATTACCTTGAAATTGGGTTATGGAGGTCTGATGGCAGTCTCTTAGTGTAAAATACTAATTATCAGCCGCATCTGGTTAGAGTGGACGCCGACCCTGTTGGGGTCAGCGTCCACTCTAACATACATATGCAGTTGGGAAAAGGCTCGAAAGATATGTATATGTCCTCGTCTATAGAAAGATATTTAATTTCAAACAGATTTTATGTTCACCTAGGATGATTAAACCACGTCCACCCACCAGTTTACTTTTAGTTCACCGCAAATTTTGTCAATTTCGTTTTAATGGAAACTTCAGTAATATTTCAGAAAAAAATAAAAAAGTAACACCCGAAAAAATCCGCACTGATGTAAAGGTTAAAACAAAGTCGTTTGCAACTCCCTGTCCCTCTGTACGCTAAGATCGTTTTAAATACGCAACGGATTTTGATACAGTTTTCACTATCATTTAGATATTTCCTTGCAAAAGGTTTCTAAGTATACATGCGTATTATTATTAAAGAGACCAGCACATCAAGCTACCACAATCTGCCGAATTTCTTTGATAGATTTTCAACTTTAAAACAAAATGATAAGGTTCATTTTCAATTGGGAAAATTTTACAGTTTTGGATAGCTTGACCTGCTGGCGTCTGTACCTATGACGATGCCGGGGCATGACGCTAGTCATTTATAAAAAAAAAACCTAATAATAATAATAATAACCCCACCGCCGTATCTACACGTTGTCGTCGTGGTGGGGCTTGCGCGCTTCAGTGATTCTTAGGGCTATACCGGTAGAGCTTCTCATGCCGGGAGGTCTAAGTTGAGGAGCCAGACAAAGAGAGATACAATCCAAGCCAAGGTGGAACAGCGTACGCCGAGGGCTCCATGGCTAGGGGAGGGCTTAGTCGTTAGTATGCGGACTCTGGATACTAGGGGACATCCAGTTTTAATATACCCTTGCCTCGGTGAATGCAGGGCTCTGCCGTGGTCGACAAAAGTAGTCCCTAGCTATTCGTGGGATCAGTATGATAACTAGATCAAAAACAAGAAATGCCATTCAGGCAAACGCAGCAACAATAGAAGTTGAAACTTCACAATTTTCCCGTTCATCATCCCCAAGATCTATTTTCTCATCAATAACATCATCTCCGCCTTCTTACATAATATCTTCATCAAGATCCTCATCATCATCACGAAGGACAGTAGACGTTGCGACTGTGGCTACTTCAGCCAGAAATCATTCACCCGCTACTGTCTCCTCAATTACGCGAAAAAAATGGAGTAAAGAAATGAACAGATTCATTTGGCGTACATATCTTATCATTACAAATCTAGAAACCGATACAAGTTCATATTTAACATCCCTACATCAACAGTTCATCGACAGATTCCCGCAAATGAATGTCTCCAAACAAAGAGTGGGAGATCAACGTAGAGCAATAGTCCAAAAAAAGTTGTTACCATACACCACACTTGAAGCAATTAGGTTAGATGTAAGCAACAGCTTACAAATAAGCGACATTGATTCCCAGTTACACACTTCACAACAGCTTACTACTTCTTATAGTAACACACCCCAAACATCACAACCTAAGGCTAGAATGAAATGGTCGAAAGAATATAACGAAACTCTTATTAAATGCTATTTCATAACTACAAAAATGGAGACAGATATGACTTTGTGGAGAAAAAAGTTAAAAGAAAAATTCGTAGAGATTAACCCCCAATTAGCACATCTCTCAGAACAGCGAATATCAGACCAAAAAAGAGTGATTATTAATAACAGAATGATACCAGAATCACGACTCCAGGAACTAAAATGTTATGCAGAAAACATATTAAATCAAACAGATCCTTACATGCAATCAAATCATCACAACTTACAAATAACTACAGAGGACGTACAGGAACAACCATTCATAAACAACAACAACACACAAATAACAAACATTGAACAATCATACACCCAAGAAACAGAATTAGAAAGCGATCCTAACTATTTAACTAGCATTGACGCAGCAGCCCTTACCAATTCCAGTACAAGACACCAAACAAATGCGGAACTAGAAGAAACATTTGCAAATACCCTTCTACACTTTACAGATACCCATCCTACTAAAAGAAATTACATACCAAAACAAAAGTCGTCAAAAAAGTTGGCAAAAATAGTTAATTATATCGACAATTTTATCCTGCCAAAGCATGTTAGTAATGAGACAGATTTTAAATCACTTCAAACAATAATATACAGTGCAGCTTGGACAGCTGCTAAAGCCAATGGAAGTAAACTTTCATACGTAACCACTGAAAACCTAGCAAATCCCAGAATCAATATACCAAAATGGCAAAGAAGACTAGAGTATAAGATTAAAGATTTAAGAGCTAAAATAGGTAGACTTACTCATTATATGCACGGGAACAGAAGTAGAAAACTTAACAGAGAGGTCCACAAAATACTAGAACACTACAAAATACATTCAACACACGAGGAACCTAATACACAACTTACACACTTTCTAGATACACTTAAACAGAAACTTACTCTTTTAAATAGTAGATTGAACAGATACACAAAATGCACACTCCGCAAAACGCAAAATAATCAATTTAATAAGAATGAAAAGCAATTCTACCGGACATTAAAAAATTCTACCACAAATAAAACAACGCCTTCTAATAGTGAAAATAATAGGACTAACATATTACCACCTACGAGCGAAATACAACAATTTTGGGCAAACATTTGGGAGAGGCCTATGTTACATAACACACAGGCTGATTGGATTAACACAGAGATAGATAATCTAATCAATATTGAACAAATGGATTTTGAACACATACAGATAGATATATTTCACGACGTTCTTAAGAAGTTACACAACTGGAAAGCACCAGGTTCGGACAATATACACAACTTTTGGCTTAAAAAATTTACACACATTCACCCCTACTTGTTTAACTACATTAACGAATTCATCAAAAATCCAAATACTATGCCCGCATACCTAACAGAAGGAATTACATACATGTTACCAAAAGACCTCAACGAAACTAATAACCCAGCTAAGTACAGACCAATAACTTGCCTTCAAACAATATATAAGATATTAACGTCATGCATCACTCACATTATATTTAAACACCTTGATACAAATTCAATATTAACCGAGGAACAAAAAGGATGCAGGAAATATAGCCAGGGCTGTAAAGAACAATTAACCGTAGATGCCGTAATACTCAAACAGGTCCAACAAAAGAAAAAAGACTTATATACTATGTATATTGATTATAAAAAAGCTTACGATTCAGTACCACATACATGGCTAATAGAAGTTTTAAATATTTATAAAATAAATCCACAAATTATTACCTTTTTAAACAATATAATGAATCAATGGATGACACGCTTACGTCTGACTACACCCACTGGAATAGCTGAGACAGAGCCAATTAAGATCCGAAGAGGTATATTTCAAGGTGACTCGCTTAGCCCATTATGGTTCTGTCTTGCATTAAATCCTCTATCTAACAAATTAAACTCTGCGAATCCAGGATATCTTCTTCAATACAGTAATATGACAGAGGATAGACCAACTGACACACAGGACTGTAAAATTAACCATCTCCTATATATGGATGACATTAAGTTATATGCATCCTCACCAGATGACTTGTGTCAACTCGTTAATATCACAGAGCAGTTTTCAAATGACATAGGCATGGAATTTGGTATAGATAAGTGCAAAATTAATTCAGTAAAGGCAGGGCAAACTTATGAACACTCACACACAATCCAGACAGGAGAAACTATAGACTCTTTAGATGAAAATGGAACGTACAAGTATCTGGGATACATTCAAGCCAAACAAATCAAACACAAACAGATAAAAAATACACTCACACAACAATTTAAACACAGACTTAAATCAATTTTTAATACCCAACTACACGCTAGAAACACCATTAAAGCCATAAATACCTTCGCGATCCCCGTACTTACCTACTCATTCGGTATAATTAATTGGACCAACACGGAACTCAAAAATCTGCAACGCGTAATTAATACTACCCTAACTAAATATAGAAAGCATCACCCAAGGTCCTGTGTGCAGAGATTAACACTGCCCAGAAAAGAGGGAGGACGCGGTATAATAGACATTACAAACCTACACAATAAACAAATTAGTACTTTGAGGACGTACTTTAATTTCAAAAGCACCACCTCAACCCTACACAAAGCAATAGTTTATAATGACCGAAAATTAACCCCGCTAAACATGTATGATAAAAACAAGCAAACAAACGAAAAACAGACTGACGGACCTAAAAAAATATTGCAATGGACCCAAAAGTCATTGCATGGAAGACATCGCCAAGACCTCTGCCAACCTAACGTCGATATGTTAGCATCGAACGAATGGTTACGTCGCGGAGATTTATTCCCTGAGACAGAAGGGTTCATGACAGCTATCCAAGATCAAGTTATCGAGACGCGTAATTATCAAAAGCACATCATGCGAACCCAAACCCACGATATCTGCAGGCGATGTAATAGTTCTCCCGAAACTATCCAACACATAACTGGAGCATGTAAATCAATAGTACAAACTGACTACAAACATAGACACGACCAAATAGCAAAAATAATTCACCAAAAATTAGCATCAAAATACAATTTAATTTCTACACCACCAATACCATACTACAAATATAACCCTGACATCGTCCTCGAGAACAACAGTCATAAGTTGTATTATGACCGAGCGATCCTTACTGACAGAACAACACACTACAATAGGCCGGACATTACTTTGTTAGATAAAATTAACAAAACTGCACAAATAATAGACATAGCTGTACCTAACACTCACAATCTACAAAGTACCATAGCAGAAAAACTCTCCAAATATACAGACTTAAAAATTGAAATCAGCCGAATGTGGAGACTAAGTCATGTCAGTATTGTTCCTATAGTTTTATCAACCACAGGGATCATTCCCAAGCAACTCCACCAATCTTTAAAAACTCTAGACATAGCACCGTATACCTATCAAAGCCTACAGAAAGCCGCAATCCTGAATACTTGCAGAATTGTTAGAAAATTCCTACAGAACGAAAATGAGACACAAGCAACCATATCCCACACACAAGTAACCACCACAGTCACCACACGCACACAATCATACGCGCGCATCAATCTTTAATACCCCTGATCATCATCATCATCATCAACAATTAGTCTAGGTTAGCACTTGGCTTCGGCCCGTGCTAGTCTAAAAACCGGCAAATTAAAAAGAGCCGAGATATTAAAAACATATACTTCATAATAATAATAATAATATAGTGCTTGATACTAACGACCGCAGGAAGGTATGGCAGAGTAAGGAGCTCCACGGACGCTTTTTCGGGGCCCTACATGGGCCCGATGTAGACCAAGCAGCGTCCGTAGCCTGGCTGCGTTTCGGTGACCTTTTTGGGGAAACCGAAGGTTTTGTCTGTGCAATTATGGACGAAGTTATCATGACGAATAACTACCGGAGGTTTATTGTGAAGGATGGCACGGTTGACATCTGTCGGGCATGTCACCGCCCGGGTGAATCGATCCGCCACATTATCTCTGGTTGTTCTCGTCTAGCTAACGAGGAGTACTTGCATAGGCACAACCTTGTAGCCAGAATCATCCATCAGCAACTTGCTCTGAAATACACTCTTGTGGCATCGGAGGTACCGTACTACAGGTATGTGCCCGACCCAGTTCTCGAAAATGGCAATATCACATTGTACTGGGATCGGTCCATCATCACTGATAGGACTATTGTAGCCAATAAGCCTGATATAGTGGTGGTGGACCGAATTGAGAGGCGTGCAATGATTGTTGACATTACCGTCCCGCATGACGGGAACCTCGTGAAAGCCGAGAAAGATAAGCAAATCAAGTATCTTGACTTGGCTCGCGAGGTTGTCGACATGTGGGATGTGGACACAGCGATCATTGTACCGATAGTCGTGTCAGCCAATGGCTTAATAGCCACGAGCCTCGACCAACACCTTAGGAGGCTCTCGTTAGGCGGCTGGGTCAAGGGCCTGATCCAGAAAGCAGTACTGCTGGACACGGCCCGTATTGTTAGGAGGTTCCTCTCTCTGGAGCCCTGACCGCCGGTAGCTTGGACCCTGTTCCCGATACCGGTGGGCCTCTATTTTTATATTTTTAAATGTTTTTGTTTTATAATTTATTTTATAAAAATATTTAAAAATGTAAATGATAAGAATACTAATGAATAAAGGATAATAATAATATTTTTGGAACATTTTTACACAACACCATCTAGTCCCAAACTAAGCAGAGCTTATACTATGGGTACTAGATAATGGATATAATACTTATATACTTTTTTTTTTTGTAAATACATACTTATAATAGATAAGAAATAATATTCATGCGCTTTATCGCCTGCGCTTTGTTGTGTTACATCGGCCTTCTGTGTCTGTTTATATTGTGGCGGGGTTGTGAACACAGCACAAATGCACGAAATCAGGCCAGTCATGTCACATAATGTGGTTTCCACGAAGCTGCATGGTAACGGTAAAAAACAACACATTATTTAATATTGTTCCATAATATATACTTATGCTTTTTTGGTTGGTGAAGTGGCTTTTCGACTTTTCGATATAATGGGGCTAATTTTTATTGTGACTTGATTTTACTTTTGTTTCGGTGAACTGCTATACTAGAACTTCGATTTCCAGGACGGGTATTGGGTTTTTCTATGAAATTATCAGTTGGATTTTTGTCCGGTTAATCGTAATAGGCTCGCCCCCTATTATTACGGACCTAAACATACCATACCATTCCAGTTCGCCGGTATGTTCCCGAACGGTAATAGGACGGTTTGGGTCCCAAAGGGTTAGACAGAGCTGTACTTATTTCCACCTCACTTTTCCCCAAAAGGTTAGGCAACCTTTTGGGGAAAAGTGGCAATACCTATAGGATTACTACTATAAAATAGAGTATTGTACTCTATAGTGCATGTAGGTTCACTTTTTTTTATACCACTAAGGTAGCAAACAAGCATACGGCCCACCTGATGGTAAGCGGTGACCGTAGCCAATAGACGCTTGCTTCACCAGGAGTACCACTTGTGCGATGCCGACCCTGTAAACCCTGTTGGATTGGCAGTATAAGGGTCAAAGTCCCCCAACTGCCGACACAAGTTTTGCTCACGGAGCACTGGTAACCTTACTCATCGGCGGTTAATTTCTACAGCACACATAGCATTTTGACGCGGTTTTCAACCCCTATATTGTTTTATATTGTTATATTCATCATCCGATCACACATCCGCGTACCTGGACACCAATTTTCCATTTTCACGAAAATTGCATTTTCACCATACTTACATACCATACTTATTACCATATATTTTTATTAAAAATCAAAATTAATTCATTTTTCTAATTTTTCTAATTAATTCATTTTAATGAGTACAGAGGCCTGCTGGCCTCTGTACTCATTAAGCTACTCACATTAAGCTACCCCAATCTGTCAAATTTATTTGTTAGATTTTCAACTTTAAATGAAAGCAATAAGGTTCATTTTCAATTGGGAAAATTTGACACTTTTTGGTGGCTTGACCTGATTGCGTCTGTAACACAGATTGAAAACACAGTTTCAATCTGTGTTACAGACGTACAGAAATATAAAAATTCTACCTACTCTTTATTTACCCTCTCCTCTCTCTATCAGCTATACCTACTCTAGTTCTTCTAGATACAGTTGGGAACCCTATGTTACGTGAACAAACAAGAAATTAATATGATCCGTCAATGAAACATTATTATCAGCGGATATTACCAAGATCGATCATGCGAATGATATAGGATTTTCATTTATTCACAAAAAAATATTCTCATTATAATCGGATCGACGCGGGACGGCAAAAAATATCCTTGATTCTTTGTCATCGTTAAAATGAGTGACTTTTTATTTTTCAAACAGTAATCGTCCTATTTTTGATGTGATATAAAATGAAAATTATTTAAAAAAGCCGTTGATTTATTTATTTGAAGAATTCCAAATTCAAATGCGGAATTTATTGAAAATCAACAAAAACTTTGAATCAATATTCGAATTACGAACTTGACACAATTTATAATAACATTCCAACGATTTCATTAGCCAGTTCCCACAACTCCAACTCTTTAAAAACAGATAAGGACGAACTTTCGCCACCATTTCGAATTTCGGACGATAAAGTCGGTTTGCAAGGTTCGAATTTCGAACAAGGTCTATGGATGGACCAGATCCTTCAAAACCTTTCAACGACAGAGTATAATTCGCCTCAGGCTTAGGAGCTAATAAATTACCGCTTATCTTGTATACCATTCAAAAGAGATTCTGGGGGTTGGCCCCTAATCCCAGATAATAGGGGCCGCCGATTTTTAGACACGGCTCACGCTGTTTTCACATAAAAAAAGGTTTTCGGTTTAACGTTTTATTGCAGCAATTTTAAGTTAAGTTATTTTAGGGTTTCTGTAAAGGGGTCGTAATTATTTTTGTGTAAGCTCCCTGTAAATCTTGAGTAAGTTTTCAGCTTCGTTCTTGATAGTCTCCGCTCTGAAGGGCTTTTAAAACACCAATGTCCCGAACATTGATATTTTACTTAGTCACACCATTGTTTTAGAAGAAAGAGGTTTTTTTTTGACATATGTACATTTTATCGTACGGAGAATCCTCACCTTACCCTGTTATATAAATCGTACAATATCACTCGCTTTTAGGCACACAAAAGCCTATACGAAAAAATCTAGTAAGCTTTTGTTTCTAAAAATAAACAAAAGACTTTCCAGTATTTAAGCTCTTATTTCTCTTTAAACGCCTTACCATTCATGTGTACACAATCTTAGAGCCTTATTTCTCTCAGTAGACTTAAGGTATGACCATACTATTCTTGCGTAATTGAACATTCGGCATTACAAAGCTCATGCGAGCAGCAAGTTTCTTTAACCATAGCTTAAAATTCTATCCATTTTTTTTTCAAATACGAAATTTACTCATTATTTGTTGTCTATTACATTGAGAGGATATTATATATTGATATAGAGAGGGCAAAGTAAATATACTTTGCCCTCTCTAATTGGTTCAATAGAACCAATACTGAAATTACCAGAAATTATGTGGCAAAAACCTAGCGTGCTCATATTTTTTGACGGGCTTTTTATGAATCCCAATTTATGATTGATGATGATTCACGTACACAAGGTGCCATATATTTCTAGGAAAAGCTGACGCCCAGTGTATAAAAAGCCTATACAATACTGGATCGGCCTTGTATGACTTGTTCTGGTACAAAAATTTGTACCGAGAAAGTGTAGAACATGAATGTAGATGGATATAAAGGAAGAGGGAGACCAAAGAAAAGATGGATGGACCGTGTGAGAGATGATATGGCTACAAAGGAAGTAAATGATGAGAGGACGGCTGATAGAGATGTTTAGAAGAAAAACACATACTGCGCCGACCCCAAATAATTTTGGATAAGGATAGGAGGATGATGCTGAATGCTGGGTCCACCTATACAGAAAATCTATTGCCCGTAATTGTGTTACCGGCATCAACAAAAGTGGTGATTTCAGTTCCCTGATGACAGTCACTTCGTTTAAACTGACATTTAGCCGCATCTGGTTAGACTTATAACCGACCGTTACACTGTTTGGAAAAAGCAATTTTAATGAAAAGATAATATGAATGCTCGGTATGTGGAGTCACCTTTATAAAATTATCTGAAACTACCTCTAATGAAAATGAAGTATGTGAAATCTCTCTGGTTTTATTTCCAGTACAGTTGATATTTTAGGATTAAGTTGGAACACGCAATTCAAGTAAATAATTATCCTTTGCCCTGTGGCGCTTATATTAGTACAGTATTACTGTGCACCGTAGGATGCACAGTAATACTGTACTATAGCATTTAGCATGAGCCTGTAATCTAAGATAAAAATGTTAATTAAAGAAAAATACGACCTCTGGGAGGATTCGAACATGCATCCTCCGGTTTAGTACACCGAACACTTGCCACCGCTCAACTACAGATATCGCTGAATGTGGAAGAGAAATTCGACGTCTTATGGCGACGTCAGCAACATTACACTACTAACTATTGATATGTCATTCTCTTACTACTCTCTCTGGCCTCCTAGGTTGACCTCTATGCAGGGGCGTATTTTGGAATTTGGCGCATCGGGCCAATAAGTTCCGCCGCCCCAGAATTCTAGGAAAAAAGTGATATGTTTTTTTAATTTTAATTATAAGGATTACATAAGGAGTAAATAAGGAGTACATAAGGAGTACATAAGGAGTACATAAGGAGTACATAAGGAGTACATAAGGAGTACATAAGGAGTACATAAGGAGTACATAAGGAGTACATAAGGAGTACATAAGGAGTACATAAGGAGTACGTAAGGAGTACATAAGGAGTACATAAGGAGTACATAAGGAGTACATAAGGAGTACATAAGGAGTACATAAGGAGTACATAAGGAGTACATAAGGAGTACATAAGGAGTACATAAGGAGTACATAAGGAGTACATAAGGAGTACATAAGGAGTACATAAGGAGTACATAAGGAGTACATAAGGAGTACATAAGGAGTACATAAGGAGTACATAAGGAGTACATAAGGAGTACATAAGGAGTACATAAGGAGTACATAAGGAGTACATAAGGAGTACATAAGGAGTACATAAGGAGTACATAAGGAGTACATAAGGAGTACATAAGGAGTACATAAGGAGTACATAAGGAGTACATAAGGAGTACATAAGGAGTACATAAGGAGTACATAAGGAGTACATAAGGAGTACATAAGGAGTACATAAGGAGTACATAAGGAGTACATAAGGAGTACATAAGGAGTACATAAGGAGTACATAAGGAGTACATAAGGAGTACATAAGGAGTACATAGGTAAGTACATAAGGAGTACACAAGGAGTATACAAGGAGTTCATAAGGAGTACGAAAAACTTCGAGAACAGCTCGGTGAAACACCTGTTATGTCAAGGTTGAATTATGCAGACACTGTACTGACTTTGCCTACGTTTATTGGTCGAACCGATCGCCTTATCCCGAGAGTGCAGAATACTTGCGCTCGTTTTTGTTACCAGATCCCTTATACGAATAGAACACACGTCACTCCATTTCTTAATAGACATTCAATCCTCAAAATGAAGTCGAGACGATAATTGCATCTGGCGTGTCTCCACTTTGGTGTCATCAAATACCAAAAACCGAAGTATTTGTACGTAAGCTGATCGCCCCTGCCCCGCTCGCCACGCCACCCCCACCTCAGTCGGCGCCCGCGCCCCGTGCGCGTTATATTCGGAGCAGGACCTACTTATTTATTGTGTACCTACTTACTTACAGACGCGCTCCGTAGATATTGGCGAAACTTAACTTACAAGCGTGTTTTCGACCAAATGATTTACTTACTGATACTTGTTTTTTTTTTGTTAATTTTAAATTGAGATTGACAAGAAAAATTTAAAAAAGTCACCCCCCATGACACCGCCCCTGGCGGTTGGCGCCCCGGGCCATGGCCCGGATGGCCCTAGGGTAAATACGCCCCTGCCTCTATGTCATTCATTTAAAGTTCTTTTTAATCTTTAACTTTTATATCAATGTATTCAGGTCATCGCACAGACCTTCGTAAAAGAAAATTTTATTGTATTTGATACTTAGTTTATTTTAATATATTATATATATATATATATATATATATATATAACTTTGAATAAGTTTAGCATGCATTTGAGGCAAACACATCTATCTACTTGATCTATTTACATAAATAAGTGTAACTTATACATCACTGCACCGTTGAGATAAAAAACGCGTCCCCAATAATCCGACATGAAACACAGTTTAATCAGGCTCGGTAACTCTCGCCAACTCTCGGCAATGTTCGGCAGTTTACGCCGAAACAGTTTTTACCGCCAAGGCGCAATTACCCATCACTCTGCCACATCCGTTTCCTGTATAAATTCATCTCTGTTTACGTCTCCATTTGCATCACAGTTCCATCCCAGCTTTACGATTTCACTGTCTAGTTACTTTTTCAAGCGAGATTTCCTTTGCAAATTGCGGTTTGCTTTTTTGTAATATAAGTTTTAATTTTTTTCGTGGGATTGTTGTGTTGTTTTTGTCAGTAGATTAGTTATGAAACCGCCTTATTTCTCTAGTGGTCGCGTGATGCTGCACATGGGGTCTTGGGTTCAATTTTTAGGTTAAGCAAAGTGGTTTTTCTACGAAATTCTTCTGCTCGGGTTTCGGATTTGTGTATAATATTGCTATAGGCTCGCCACATTTTACATTGACAATCACCAAACATCATCGACTGTCCCACTGCTGGGCATGGGTCTATAGTCCACCACGCTGGCCTAGTGCTGGTTGGCAGACTTAACTCGCCGTCGAGAAAAATCTCTAAGGCATGCTGGTTTCCTCACGATGTTTTCCTTCACCTAATTATTAATACGCACATGAATTCAAAAAGTCAGAGGTGCCTTGAATTCGAACACGAGAGCTTTGAATTGGCAGTTCAATGTTCATCATGACTGCTTTATCATGGGACCTAAAAAAAATAACGGGAAACTACACTAGGTCCACCTCTACCTAACGCTTCGGGGAGAACGGCAAAGATTAACCTGGAGAGTCAACATCCTAGGCTTTTAACTTAGAAAAAAAAGTAGGGTCTGCTAAAGAAAGTATACTTACAAGATGGACCTGTTCGTTGATGTCTCACCATCGCTTCTAAAGACCCTAAAAATCTTTCATATCTCAAGGTAAGAATAAAATATAACCATGAATAATGTATTAATACAAATATTCTCGTTCTCCATAAAATGTCTTTGATTACATTTATTAATTTGCTTTCGAAGGAACATGTTTGAACTATGACGATATTAATTCTTATGAATTTTCCACGAATTGTTTTTTGATAGCAAGTACGAACAAAAAATAAATATTGTGAAAAAATGTTCTAAGTGGCATATCTCATTTTTTGAGCGTCCTTATTATAAGAGAATTTAATTAATTACTTTGGAACTTCGCATTTTCATTTTTACAAGGCATAAGATACTATGATTGTCTTTTTTTCAGGTGGAAAATAAATTAATAATTTCTTTTTTTACTGTTGTTATCTTGGAATTTACAATAACAATATAATTGAAATTCCGCAATAATTCAAAAAAAAATACAAAAAAGGCTACTGGGTTCATTGAAAAAAAAACTGTCTCTAGTTACTTTAAATACCTACCTAATAATTACGTAAATAATAAAATCTGGCTGTATTTTGCCACTTAATAATTATTAGAAAGACTTGCCAATAAATTAAAAAAAAACAGTAAATCCAAACAAAAAAAAGCAAAAATCTGGTGAGCTGCCATATCAGTTTGAAATAGCACCTCCTTACAACTTTCTACCCTAATCTAAAATTTGGTGTTACGCAAACATGTTACTTTTCTTTATCAACACCCCTATCACTCATGCTCTTACAAACGGCTTTTCCGTCATAGAACCTTAACGTCTCGTGAAAACGCACTGATAAGCCCCGCGAACTTTAACTTTCAGGGTTGTCACACTAAAAATATAAGGGAATAATTATATTTTATCATTTAATTCAGAAATGTTAATTTCCTATTACAAATACAGAAGGAGAAATACATTGTAAATTCAAAATAGGAATAATGCTCTAAGATAATCTATAATTACATTCAAATAAAACTACTGTTTCCAGATGTCATTGCATTTATTCACATTAAAATTCCGACGTTTCGGACCCTTTACAGTGCCTATGTTCACTAGCAGACTGTGGTGATGTTATTATTTAAATGTCTAATATTCGCGTTAGTGTCAAAAAATTATATAAAATAATCTATACTAGTTAGTAACTATAGATATTTGTATAGAGTATTATGCTATTTTTTTATTCACGATAGGCCTACGCTTACTCACTAGTTCGCTACGTTAAGCGACACTGCGATCTACAATGGAGCGCGTTTGCCTAGAAGAAACCGATTCACTCGAGATTCAAAGACACACCGATTATAGTTATTTGGGAAAACCAGGAAGCTTATTCCACATTTCAGCGGTACGCACGATAAAAGTTGACTTAAAGCGTTTCGTTCGGGTTTTTGGGATGTCCACCATGAATCGATGTCGCTTTATCATGCTTCTGGTCGTCCGATAGTAGAAAGGACAAGGGGGAATAAGATCGTGGAGATCTGATCTATTCTGATCATTCATCTGATCTGAAACTAACAGATTTTGCCAAAGTGCTTGGTAAAGGGTTACCTTTAGAAGTTTAATAGAAATAAATATTATGTATGTATGAATGGCTCTTTGCACAAAAGTTTAGATAAAATAAAACCATTATTTGTAACTGAAGCTAGTCAACCCTGCGCATAATCCCATAGGGACGAAAACACAAAAGTTTGTAAGGGTGTTGAATGATATACATGACCATTCGCATAAAGATATATAAGGAAACTTCAAATTTATTGTTAACACCCTGTATTATTGGTTTTTGTATCTTTTAGTATTGAATGTATTATATCAAATTGGAGGACGCAGTTAGAATCTTGCCTGAGATTAAACGTTTCTTTCACAATTAATTACAATTAATCTATTTATCCGTAGGCCTGTTCATACAGAGATACAAAGGGAAGATGTCTGGCTAATTATCTCTTAAGTAGGGTAGCTAATGTAATCAAGGAGTCAGTCAATTGTAAAGGCTTTGCTCTGAAACTCAAGTTTTGGAACTGACGGGTGCTTCCACATTACGTACTCACTTTAATCCTTGTTGCGTAGAAATATGTGAATAAATTATGACGACAAAATCGTTGTCATGCATTTTATGTTATGTTTATTTTGGAAATAAAAGCCAGCGCGAGGAAACGTGTTGGCAGTTTAGGACTTTGACCCTGACACTGCCAACCCTATACTATTTCTCTTTCGCTTTACAAAGTTCATCATCAACAACCCATATACTGTCCCACTGCTGGGCACGGGTCTCCTTTCATATTGAGAGGGATTAGGCTATAGTCCACCACGCTGGCCTAATGCGGGTTGGCAGACTTCACAAACCGTCGAGAAAAATCTCTAAGGTATGCAGGTTTCCTCACGATGTTTTCCTTCACCGTTTAAGCGAGTGATAATTAATTATTAATACGCACATGAATTCGAAAAGTCAGAGGTGCGTGCCTTGGGTTCGAACTCGAGACCTTCGACTTGGCAGTCCAATGGTCATACTGCTAGGCTGTCACTGCTATAAAATATATATAATAAAATTACAAAGTTGGCAACACGCAAATGATACCTCTGGTTTTGCGAGCGTCTTTATAGGCTACGCTTCCCATTAAGTGGGACGTATGCTTGTTTGCCATCTTAGTGATAAAAAAATGCAGCTCCAACTCTCTTGAACAAGCGCTAGGTTTGGGGTCTCAAGGGAGTTAACAAACACATAATTAACGGGCATGAAGTACACCCCAATTCAAAACAAATCTGTAGAACACATAGATTTGTCTTGGATAGGAATAAAACTCACGACAGCACGCCACAAACGTAGTGGCGATGCGACCGATACGCCAAATTGTACTATCAACTTTTTCTGTTACTTGTCTGTCTGTTTGTTTTTCTTTTTCTGACTGTCATAATAGGTTTAATAAGAAGCATTCATAGACTGTTTTCCTCCTTAAAACTAATTCAAAAGGCTACAAACTAAAACCATAAACAATATAATTTTTGAGTTTCAAAACCAAACGTGATATTGCATAGTAATATCAGCTTTATGTCATGCACATAGCGTGTGTTTCAAAGTGTGTAAATAAAGGATGATTATACAAGTACACTATTATTCTAACCCTTCTTCAAAAGTTGGTTGTTCTTCTTCAGGGAGTTTCTTGCCGATTGCCATAGGAAACGATTACTTTGGAACCGTGCACCTAGATATGACATTTCGTAAGGGCTTGTATATTGTTTATATGAAAATAATAATAAAATAAATATGGTGATTTAGAGTTACCCCTAAATGAAGGGTAGTTCTGGTACTCATCTGTCATGGTTGTAGCAAATTTGACGACGTCTGTGGTCTAGTGTTTCGAGTGTCGGACTGCTGATCATGGGGTTGTGGGTTCGATTCCCACAGGACACAAATATTTGTGTTGTGGAAACGCTGGCATCACGTCGAGGTCACCAGTGTGGAGAGGCGAGGTGTGTTGCCCCTCTGACGAAAAGGGAGGATCATCCAACCGGGCGGGTGTTTTGCCTGGCAGGCCACGGCCCGACGGTTGATGTCGGGCGGTTGTATATATGCAACTTTAACTTTCACTTTACACGGATCCCATAGCCATAACTATAGGGCAAGTGAAGGTAAGTATGGTTTTTAGTCGAGACGAGTCTGACATACCCTGCTGCTTACCCAGGTGGGGGAGGATCCATGAGGATTTTTCGTATTATAAAAAAAGTTCTGGTACTTAGAAATGTTTTAGTTTTATTGTCATAAACGTCAAATCGTCAAAACGTCACTTCTAGGTCAGTTTGACGACATCTGGTCTAGTGGTTCGAGTGTTGAATTGCTGATCACGAGGTAGGTCGTGGGTTCTATTCTCAGGTCAAGCACTGTTATTGGGTTTTCCTATGAAATTCTCAGTAGCAGCTTGGGGTTTGTATTTGTGCCCGGTAATACATACACTTTACATTCACTCACTTTAGGCTCACCCTCACTTATAACATACCGGCAAAGTCAGGATACTTATTCCTTTTTTTTATTTAATTTTATATTTTGTGCAGTTTTTGTTTAGAATAATTTGTTTTTAATTTAATATTTTGTGCAGTTTTTGTTTAGAATTACATTCACACTTGGTTGGTTATGTATGTTACTATAACTACTATCCATGATGTGGCCTCCTATAATTGAAGGAGTACACTTACCAAATAAGAATATTCTTCCTATCTTATGATGATGTGCTGTTTATATTCTTTGTTGGAGGCCCAAATAAATAAGTAATAAATAAATATTTTGGGACATTTTACACAGCACCATCTAGTCCCAAACTAGGCAGAGCTTGTACTATGGGTACTAGACAATAGATACATAATGATTTCTGACATTTACGCGAATATTATACATTGAAATAAAACAGTCAAATTGTCCGTAATTATATCATCTAGACGCCCACCACCTCAGTCTACCCGTGACCATGGACGCTGTAAAGGGCCCGAAACGTCGGGATTAATAATATCAATATAACATGATTAAATCCGTAAAAAGTAGTTTTATTTCAATGGATATACACAAGAAACACCCAGACAAACATAAATACTCATTTTTTACCCACACAAATATTTGTGCTCTGTGGGAATCAAACCCACGAAATAAAAAAAAATACTTTAGTAAGCCTCTGCCGAAACTTTCAACGATTACAGTCGTGATGCTAAGGATTGGTGTATGTTATATACCTACATTTTACATACTTTTTGGCCTTTTCGGGTAGAATATTCAAAGGTGATACAATATTTATGACAGTTCCCACTTTATGACATTATGTACGTCATAAACTGGAATTGCTATTTACGATTAGTAAAATATTTGGTTTATGGTACGTTTTACGATATTTATGTCTTGTTGGCGAGTAGGTTTAGTATGATACTTTTACGGCCGTAAGTTCTTCGTTCGAACCCGGATTAACTATAAGTGTGTACCTATTATTTTATTTTTGAAGTTTTGTGTCAAGTATGGCTGTAAAGACTTTGTTTTTATTGTGCTCTGTGTATTTACTACGTCAACATTTTAGTGATCACTAAAACTGTTTTAGTGGTTTTGTATTCGAATTCTAGTGAGTGAAATTGTTAGTAGCAGCAAAACTAAGAATTTAAATCTAAGACTTGAATGGCTCTTTAGTCAACTGATCCCGCTCGTACTGAGCCCGCGGGATCAGTTGACCAATGCTTATTTAGAATTGCTCAACTGATCCCGTTTCATAATTTTATCATTTGTATAGACACCGAGAAAAGTGTTACGTAGTCTCATTGAGAGAAAAGTTTAGAATCCTATCGTACCTTCCATAATTCATCTGTTTTGTTGTTTTGTATATTTGCCATGTGTTGTAACTGTCATAATAAATTTCTTTGTTTTCTTTATTTTTTCTTTCTTTCAGCAGATTGTTTCCTGGTTAATGGAAATAGGCTCTCTATTTAGAAAAACCCAATAATACTTTACCCGATCGGGGAATCGAACTCAGGACGTCAAGCCTAGCAGAGGGGAGGAGGCTATTGGTATTATTCCCATATCTATCAATTTCGTTGCCTGTAGCCATTAGTTCCATAGAACAAAACTATCAATCTTGGCAAAGGTAAATTTACCTTAAACTTACCTTCAAGCAAAATTGTAAGTAAAAAAGGTTTGGAATCCGCGCCGCAGTCCATTCCGCCATCCCAAATAAAGAGTGACCCGAAATTTTATTTCTGACGTAACTAACTTCATTTTTGGCCTACTTGCCCGTGAAAAAGGCCCCCAACCTTCCGTCGGGAGCCAAGGAAACACCCCGTGTCGTTATTAGAAATTTTGACAGTTTTCTTAGCACCAAAGCCTTTGAGTTTATTGGAAAAAATAAAGTTTCCTCTTAAGGTCGGGTCCTAGAACACAGCGATGAGCGGGGCGTAAGCGATGGCGGAGCGGGGATGAAAGCGATGACCAGGACATTGGCGACAATGGGGCCGTGAGCCATATACATAGGTTACAAGTTTATTTACATATGGTTCGATTCCCACAGGACACAAATATTTGTGTGGATAAAACATGAGTATTTGTGTTTGTCTGGGTGTTTCTTATGTATTATAAGTATGTATTTACAAAAAAAAAGTATATAAGTATTATATCTAGATGGTGTTGTGTAAAATGTCCCAAAAATATTATTATTATTATTATAGCCAGCGGAATAAGCCCTTACATAAGGGGCGCTAGTCAAGCCGTTTAAGCGGCCGTAGAATTTTCTAATTTATCGAATAAACTTGCAAGTTTTGTTCTATTCTTATAAGATTACTAATAAGTATATGGGCTGCTTGATGGTTAACGGCAACCGCAGCCTATAAATGCCAGCAACACGCGCGTTATTATCTTAAGACCTCAGTTATACGCCTAGTAATTTTCTCGTAACGCTCAATGTTTTACTAAATATGTTTATGTTTTCTCTGTAAGTGAATTTGTAATTGAGAAAATAACGATATTTAAACGTAATTTTAAATTTTAAAGTATTAAGTCTTACATAGCGCACTATAATTACATTAATCCGCTGTTGGTTATTGAAATTTAGAGCGAATACCCGCTGCTGTCGCGAACTGACATTTTTGCCAGTCCGCCGTCCGCCCCGCTCATCGCTGTAATCGTGAACGTAGCCTTACGTCCTTAGATGGTGTTCAGAGAACAATTTCTTTGAAGCTTTGTCAGTCGCACGATTGCTTCTCAAGTACATGTAATAGGAAAGTCTTGTGCTTTCTTATTTGATCTTGAAAAAAACTATTTCTTTTTTGTAGTTTTCCATTTATGTATACTTATGACTATTTGTTTTCTTGATAAAAAATAATACAACTAGATTTTTGTTAAATGATTAAAGTATCAAGTTTTTTTTATAGAGAATAGAAACTTATCTCAAGTTCTTTTTCCATAGTTTTTAAGTTCATACCGTAGAAAACCGTGGAAGATATTAGTGTCTACTGCGACTGCAAGCTGACTCAATGGTGTACCCGATGATCATTCTTAGTGATGTTCAATCATTTATTCGATTATTTTAATAATTAATTATCAGCATCACTGTAAAAAGCAGTGATAGCCTAGTGGTATGACCATTGGACTGCCAAGTCGAAGGTCTCAAGTTCGAATCCAAGGCACGCACCTCTTTTCAAAGTCATAAGCGTATTAATAATTAATTATCACTCGCTTAAACGGTGAAGGAAAACATCGAGAGGAAACCTGCATGCTTTAGAGATTTTCTCAACGGCGTGTGAAGTCTGCCAACCCGCACGAGGCCAGTGTGGTGGACTATAGCCTAATCCCTCTCATTCTGTGAGATGAGACCCGTGCCCAGCAGTGGGACAATATACCTATGGGTTGATGATGATGATCACTATGAATTTCCCAACTCTGAAGCAGCTTGACAGAAGTTTATTTTTGACAAAGTGATGCTAATCAATTGATTATACACCAACTTATTATTAAAATAAGGGTGGTATTTAATACTTTAACTGTAAATCCCCTTTTTTGAATCAAAATATTCGAAATTAGCACCAAAAATACTGAATTGCACACTAAAATAAATCATCTATATAAAAGTCACCTCAAAATATTGTTATATACACTCATAACATTCAGATTTGGTTCCTTAACCTAACCTAACCGATATCTGTATTTGGTGCTCAATCAGTAATTTAGTTGCTCAATCAGTATTTTTAATACGCGGTTTATTATATTCCTTAAAATAATCGTTTATTAATCATTCGTTGAAGTCCTTGTCATTATTATTTTTGTTTTTTGGCCGTCTCTGTTTTCGTTTGCCACCAATCTGATTATAATATATGTATAGTATCCGGTATCTATGGGTAAACGCAATACCAGTAGGCCTTAATGAAAAATAGACTTAGGTAATTTCAATTTATTTCCCTGAATAAACGAAACTCGTCACAAACAATTTAATAGCGCTTTCTATTCAAGTTTATACAGACAAAATGAGATAGACTTCTGTCAAAAATATTTATGTAAGTAAGTGTAAAACCCACGAAATTTCATTTTCCTCTCTTCAGGCGGTAAATTAAACTGGCTGGAAAATGTACTAACGTCTGTTGTTTAGAATTTAGGCGTTGGGATATTATGTTTTGTTGAATATTTTCCTTTTATAATACTATAAAAATGCTTGAAAATGTTCTATTTAGGAGTTTAATTGAATTACGCTATTTTGATATAATAAATAATACCTACACATTTTTTAACATTCACTGGGATGTGAAACATTTAAAGCCAGGACACTTTTAACTAACCTCAACAATTATTATTTGTATCAAATCCGCGCCAAAGAGCAGAATTCGGTCGCTCAGCCACTACGCCATTAGCGCCGATATAAAATGTTTTTGTCACAAAATTGAAATAGCTATGACGAACGATTCCTCTCAAAAAAGACTCGCATGGGTCGATAAATCTATATCCGTCCAGAAATTGATCCCTAAATAAAATATTGAACAACAAAAAATGCGCGGTTTCTACAAAAATCCTACAGGACAACATTTATTTTCATTCGTCCATAGGTTGGGCCGAAACCATTACGTTAAAGCCGAAAATTCCCTATTCGGCACTCGGCCCAAATAAATGGCAGTGCAAATAATTTTGGGGACAAACAACGGCGGACTAAATTCTTATAGACGCCGCTCTAGCGACTGTAGAGTCAGCAAAATTAGTTTAATAACATTTGAAATAATTATTTATTACTATTGATTGAGTACCTTATTAGTCTTGTAATCGCAAGAGTAGCTGAACATCTTAAATTTGATTCCGTGGTAAAGCAAAGTTTTTCTATAAAATTCTCAGTAGCAGCGCGGAGTTAGAAATTTGTATACGTATGGCAAAATAGTGAACAAGTATTACACAGCTCTGCCTACCTCTTCGGGGACGACGGGCGTAATAGTCGATATAAAATATTTGTTACTTATTTTTACATCATTTTCTGAAAAACTCAATAATTATTCTCACCAAATAAAATTTCGTAAAATTTTTGAAAGTCGATCTTTTTTCCTATCAGTACCGGGAAGATATCAGAGCGCTACTACATTATTCAAGCTGTGGTCGCCATAGCTTATAGTGGGCTGGTCCGGTCATAGTTGGCCGCCCTGCATATTTTACCTGCCGCGGCGTTGTCAATTTTGTAGTGAACCACTAAATAAATTACATTATGCTGACAACATGGCTCAAATTTTGTTTATGAGTGCATTTTGTAGATTAAGATTTATTTTTTGAACACGGGTTCAAATTTTGTCGAGGTTTTTCCGGTAAAATACAGAAGTGTTGTATTTTTTTATACTACTAAAGTGGCAAACGAGCATACGACCCACCTGATGGTAAGTGGTTACCGTAGCCTATAGACGCTTGCAACACAAGGGGTGTCACTTATGCGTTGCCGATCCTGTAAAATGAAAGAAGAATAGTTGGGTTAGCAGTATAGGGGTCAAATTCCCCCAAAAATGGGTACTGTATAAAATACTTACTATACTTATTTAGAAAAGGAAAAATACGATCGCGGGCAGGATTCGAACCTGCGTCTTCTGGTTCGGTTCACCAGACGCTATGACCAGCCACCGCGATACCTACCCGTCATGTCGAATTTTTCCTTCACATATACTTTTTAAGCGTTATATGAAAACACTTCTAACATAATAAGCTAAGTAATAACTACGCTATGCAACCGATCTGTAAGATTAAGCTGCGCTTGTCATGGTCAGTTTATGGATAGGTGATCATTCTCAACATATCGGGACCCATCCGTGCCTCGGAGATTACTTAAAGCCGTCGGTCCTGGTTGATATATAAACACCTATGACAATCGTTAGTTGTACCTAGTCAGAAGCCCAAAAAGAACAATAACAGACAATCGATCTATCCTTAAGATATCGGTATTGCCTAGTAATAAGATCTGATAAACGCTGCAACATAAGCAGAGCCAGCTTAAATTTTAAAATTCCTTTTTTCTTCCTAAAAATCATTAAATCAGGCCTTAATCCCATTAATTTTATTTATCTAATAAATCTAATAGTTGAATAAAGTTATCGAAAGTCGAAGTTATTTTTACGAATCGGAGGATACAAATGAGGCGGGTTATCTACGAGTCATCCAATTATTCAGCAAGATGGATTAATTCGACTGAAGTCACAATAAATTTAGATCGATTGTCATTTGTTATGTCTTTGTTCGTTTAATAGTAATAGCGTCATTTGTTTATTTTCGGTGTTTACAGTAGAACGGAATTAATCATTTGCAATCCTCTGCACAGAGGACATGAATCTTAAAGTTTATTAATAAATATTGATGGAAGTCTATATTGTCATTGCTGTAATTTTTTAAATAGATTTCGATAATTTCTACGAATCGAATTTAAAATTCGAATAGTTAAAACATATTACGCAGATTTTATTTATTTTTATGTGTTTTCACATAATTAATTCATAAAATTAAATATTTACCTGAATAAACTCTTCTAAAATAATATTTTTTTGAGGTTTTGTTATATTTTTTTTTTCTTATTAATACTTCGAAAAGAAGGTTCAGGCCCAACTCGTCTATAGTTATTTACGTATATCTTATATCCCAAAACTTTGTTGTTTAATGGTAGTTTCTTCTACAATAGTTTTAAAAGTAATCCATCTCAATAAAGACTGTCCATAATGGGAATGCTACCATAAATCTTTGTTTGTTGTTCATTTCTAGCCGGAGCCACTGGACGAGGTCAGTTTTCCAGTTGTATAGGAAGTAACGGTGCCTATCACCTCCCTATACCGATCTTTACAGTACCAAACTGTAGAGATCGGTAAAAAGAGGTGACATTATTAAAAGATGGCCGGTGTATAAGCATAAAATAGTTTATGTATTTCATTTTGGAACGAAGTTCCTTATCGCGCGTTGTGAAAGGGGGCTAGACGGAAAAAATTCTTACGAAAAGTTGTGTATTGAGTGAATGACAATATTTGAATTTCGCGCGTTGTGAATTGTTGAGTGTATACAGGTTTTTTTATTTTTAATTATTAAATTTTAATGAAAGGAACTTCGTTCCATCCGGGTGTCCCTTGACACCTCTCAAGTTTTTTTTTTGTTGTCTATCGTCTTGTAGAGGATTTACGTTTTATTCATCATCTTCCCATATACTGTCCCACTGCTGGGCACAGGTCTACTCTCAGATTGAGAGGGACGGTCGAGCAAAATCTCCAAGGTATGCAGGTTTCCTTACGATGTTTTCCGTCACCGTTTAAGCGAGTGGTGAATAATTATTAATACACACATGAATTCGTAAGTCAGGGATGCGTGTCTTGAATTCAAACTCGAGACCTTTTACTTGGCAGTCATATCGCTAGACTATCACTAACACATTAATACACAAATATTATAAAAATTACTAATTTTCTAAATTTAATAATAAAAGCTCTCTTCTTTTATAATAACGATCCTAGTACTTCACTATTTTATAGCCGTGTATTGTATTTGCATTAACCATAGGTATTTTTAATGATTTTTAATTAGCTTACTATTAATAACCTAGATACCTTTTAAGATATAAATTTTAGCGAAAGAAAAATTCTATCTCAGTCAAGTTTTGAACCTGTGTCCTTTTGGCACCAAATGCAGCCAAATAAGCTACCGCGACACCGAGACAAGTTATGTCAAAACGTATTTACTACAATAATTCTTCTTTGTGGAAGAATTAAAATAAATAAATAAAATAAATATTTTGGGTCATTTTTACTCAGTCCCAAACTAAGGATATAATATTTATATACTTTTTTTTGCAAATACATACTTATAATACATAAATACATTATATATTATAAGTATGTATATATATATATATTATATTACATACACAATTTGTAAATGCATACTTAGAAACACCCAGACAAACACAAATAATCATGTTATATCCACACAAATATTTGTGTCCTGTGGGAATCGAACCCTCGACCCCATGATCAGCAGTCTCGAACCACTAGACCACAGACGTCGTCAATTATAAATATTCTTTTTCAAGGAAACATATTACGTCCTATGTCGAAGGGACTTTTACGACATACAAATAATGGATACAAATTACACCAAGACTCTGACCGTATAGTTCGATAGAATATTTTTTTATTGTACACACATACAGAGAAAAAGATAAAATACAAACGTCATATAATTACAATTTATTGGCGGTCTTATCGCTAATAGCAATTTCTTACAGACAACCATATGGACAAGAGTCATGTAAGCAAAGGAGTAACGGGCGGTTGAGGTGTTCTTAGTAGTCATAGATGTATAATTATATCAAACAAGAATATATATTTGACGACCTCTGTGGTCTAGCGGTTCGAGTGCCGGACTGCTGATCATGGGGTCGTGGGTTCGATTCCCACAGGACACTAATATTTGTGTGGATAAAACATGAGTATTTGTGTTTGTCTGGGTGTTTCTTATGTATTATTATAAGTATGTATTTACAAAAAAAAAAAAGTATATAAGTATTATATCCATTGTCTAGTACCCATAGTACAAGCTCTGCTTCGTTTGGGACTATATGGTGTTGTGTAAAATGTCCCAAAAAAAAAAAAAAATCTATATTAAATATTATATAATAAAATAAATACTTATGTATGTCTATTGCTCACATTAATATTTGTCTCCGGTCGTAACTGAACCCACGACACTCGGTAGCATGGTAGTTGTGAGATAACAAAGTGCATTTAATAAATAAAAATGAATGCCAATCCAATTTAATTGATTTTAAAGAAATGAAAATAAATTCATCACTGAAGTGCCTCAAAAACAAATTGAATACTCAAATTGAAAACAGAACTAATTGAAATACAAAACAAAGTAACTGAATTTTATTTCATAATGAAATGACATCGAACTAACAATTTATATGCAAGGTACTGCCAAAGTACTGAATAATGAATTTGGGGACCGTCTATGAAAATGAGAATAAGTAAGGTTGGCATAAACAGCGGAATTTTTCAGTTTCGTTGCGTGCCCAGGATAGTCTAGCCTGGTAGTAACAAGGCTTACTAATGTCGACTAATGTTCGTCTGTATCTTATAATTCCTACACAACAGAGGACGAGCCTGCTGAACCTAATACTGTTCATAGGTAAGCGCATCACTTAATAACGGCTGGACCTATTTAGCTAGTTTTTTTATATTATCGTAAGTAATATCTTTTTGTATTTTTTGGCATTTTCCATGCTAAGATTTTAAAGTTATTAAGTAAAGGAAAAATTCTACCGACCTGCGTCTTCTGGTTAGGTACACCAGACGCTATTTAAGCCACCGCGATACCTACCCGCCATGTCGAATTTTACCTTCACATTCCGAATTTACGTCTTTATGGTAACGTCAGTAACACCTATTGAAAAGCAAGTTTTCGCTCCTCAACCGATGACTACTTTACAGTTAGTTCAATGTCGAATGATGCCATCTTACCTTCTAACTATCTTTTTGTATATTTTTGACATTTTCCATGCTAAGATTTTAAAGTTATTAAGCAAAGGAAAAATATCGTAATAATTAAGTTTTTAGGGAAAAAAAATTGGAAAATATGCCCGGAAAATTGAAAATGTTGTATGGAATTTGGACAGGACAGCGCCTGTCAGCCCAGCTCGTATTACAATTACTACCTATTTAGTGAATAAGTTCAAAATTAGTCAAACTTATTCACTGACCCTACATTCAAAACGCAGTAGGTACCTAACCGCGCTGTATTAGGGCGCGTTGTCCAAATGTTCAATTTGGTTCAACATGCTGCCAAATTGAATTCTTTGCCGTTTACCATGTTTTGCGTATTAGGTGTCGCGATACATGCACACAACATTGGATCTTATTTACTTTTTTCATTCAAAGGTAGCAATGCAATTAACATAAAGATATTTGAGGTCCTGGGTTCGATTCCTAGGTCGTCCTGCTCGACCAAGTGTTATTGGGTTTTTTTTATAAAATTCCCAGTAGAAGCTCGGAGTTTGGATTTGTGACCGGTTAAAGGCAATAGGCTCGCCCCCTATTACATGGGACCTAAACATACTGGTTAATTTTGAGGTGACTATTAAAATTTTGCTGTGCAATAAGTATTTTTGCTTAGGATTGGGAATTATTTTGTTATTCAAAACGACATTTTTTGATTTGCTGTTAAATACTACCCATAATTAATTATTAATACGCACATAAATTCGAAAAGTCAGAGGTGCCTTTGATTCGAACTCGAGGCCTTTGACTTGGCAGTCCAATGGTCATATGAGGCTATCACTGCTGGAAAACATATTTATTTATTTATATACGCTTTATTGCACACCAAATACGCAATACAAAAACTGTACATGCATAATGTACAACTAACACACAACACTTCCCAAATACACACTTTTATTATACTGGTATAATCTGCATTACTTTATTCACAACCGTTGTATAAAATAAAATTGGGAGAGGGCACTGACTTCTGTAACACAGGTATTACCTAGCTCAGAAGTCAGGGACTTCATAGAACAATTTGTAAAAAAAAATTTGTGAATAAAAACATTATTATTATAAACATTACATTTATTATATATAACAAAGTAAGAGTCAATGGGAAGTCTTATCACACAAGGTGATCTCTTCCAGACAACGTTTCATTCAACCTTTCAACATATTATTATTTGTTATTACTTAAATCATAAAACCAAATAACAATCATACAGCCGAAATACAAAAAGCTCATTATTATCAGAACAAGCAATATCCGACTATCCAATAACTTATTAACATGGCTTGCGTGCCCAGGATGAGGTCATAATATTTTGGATCCATCTTTATTATCTCCAATATTTTCTTAGCAAATAGTTACGTATATTAATATATTATTGGATCGTTCATTGACCTGAGATACGAGTAACAGTGAAACCACGAGATTATGGATTTATGTTTGAATTTAGAATACACAACTTTCCTAAATTACGAATTACACAGTCATGTGATTAAAATGAGAGTCAAATTTTTTTTTTTAAATCTTTATTAGTGTTTATGTACTACAACAAACTGTTGTAAGAGTGTTTGCGATTTTTAATAGACTATGACGTCACACTAAGCGCGCCAAAATCGCGGGCTTTTAAAGTGGCCGGTTCGGTTGACTATTTTTAATCTTTTTACATAACTTTTTTGGTGATGAGTATTTTTTACCATTATGTAGTGATGTAAATAGTCGTACGTAAATATTAAAAAAAAACATGCATATTCCCTATTGTGATTAACTTACACGCACGATGTAAGGGTTTCAAGTGCCTGTAATGGTCGTGGAGAATTCCACGGATCCCATTGCCGACTATAGAGTAAGTGAAGGCAAGTGCGGGTTTTAGTCGGTATGAGTTCGACATGCCCTGCCACCTCCCCGGGTCCCCGGATGGCAGATGATTCGTAAGGATTTTCCGTACTTTAAAAAAAGGTCCCCAAATACTGACTGCCTCATTAGTCTAGTGGTCTTAAGCGCGACTGCTACGCTAGAGGTCCTGGGTTCGATCCCCAGGTCGAGCAAAGTGTTATTGGGTTTTTCTATGAAATTCTCAGTAGCAGCTCGGAGTCTGGATTAATTGTGCCCGGTTAATGGCAATAGCTTCGCCCCCTATTACATTGGACCTAAACATACCGGTGAAATGTGGGTGTACATTAGTACACCTCTGCCTTACCCTTCGAGGAATACAGGCGTGATGGTCCCCAAATACTTTATTCCATCAAAATTTCACAATTGTTGATTTCTGACATCTACGAAATCTGTCAGTCCTTATGTTATTTAGTTTTTTTTTATACTACCAAGGTGGCGAACAAGCATACAGCCCACCTGATGGTAAGTGGTTAAGGAGTATCTGTTCCGTTACCACAATTAAACGCATCGATGTTCATGTATTGTCTGGTGTGCATAGCAGTAACGAGACGCCAATTTGTTGGCTGTCATGCGCGTACGTATCCGTCAAACTTTAGAGTGGCAGCACTGTGGTATCTGTGACCACCAATCAAATCGGACGAAGAGTGCAACACATTACGTCAGTGACGGGCGGCGCGACAAATGACAGTTCGCGAGCGGTGTGCATCAGGACAGTTTAACTTTGAATCTCTAAAACGAACAATACAAAAATCGATATCGATCCTCGAGGTCCGCGAGTGACCGAGTGTTAAACTAGATACCTACATCCGTTACCGTCTACTCAAGTCCAAACGACAAGGTGGAAGCTCATCGAGTGCTGGTCGCAGTCTAAGGTACGTACGCTTGCACATATCTTGCTGTTGTCCGCCTAGACAATTTATATGAACATCGAAACCCGTCAACCCTCAACAAAAACCGTCAGACCTTTACCGTGGTCTTCCCAGAGTAGCAGGACGCCATCCTTTTTGAGCATTTCGGTGGATGCGCATGCTACATCTTTATGGTGCCGAAACCCGGGAGCCTCCATTTTGTTTTATTATTATCGTAAACCGCTAATCACAACTAGTGATATTTCTGATTCCCACACTTAGAATATCATTAAAACTATTGTTTTAGCTGAAAACTTTAGTTTACTATCGCATTCTAAGTGATTCCTCCACAATTTCTAATAATTATAACAAAAGGTCAATGTTTGCGAATTATCACCTCGTCGTAGGTAGCTTACAAACAACGTAAGGTCAAAGAATATATAATTTCATTTGTTAGGTTGTCGCTAATATTGCGAGATCTACTTGTAAAAAATTGTGCAATCGTTTTCTAAACTACTTTTATCGCTATCGGTGCACAATTTTGCTTCGGCTCGCAATACTTACCTAGGCAATACCTACCTAGGTACCCATTATTATTAATCCGTCGTAGGTAATATACCTATCTCTCAAGCGTTAATCTGTTGGTAGGCAGGTATTTTATTTAGTTGCCGTGTGTTCAAAGTTATTATTATTTTGAATTTGTATTTTTTATTTTATTTTTCTCATCAAGTGCCCAGGTCGAATTATCGTAACTCAGTTGGTTTTTTTCCTAAACCTACCCACTTATCTATTATAATATCCAATCACTATACGTCAGGAACCCGTAACTATTACAGGTTGGAGTATCGTTTACTCGTTTTTTCTTTTCACACAAATAGGTACCTATCTGAAATTTTATTTTGTGGAAACTATCATCACATACTTACGTACATAGACGTATTATACGTACGTACGTTGAGAGTGCAATATTTTATACTAACAGTGTTAAACCGGTTAAGTTCAGGTGTCCGTTTTGTCTTTGATTTTTCGTTTAGTAACTACGTTAACGACGAATAACAAAGCGAGTACACGATTATACGTACCGTTACAGTCTAAATTCGAAATACCTACCTACTTAATTAAATTTCATTGTTGGTTCATTACAAGGTTTTTTTTTGTTTTGTACCTACTTATATACTTACATAATAACCATGTCGCTTCTAGGGAAACACTCTTCTCGTAAATCGAGTCTGTTGAAAAAATCTAAGTCCAAATCTATCGATATCGAGTATACTACTCAAGATTTACCGTCTTTGCGTCGAAAGCGGACGATTGCTTATAAACGTATGACTAAGGCTTTGGAGATAGGTGCCTTGGCCGTGAGCGATCCTACTCAGCGAGAATTATTCTTGTCATACTATCAGGATGTGAAACAAACATTAGCGAATTTCGAAGATGCACATTTTACAATTCAGGAAATTCTTGAGAATCCTGAAAACGAGGATAATGAAATTCAAGAGCGCTTTGACGAGATGTACTACAAGTCTTTAACGATTTATCGCAACTTAACTAAAGGTGAATCGAGTAACTGTCATAGGAATTCTTCGTCAAATATTCGGCTACCGAAAATTGTGCTTCCGACGTTTAGTGGTGACATAAAGAAATGGCCTGAGTATATAGATACCTTCAACGCGTTGATACACAATTCGATCGCTATAACAGACACGGAGAAGTTTCACTATCTTTTATCATCTTTGAGTGGTGATGCATTGATTGTAGTCAAACCCTTCCCGATTACCCACGAGCACTATCGCGATGCGTATGAAGCGCTTACCGCACGCTATAAAAATAAGCGTGAACTAGCATTTGCGTGTTGGCGGGATATTTTAAATGTCGAATTTAAATTCAATGACGCTCAACAGTTTAGAAAAACACTTGATTTATTCGAAGAAAATCTAAGTATTTTAAAAACAGTTAATTTACCGGTTAGCCAGTGGGACTTTGTCTTGGTATATCATATTTTATCGAAGCTTGACACAAAGCTGCGTCGTGATTTCGAAGAGAGACATTCAGAGGTTGAGCTGCCTAGTTACGTGCAAATTAAAACTTTTTTGCATTCTAAATGCGAAGCTTTATTGCGTGATACACATTTTGTTGAATCGAATAAGGCGAACACCTCTCCACCAAAGGTCGCACCACAACAGTCACAAGCTAAACTTACCAATAGGTCACATATACTTGTAGCCACCGAGCAAAGCCAAACTGGCAGTAGTGGTGTAACTCCTAATCCATACAAGAGTAAATGTTCATTCTGTGGAGATGTACATCCCATTACTGGGTGCTCGGAATTTCTGAAAAAATCTTTAGACGAACGCATGAACATTGCTACTGAAAAAAACTGGTGTTTCAATTGCCTAAAACCGTCTCATCAACTCAAGGACTGTAAGTCAATATTCTCGTGCCGCACGTGTAAACGACAACATCACACCTTACTTCATCGCGATAAATCTCTTGTATCGGCTCTGAGTACAAGTAATGGGGCTCACACTACCGTCTTGCTTGCTACTGCAATCGTGCAAGTTAGAGATTCTTCCGGGGTTATGCAATCGTTCCGCGCTTTATTTGATACTGGAAGCCAAAGCAATTTTATTACTGATTCGGCTGTCAAACGTTTGAATTTGTATCCCACTCAAGCAACTGTTAACGTAAGTGGTCTCGGAGAGGCAGAGGCTTCAATTCTGGGCGATGTCACTTGTGCAATCGGTACAAGCAATCAGGTTCTTTTTACCTTAGATATGCACGTAATTTCTAAAATTTGTGGTGATCAACCCATTGCAAAGCTGAATACCTCAGGTTGGTCGCATATACATACACTATCATTGGCAGACCCCGGGTTTGATGTACCGGGAGCCATAGACCTACTGCTAGCGGCTGATGTCTTCGCTGAATCACTTCTTAATCAAAACATCAAGGGTGGTTTCAACCAACCTATCGCTTTTAATTCTGTTTTCGGATGGTTGCTTCTAGGAAAAACCAGATTGGCTGCTAGTACATTGTTGCACACATCGTTGGACAACGATAACGAATTAACCACTCTAATCAAAAAATTTTGGGAGTTAGATTCTGTACCGAAGGCAAATATGTTAACTTCAGATGAAGCGCTCTGTGAACGAAAATTCGTATCTGAACATTCTCGTGACCCATCGGGACGATACATTATTCGGTTACCATTCAAGGATGATTCTGAGCCCGAATTCACGGGATCTCGGGACGTCGCGTTGCGAAGATTCCATGCGATCGAACGAAGGTTATCCCGGGACCCGGACTTACAGAGTCAGTACTCGGATTTCATGACAGACTATATCGAATCCGGCCATATATCATTGGTTCCAGTAAACGAACTCAGTATGGGAAGGTACTATATACCGCATCATTGTGTCTTACGACCTGATTCAGCCACTACACGACTACGCGTTGTGTTTGATGCTACCGCAAAGGATTTGCACCACCGTTCCTTAAATGACACTTTACTTGTCGGTCAAAAATTACAACCGAATATCGTTGATATTCTCTTGCGATTCAGAGAACACAACATCGTCTTTATGGCGGATGCCCAGCAAATGTTTCGCCAAATATTAACTTTCATGGATCACCGTGACTACCAACGTGTTTTTTGGAGGGCTTCGCCTAACAATTCTCTCCAAGAATATCGCCTGAATACCGTGACGTATGGTGTAGCGTCATCCCCATTTTTGGCATGTCGTGTTTTACGACAGCTAGCTATGGATGATGGCGATTCTTATCCCCTAGCCAAACAAATTATTTTATCTGATGTATATATAGACGACGTAGCAACTGGTTGTGACTCGCTTGAGACTGCCCAACAAGCAAAAAGTCAACTAGTCGCCTTGTTCAAACAAGGGGGATTTCACCTTAGAAAATGGGTTAGTAATAATGCGCAATTTTTATCTGATCTTCCACCAGAAGATTGTCTCATCGGACCCATTTCTTTAGATAATTCTGAATCCTCAACTTTAAAGGTTCTTGGCCTTAAGTGGGACCCTACATTGGATGCTTTCTTGTTTGACATCAAACCTTTAGATCGGCCATGTACTAAACGCTCAATCTTGAGTGAACTTGCTCGAGTGTTCGACCCATTAGGCTTCTTGTCACCAATCACAATACAAATCAAATCTTATATCCAAAGGCTTTGGATCCTCGGTATTGCATGGGACCAAACGCCGCCCGATGAGGTTACCAGTACATGGACAGTATATAAGAATCAACTTCATCAATTAAGTCAGATTCGAATACCTCGCAAGCTGACTTGTGTCGACTCAAAATCATACGAACTACATGGTTTCTGTGATAGTTCAGAAACAGCATATGGCGCTGTCATATACTTACGCGTCACTGATGGGGGCGATCTGCACCATGTTTATCTGGTCTGTTCAAAGGCTAGGGTAGCTCCGCTGAAACGCACTTCGTTGCCTCGACTAGAGTTGTGTGCTGCAGTTCTCCTCGCAGATCTTTATAAGCTCATTCGAGATACTTATCTTGCTCGCATTCACATTGATTCGGTCTACCTATGGTCGGATTCCACCGTTGTCCTCGCGTGGTTGCGCTCACACTCATCGCGCTGGAATACATTCGTCGCAAACCGCGTTAGTCATATTCAGGATCTTACTTCTACGGAACATTGGCATCACGTATCTTCCGGCGATAATCCTGCTGACATTTGCTCGCGTGGACAATTGCCTAGTGACCTTCTTCATAATAATTTATGGTGGGCGGGGCCTAAATGGTTATCCGAAGATCATACGTCCTGGCCTCTAAGCTTAGAAGGTACAACTCATAACGACGAGGTGGTCATTGGATCAGAAGAGCGGAAATCAGTGACATTAGTCATAGGACAATTTAACGAGACTGACACTTCAATTATAGAAGAATTTCTGAATCGTTTTTCCTCGTTATCGCAATTAATTACAAGACTATCGTATGTTTATCGCTTTATTAATAACTCTCGTAACCCTACCAAGGCATATCGCACAGATTTTTTGAGCAACGTCGAACGGCATCACACTTTAATGAAAATCGTAAAATACGTACAGAACCGAACCTTTCCCGAGGAAATTTCTAAATTAACCTCAAAAGGGACTCTGTCTAAGGCCTTTCGAAAACTAAACCCGTTCCTAGACGACCAGGGTGTACTCAGGGTGGGCGGCAGGATCTCTCGATCAGGGTTAGAATACCAACAAAAACATCCTGCTTTCTTACCATCTGATCATCCATTAACCTTCTTAATCATCGACTACATTCATCGTACTTATTTGCATCCGGGCATCAATACAACTCACTTCCTGGTTCTGCAACAGTTTTGGATTATCGCAGCAAAGCGTACCATTCGTCGTCATCTTTCCAAATGCATTCCGTGCTTTAAAACAAACCCGCAGCCGTTGCAGCCCTTTATGAGTGATCTGCCATCATATCGAGTAAACCAAATAAAGCCGTTCTCAGTGGTAGGCGTCGATATAGGCGGTCCGTTCCGCATTAAGCTAGGTTCCCATCGTGGTGCTAAGATAGATAAGGCGTATCTATGCTTGTTTATCTGTCTCGCAACCAAGGCGGTACATTTGGAAGTAGTCTCAACACTTTCTACAGAAGGGTTTATCGCAGCTCTCCGTCGTTTTGTAGGAAGGCGTGGCCGCTGTAACGAGATTCATGCCGATTGCGGAACTAATTTTGTTGGTGCTAGGAACCAGCTTTCGTCTATAATGCAACAAGCTTCTACTGCGGAAAGGTTGATATTCAAATTTAATCCACCTGGCGCACCGCACTTTGGTGGCGTCTGGGAAATACAAATAAAGGCAGCCAAATCCCACTTATACCGAGTAGTGGGTGACCAAGTCTTGACGTTCGAAGAACTAACTACACTGTTTGTCCAAATCGAAGCGATTTTAAATTCGAGACCTCTTTACCCCATCAGTTCCGATCCGAATGACCTTTCTTGCTTAACACCGGGTCATTTTCTCACTCTTGAGCCTCTAACGGCTGTTCCCGATGAAGATCTAACTAATATTAACATAAAACGGCTTCACCGGTGGCAAATGTTACAAGCTTTCCAACAACATTTCTGGCTTAGGTGGAAGAATGATTATTTGAATTCGTTAACACAACGCGCAAAGTGGACGAAGGAATCTAGGTCATTACCAATAGGTTCTCTGGTGATAATTCGTGACGACAATCGTACGCCATTACAATGGCCTCTTGCTAGAGTAATGGATCTTCTATTAGGTAGCGATGGAATAGCTCGGAGTGCGTTAGTGAAAACTGCAAGCAACCATCTTATTAATAGACCGTTAGTGAAACTGTGTCCTCTCCCTATAGAGGACTAGTCCTATCATTCCAGTCTTATCAATTTATTATTAAGCTCATCTAATTTAAGCAAACTTTAGCTAAGCAATAGTTTTAACTTTCTTTAGTATCTTTGTAGTATCAAACTTGTCTATTTTATTTCTTTTTATCGGAAAATACCATAGCTATTTTGGTGGGCGGGATGTTCCGTTACCACAATTAAACGCATCGATGTTCATGTATTGTCTGGTGTGCATAGCAGTAACGAGACGCCAATTTGTTGGCTGTCATGCGCGTACGTATCCGTCAAACTTTAGAGTGGCAGCACTGTGGTATCTGTGACCACCAATCAAATCGGACGAAGAGTGCAACACATTACGTCAGTGACGGGCGGCGCGACAAATGACAGTTCGCGAGCGGTGTGCATCAGGACAGTTTAACTTTGAATCTCTAAAACGAACAATACAAAAATCGATATCGATCCTCGAGGTCCGCGAGTGACCGAGTGTTAAACTAGATACCTACATCCGTTACCGTCTACTCAAGTCCAAACGACAAGGTGGAAGCTCATCGAGTGCTGGTCGCAGTCTAAGGTACGTACGCTTGCACATATCTTGCTGTTGTCCGCCTAGACAATTTATATGAACATCGAAACCCGTCAACCCTCAACAAAAACCGTCAGACCTTTACCGTGGTCTTCCCAGAGTAGCAGGACGCCATCCTTTTTGAGCATTTCGGTGGATGCGCATGCTACAGTATCACTTGCGCGTTGCCGACCCTGTAAAACGACAGAGGAATAGTTGGGTTGGCAGTATGAGGGCAAAGTCCCCCATTGACATAACGTTTTCTCGTGGAGCACTGGCTACCTTACTTACCGTAAGGACAACACAGCTCAAAGCAGTGTTATTTCACTTCGATTTTCTGCAAGGCGGAGATACTTCTCCAGTCAGGCAGCTCCAATTTGAGTGGAATTACTCCCTACATCTCTTGAAAATTTAATACCATTGAATGACTATTCTGATGCGTCCCTGGTGTACTTACTATCTACTATCTTGTCTTTTTTAATTTAAATAGTTTTATCTATCAACAAAAAGAACATAAGGTTGAAAACTAGCAAGCAAAATAGTTTGATCGCATAATTATTCTGAACAGTGCAAACGATAATAGCCCCATCCCTTTTTATTTCCTTGTACCTAAAGTATATAACTGCTGACATACTGAAGGGTCTTCTCTGATCTGTAGTCCGAGGTCAACCCTTAAGTTCCGAAGCGGGCGATAGCCGGACAGAATACAAATCGCCTTCTCAAAAACCTTGGTACCTTCGTTCGAAAAATGTTGGGTCAGCCTTATGTTCTTTATATTTCTTGCATCATCGGTATTGGATTGAGAAGATGGAAGTAATGATTCCATACAGGCACGGTCGCAACAGTAAAATTTTAGGGAGTCATAATATTACATAAAAGTAAGGTCATATTAAAGAAATTGAGGCGTCGATTCTATACTTTTCTATAATACAGTTCAGTACCTAGTATAGGAAAATCCTCATGGATCCTATCCATGGATGGATGGTATGTCGGACTTGTAGCGACTAAAAACCGTAAACACTTTCCTTAAATTGCCTTATAGTCATGGCCATGGGGTTCGTGAAATTCACCACGACCATGACAGGCTGTGATCCAGCACTCGCTGGATCCCATCGTTTAGCGAGGCCTTGCCCTGCATCCTATCTGAAGGCATGCGTGTGATGAGCACGCCTGCCAACAACTGGAGCCATCTGATCTGAATCCCCGATTCAGCCGCCCGCAGGCCACAGCTCATGGAAGCCGATGGTCTATCGTAGGGTATTTTGGACTCGTACTGAATAAAAACCGCACTTTCCTTCACTTGCCCTATAGTCATGGAAATGAAAATTGTGAAATTCGCCAATACTATGACAGGCTATGACCCAGTACTCGTTGAACCCCGTCAATTAACGAAGCCTTGCCTTGCCTCGCATCCTATGTGAAGTCACGCGTGTGACGAGCATGTGTGATGCCTACTGGAGCCATTATTTGTCGAGCGACGGAATCCCAATTTAACCGCCCGCAGGCCACTGCTGAGGGAGGCCGGAGGTCATTTCTTTACCTACTTATTTCATTGCTTACACGATTTTAGCGGAAGGTTAATTATTTGTTAAATATTCGTGAATACTTTAATAATATAAAGAAGCTGTGATATATCTATTGGACTGCCAAGTCGATCTCGAGTTCGAATCCAAGGCACACACCTCTGACTTTTCGAAATCATGTGCGTATTAATTTAATCATTAATTATCACTTGCTCAAACGGTGAAGGAAACCATCGTGAGGAAACCTGCATGCCTTAGAGTCTGTCCTCAAAATATCGGTATTTCCTAAAAAGGTCTGATGGCAGCTTCTTCGTGCAAAATACTGATATTCAGCAACATCAGGGGGTCTACTCCCTAAGCACGAAGTCCGTAGTTTCGACCTTCGTTACGGGCGTTTCCTACTCCGTATCACCTACGGACGGATGATTCCTTCGGGGCCCGAACTAAGAATGAATGACAAAACAATTTGACAGTTGTCCCTACTCTCGATGTGTTTTTACCCGTTCGAAAAATTTAATTTGACACTTGTTTTATCGGACTCTGAAGTTTCGGAGAACTTTCGAACGGCTCGTAACTTCGTTGACGGAGATAGGGAGTAGACCCTCTGGTGAGATTGGAAGCAGACCCCAACTCAGTTGAGAATAGGCTTGGACTATGATGATTGCTATTATTCTATCCAATGAATATCAAGAAAGTGTATTTTGTGAAAGTTATAATTTATTTTCTTTATGACTCCAGATAGAGTTGAAATAACATAGGTACTATCAGACCACGAAGGCTGAAGGCTTGGGCAGACTATCCCGTGTAATAGGAGCGAGCCTATCATCAAAATTCCGAGCCGTTAAGGGTCTACTCCCTATCTCCGTCAGCGAAGTTACGAGCCGTTCGAAAGTTCTCCGAAACTTGGGAGTCCGATAAAACAAATGACAAATTCAATTTTTCGAACGGGTAAAAACACATCGAGAGTAGGGACAACTGTCAAATTGTGTTGTCATTCATTCTTAGTTCGGGCCCCGAACGAATCATCCATCCGTAGGTGATACGGAGTAGGAAACGCCCGTAACTAAGGTCGAAATACGGACTTCGTACTTAGGGAGTAGACTCCCTGAGAATTTCATAAAAAACAAACAACACTTTTACATGACTTACTAACCGCGTTTATGACAACTAGCAATGAGGAAGTATTTTCATTATTCATCAGTTTCTTTTCCTTGTATCCATTTATATGGGAACTGCGCAGAATTTACATGTTTTACTATTATAAGTACCTACTGAGCTAAGCGTTCAATGCCTCTTGTTCTACCTTATCTTCACGTTATTTTTTAAATAATAACACATCATGCACTGGGACCCGTAATACAGTTAATAACTAGCTCAGGATCCAGGGAATTCATGTGTCTATACAACATTTTTATGTCAAATAAAGAATTTTATTTTATTTTAGCATATGTTTGTATTCCCCGAAGAGTTGAGCAGAGGTGTACTAATGTACAACTATAGTTCCCGATATGTAGTCTTATGTAACAAGCGGGCGAGCCTAAACTGCCACTTACCGGGCACAAATCCAAATTCCGAGCTGCTACTAAGAATTTCATAGAAAAATCCCAATTACACTTTGCTCGACCCGATAATCCTGAACCTCAGGTCCCAATGAGGCAGTTTTTACATAATCTGTCATTAAAATCAATTGGGGTCGGGTTGTTGTCTATTCCCACACGGAATAAATATTTGTATAACCTACATGTAGTTGCTCCGGGTCTGAGTATTTGTGTATGTGAAAGTTTATGTTTCTAAACGCACCCATGATACAGGAGAAAAGCCTAGCGTGGGTCAACGTTTTTTTGTTTGAGTGCCCCCTTGATGGTTTAGATTCAAAATTGGACCAGGTAGAATGGGCAGCTGGCATTGCAATCATCGTTGATTTCTTTATAATTTTCAGGGCAGGACAAAATCTGCCGGGTTTTGAATTATCAAGAATAGTCACCGAAGATAGACCATCTCCTATGAGTATAAACTAAAAAAATAAAATTTTATAGGAACTCGTAAAATATAATGAAACGGGTAAACAAAGCAACCACACTTACTCAAGAGAAGCGATTTCACTTTGCTTGTTGACTCGCGTCTAATACAATTTTCTTCGCTCGCAATAAGATGCACCGCAGAGCGGAAGCCGCCTTTAATATTATTTATTGTAAGCCTCGCAATATAGAGGTTGCACTAATGAGGGAATATTGCACGCAAGTTATGAGCCGTGTGGATAACTTAACTTACGAGTAGTATACCATCTGTTGTATATTTTTGGCTTTTTCCATGCTAATATTTTAAACTTTTTAGTGATTAAGCCAAATATTATGGAAAATGCCAAAAAAAAAACCGACTAAGTCGTGTCGGTTGAAGAGCAAAAACTTGCTTTTCAATAGGTGTTACTGACGTTACCATAAAGATGTAAATTCAGAATGTGAAGACAAAATTCGATATGGCGGGTAGGACTCGCGGTGGCTTAGTGGTCATAGCGTAGGTGTACCTAACCAGAAAACGCAGGTTCGAATCCTGCCCGCGGTCGAATTTTTCCTTTGTTTAATAACTTTAATATACCATATTGAGCTCCCTCTAATATGGTCGAGCTACACAATGACTGATGCATGCGTGCCGTCGGCGGGGATTGGCCTGCTCAAAGCCACTGTGGCGTTTTCTTCAAAAGGCCATTTCAGACATTGCTCTACATTGTGACACTCACACATTTCATGCTATCTTTTACCCGCGACTTCATACGCGTAGACTTAGTAACACAATTGTTGTCGAATTGATTTAATGGGATAAAAAGTACTTAATGTTAGGGAAATTCCCGCTTTTTTCCGAGATTTGAAGTACCTATTTAATATGCCAGCATTAGTCACTAACTATTAGTGTACCAACATTTCATTCAAATCCTGTAAGTAAGTCTCCTACATAAGTTTTGTGGGAAATTCCCACATAATTTTGGGGTAAAATGTATCCTATTTGTTATTCCCGGTCACATACTATATGTGTATGTAATTTCATTCAAATCCCGTAAGTAGGTCTCCTACATAAGTTTTCTGGGAAATTCCCACATAATTTTGGGGTAAAATATATTTTTTACCCCCAGCATCACAACTGGAGCTTGACACTCAACAGTTTTATCTTCATCCAATTCAATTGAGTACAGTAATTATAAAATATCTTTGGTATAACCAGACAATTTTACAGGCACAGGTTTATTCCCTGCTATTTCCTCAAATACCCTATAACGAGTCCGTTCGCAATATTTAAGAACCGTAGTAACGCTGTATAACATACCCCAAAAAAAGGAAAACAACAACATTTATTAATGAAAAATAGAAAAACTACTAAAGTAGACAATTATTAGGTAAAATAGGTACGTAGGCCTTTCTGTTAAATAATCTGGTTCCCTGACATGACAGCTGACAAATTTTTTGGCTTTGATAATTAATTATATTTTTTACGGAGTATTTTGTAACACGTTGTTTAATAAGCCTTGATATTATTATAATAAGCTTTTCTCTTATCGAACGAAATATTTTACGTAAACCCAGAATATTAAATGCAAACACCGAATCACTGATTTAAAATTACATTTAAAAACCTTAATTTGAAAAGACATCTCTCCTTTAAGCCATTCTTCAAAGTCACAGAGAATAAAGAAAACTTTGTTATTGGTTTACGCCTCAAAGATCCATTTAAAACAACTTTAAGATTCAGCGACAGTTAATTAGTACGGGCTTAAATTACTTATGACTAACTTCTCTCGTAAACTTGGTTTAAACTACAGCAGATAAACAAAGATTTTAGTTACAGAGTTGACACTAACCCTGGCTATAATACTGAAACTGTGATACAAAATAATTGTTAAAGTTGTGATCTTTTTGAACTTTCCTTAGATTACTCAGACGAATCAACTGCCTCATTAGTCTAGTGGTTCTTAAAGCGAATGCTGCGCTAGATGTCCTCAGTTTGAATCCCAGGTCAAGCAAAGTGTTCTTGGGTTTTTTTTTACGAAATTTTCAGGTAAGCTTGGAGTTATATTGTGCCCGGTTAATGGCAATAGGCTCCTTGTTATATGGGACTTAAACATACTGGCGAAATTTGGATTTACATTAGTACACTTCTGCGTAAGCTTTCGGAGAAAAGAGGCGCGATGGTGTGTATGTATGTACATAACCCAGCACATAAAACTACCCCAATCTGTCCAATTTCTTTGATAGATTTGCAACTTTAATACAAAATAATAAGGTTCATTTTCGATTGAGAAAATTGTACAGTTTTGGATAGCTTGACCTACTGGAGTCTGCACTAAGTGTAATATGAAATTATATTGGAATGAAATTTGTTTTACATACTAATACCTCATTAAATTTAATTACGATAAAATTCCAAAAAGCTCCTGCACACTTTTATACATAAAGTAAATTTTATATATAAATATTAAGTATATTAAGTGAGTCACTTGTCCTTCAAAGGAATTATAAACCAGAATTATGTAAAGCCGGCAACAAACGGCATATAAATTCAAATCAAACTAATGGATGAATTGGTTGACTCTATTTGCATTTTGTTATTTCAAACGTTTCGGTTGAAATTCCAATTCTAAAATGGAATTAAGGAATTTCTGTAGCAAACAGGGATTTAAGACTCAATTCTTCTTTATATATTCGGGCATCCGTTATTGTTGCATTTGTAACTAATTGCTTTACTTAGGATACGGGCGGTCGAAAAAGGGAATTTGCAAATCGGATCACTGTGGTCACTTTTAATAAAATATTATTTTAGGTGTACACGTGTACGCGGAACTTATTGTTAGTTTTTTTTTACCACTAAGGTAGCAAACAAGCATACGGCCCACCTGATGGTGAGCGGTTACCGTAGCCTATAGACGCTTGTAACACCAGGAGTATCACTTGCGCCTTGCCAACCCTGTAAAACGAAAGAGGAATACTTGGGTTAGCAGTATAAGGGTCAAAGTCCCCCGACTGCCAACACAACGTTTCCTCGCGGATCACTGGCAACCTTGCTCACCGTAAAAAACACAACACAGCTCAAAGCAGTGTTATTGTCTTTCTGCAAGGCGAAGGTACTTCCCCAGTCGGGCAGCTCTAATTTGAATGGAATTACTTCCACTATGCCCTAAGTCTCTGAGTATATATACACTCAACTCTTCGATGTACCACATAGTGACACAAATTATGCTCAAAACTCAGTCATCAGTAGAGTAATTCTCTGGCTTAGATATATTTAACACCAAAATAAGCACATTCAGGAGATTACTTCTTAACGCTGTTAATGATGATCAATAGACTTGTCTACATACTATAATCTTAGTTGCGAAATAAGGTTACGCTAGTATCTTACACATAAGCATTCATCATCAACACAAATACACGCAGATGTACACGCACACGCACACAATATTATACACACTACATACCTGCATTCATCTATAATATTATGCTTTTCTCCCCCTTAAATAATTTATGTTTCTTGTTTTTCTGTCTTTTCTGTTTGCAACAAAAGTATGGAAAGTAGATTGTAAATTCGTTATTGGCTGTAAGAATTACTGTTCTATTTATACTTATGTTATTTTTAGGAGCTGTGGATTTTGTGATGATTTAAATAAATAAATATAGATATGAAATTAAATTAACTCCTTTGCGTGAAGAGTTCGAGTAGGAGCCTGCGCGGCCTAGGAGAAAAACCTAAAATAAAGTCAGTACAACACTTAGAGAATTACCCAGCAAGGTTTTTTTTTCTTCAGTTTCCCCGTCATTTCACCGGCCGACCCACATCAAGGGCAACAAGGTGCGACGGGTGTTTGGCCCTCTTATTTAGCTAAAACACGGAGAATAGCCCTCAGATACAATTTGGTCTGTCCCTGTTGCTTAAGGATTCTCTTTTTGGTATTACTTGGGGCAATTTGGTAATTGATGACATTTATTGGTAAATATAACGTCAAGAATTGTACATAAATGTATTATAAATACTATTTCTACAACGAAATCCTAGGCTGACATGCAAGCCACGATTTATTTTGTGATTTATTATGGTTATTTATCTCGTGCCCAAAGTATGGTTAAAACGAGATAATCCGACGACAATTTTTTTTTGTATCACGCATGTTACTTGTGTTATCCGATTGGCTATTTTCATTCATATTCACGACCTTTAACATGTGTCTCACATTTTTTTTTATAAAAAACATCCTTACTAAAAAAAAACTTGTTGTTCAGTTCCCATACCTCATAATGTTGTCATGGCAACACGAGGGAAGGTTAAGGAAATTCATTAGGTTGGTACTATGACTTTCAATAGACGATCTCGTTCGTTTCATCCTTAACAACCCTCTATGCCGCCCATATTTTTGTTTTCCCCAAAACCATTATTAATATTTCACCCCATCACATGGGGTCCTATGTCGGCATCAAACTTGCTCCCATATCCATCAATCATTCCTTTCAAAACATACCATCAAACTCCTTATCATGGTCTCATTAATACAAATCTCAACCTTAGAGCTGCTATCTTTAAAGAACATTTTCTACTGACGCCATTAATATTTATAGTATTACAGTTTTATTAAGGAGTAGTTTGTAAAGTGATTACAGCACATATTTTCGTTGATAAATAGCACACAAACAGTATAATGGCTGCCCCTTAATTTAGCTTGGAATAACATCAAATAACGAAAAAACGCTGAGTATATGAAAGAAACTTCAAAAGAACGTAAATTCAATATAAATATTCACATTTTTGGTCTAATATTTGACCTTTTTACTTAATTAATGTAAGTAGAATATAAAGTAGCTTTAAAAAAAAATAGTAGGTTAATCTGTCGGAGCAGTGATAGCCTAGTGATACGACTGTTGGACTGCCAAGCCCGAGGCCTCGAGTTCAAATCCAAAGCACGCACATCTGACTTTTTGAATTTATGTGCGTATTAATAATTAATTATCACTCGCTTAAACGGTGAAGGAAAACATCGTGAGGAAACCTGCATACCTTAGAGATTTTTTTCGTCGGTATGTGAAGGCTCCTAACCCGCATTAGGCCAGCGTGTTTGACTATAGCCTAATCCTTCTCAATCTGAGAGGAGACCTATGCCCAGCTGTGGGACAGTATATGGGTTGATGATGTGAATCCAACCACAACACAACCAGTCTATCCTTAGGATATGGCAGTCGCATCGTGTAAAATATTAATATTCAGTCTGGTGAGACTGGAAGCCGAATCATATATTTAGGAAAAGGTTAAAACGATGATACCTATATCTTTATGATAAATTAAAAAGAAAAGATGTACCACTTAAAATAAAAAATGGTATGTTTTCATTTGTATGTTCAATGGTATGTTCACGCCTGTATTCCCTGAAAGGTTAGGCAGAGATGTACTAATTGTACACCCACAGTTCGCCGGTATGTTTAGGTCCCATGTGATAAGGGGCGAGGCTATTGCTATTAACTGAGCACAAATCCCAATTCCGAGCTGCTACTGAGAATTTCATAGAAAAACATTGCTCGACCTGGGAATCGAATCCAGGACCTCAAGCGTAACAGTCGCGCTAATAACCATTGGGTAATGATATTTATAACAAAGTTCTACGTTATCTATCTAAATAACTTCTAGGTATTAAAAAGACACACACTTTACCTCAATATCAGAAGATATACAGCTAAATCAAATTAAAACAGTACCTAAACATACCGAAAGATTTTCCAAAGAAAAATATCTATTGAAAACTTCTAAACTCACCCACAGACAAATATTTTGTCTTTACGAGCTAAGATTGCTTTTGTTCAAAAGATTCATAAAAAATATTATGTTCAGAAGTCTCACTCCTACAACCGAAATAGAGACACAGCTCTGTATATATATTTGGAAGCTCTTCCATAAGTGATATTCTCAAAATTCAACAATTTCTCAACCAGCATTTTTCTCAACTTTGTCAACTTACTTAATTTTCCCATCGTTCCTCCGAAAGTCAAGGAAAATGCCCTTTATTTATTTATTTACATTAAAGTAAAATAAAAATATAAACAGAATGGCTGAAATCGGAATGTAAAGATATAAAGACCATTGTAAAACAATTCTATCGAAATGTATGAGGTATTGTGAGGAAAAGGTGTGAATGTTTTGTGTTTTGTAAATTATAATTAATGTCTTTAAATAATTTAAGTGGTTCCGGCTGATCTGTTTAAAGTAAAAAAAAAAAGTAAAATAAGTACATAAGAAACACATTCATAAATTCTTCTCACAATACTTCATACCTACATTCAGACAGAAAATCGTCTTCCATACATCCCCAAACAAACCAAAGCAGAAGAAGCAAGAAGAATATCATATGCTTCACGCCGGCTATGAAACCTTTTACACGAACTGCACGATAATGATACTACCGGATCCAATTGTGAATAAACCACTCAAACACCCAAGAAATTAAATCGAAATCGGTTCAGCCGTGTTTAAGTTTTAGCGAGACTAACGCACAAAAATTGATTTTTAATATATAAGATTTTCAAGTATTATGTAAAATAAATCTTCTGTATTATCTCTATTGTAAAAGAATTTCTATGTATAAAATTTCAAAGACGTTTCAGGTGTCTATAAAATACAGAACATTGAACTAAGTGTCCATAATTTTAAAGAATTCTGTCGAGACTGCACCGTTATGGTGGCAAATATCAATTTAGTCTGATAGCAGACGTGCTTTTAATATAAAAGTTTTGATTACTTCATTTGATGTGAAAGGTAGAAGAAAAGATTGCCAAATAAATTGCTCAATGTGATGTACGCGCGTGAAATTGGTTTGTAAATCTGATTACAAATTTAAAAGAAAAATGACAGGTTTTAAGTACGTCACATTTTATCACAATAGGTATATGTGTGTCTAACCCGTCTTGCTACTTATCATACTATGATAATCGATACAACTTAATAAATGTTGCCGTGAGATAAGTAACTAGCCACAATAAGGTATTTTATGCTATTGGTATTGAGCACAAAATATAAAAGAAAAAAAGTTTATCCCAACAATCACAACGCTATAAATAATAACACGAAAATAAATAATGTACTTATACCAAATGTGACTGATACCAATTGCGCCTAGTACCAATTATGCCCAATAACTACTGTGTCCAATACCAATTATGCCTAATACCAATACCTACTGCAGCATACATCTGATTTTAAATAAAAGAATATGGTTTACGTACGAAGTCATTCTGCAAAACTAAAACTATCTGTTTAGAAATCTATTCCATTCTGTTTAAAAAAATTACTATACTCAGTCTAAAATGCGAAAATAATTATACTTATAATAATAGTAACAAATATGAATGAAATTATGATTTAATTAGTTTCAATTGCACGAAACCAACAATAACCGTAAAATCATTTTCAAAATCAAAATTGCTAACAAATTTTGTGAACGGAATTATAATTTTCAATCAAACAATTGTTTATTCACAAAACCACCGAGAAGTATCGGCATTAAACATTGAGCTTCTTATCTCGGGTTTGGGCAGTTACGTATATTCGGGTAAACGTCTACCGAGACATAGTTGCGTGGTATGCAGTAGGTCAACTTATCTTGTAGAACTTGCAAGTCAGCAATTGAGATATTTAGCTCGCATTGTGTTTGTTGCTTTGGCAAGTATTTGCAGAGAACTTGTAAGACCTTAGTATTTAACAAAAACAAGCGCTCATTAAACGTCAAAATAGAGGACGGAGAACTTATAGAAACGTCAAGAAAACAGTAGACAATACAGTATGATTACGTTATTATCCTTTTACAAAGAAATAAGTCATTTAAAATATTTTTATGAGGTTTTAAAAGCCGAGAAAGTGTTTCTAAATAGGTATCCCAATTTTATAATTGGTCTGTGCTGTTTTAAGGGCAAAGAATAAGACTATCGTTTACATTAATAAAAAACATATTGCGATATAACAGCACATTGCATCGCATTGTAAGATTAAGTGTTTGCAACACAATGTAGCGCTGATTTTCGTTGCCAACCTAAAAGTAACTTCCTATAATCCTTCCAAACCTGTATATTTTATGGGATATCCGATCATCATTACCACGCATACCTACAAATAAATACAAAAAAGAACAAAAAAATAAAATACATTCTCCTACTACCTACTTCAACTTACTTTTCAGCCGATCAGTCGATACCTATAATATTTATCCTCATTAAGCCTGACGAAGCCTGACGAAGCCGCGCGTAATGAGCGCGAACGAGCTTTAATTTGTTTAGATACAACCTCCACTGTGCTATAATAGGGTATGAACGGAGATGGGGTTGAAAGCGGAAGGAGAGGAGGGGTGGTCTTATAGTGAATGTATTAGTCTTATTTCAAACAGTTCTGTGAAAATTATTCATACATAAACGATCGTCGAAATAGAAAATTGATAAGTTAAGTTGAGAAACAATACCAACACGTCTGTATTTTCCAAAGAGTTTGGCACAGATGTTGACTAATACAGTTGTATTTCTTTTAAACAGTCTTTTTAAATATATTATGTTTATCTTTTAAAAGACAGCTCTCGTACTAGATAATAGTCCCTAGTCGCGGAGGACTTCACAAACATACAATTGGGTGGGCCAATCCTCAAAGTTACTTTTGAGATAATGTCATTTTATGGTTTTAATTAACGGACACAGTATACCTAGACTCAAAACCAATATCCGTGGAACACAAAAGAGAGAAAAGAAGACAGCGAGGAGAGCGTGTGAGTAATTCCACTCAAATTGGAGCAGCCGGACTGGGGAAGTACCTCCGCCTGGCAGAAAATTGAAGTAAAATAACAATACTTTGAGCTGTGTTGTGTTCCTTACAGTGAGCAAGGTTGCCAGTGCTCCACGTGGAAATGTTAAATGGAGAAAAATGGGTCCCCCCCCTGCCAACCCAACTATTCCTCTTTCATTTTACAGGGTCGGCAAGTGATACCCCCGGTGTTGCAAGCGTCTTTATGCTACGGTAACCGCTTACCAACTGTCAGGTGGGCCGTATGATTATTTGCTAGCTCAGTGGTATAAAAAGAAATCTTGGGTGGGAATCGTCTTACGATTCACGACGCCCTTAATCACTACACCAAACGTGTTGTCACTAATAATTAATGCCATTCAGTCTAATTAATCATGCGCAGTATACCTAACACCGACTATTCAATAGGAGGGGAACTCAGGTGCGAATGGGTTAATTAGTATAAGGGCTATTAGCAATAACCTAACGATGCAGCAATTAGTAAGATAATTAAAGGAGCCAATCAAAGTAAGAACATGCAAAGAAACATGTATATTTTGTAAATAAGTAAGTATTATTTTGATAAATCCATTGTAAACATCTATAATTGTCGAGCAAAGTGTTATTGGGTTTTTCTATGAAATTCTCAGTAGCAGCTCGGAGTCTGGATTAATTGTGCCCGGTTAATGGCAATAGGCTCGCCCCTTATTACATGGGACCTAAACATACCGGCGAAATGTGGGTGTACATTAGTACACCTCTGCCTAACCCTTCGGGGAATACAGGCGTGATGGTATGTATGTATGTATGTATAATTATATTTTATTTCAATCAGAACATTATATAAATAAATATTGTAGGGACATTTTTACACACCGTCTTAAAATAAGTCAAGCGTGTACTGTGGGTACAAGACAATGTATATTTAGTTATATAATTATAAAACATACATAAAAATACCCAGCCAAACACAAACACACATCACATAAACATGTTTTTGTTCATCACATAAACGTAATAAATAATGTTTTATTTCAAAGAATATTTAAATAAAATATATAATAATTATTAATTAGTTAACTTAACCGCATCTGCGTAGACTGGAAGCCGACCCCATTTACTTAGGAAAAGGCTCGGAGGAAATATATTATATATGTACTAACAGAAGTACTCACAAACAGAGCTAATATAACTACATGTTCCGTGCGGGTATCAAATCCTAGCGCAACAGCCGATCACACAACATGAACTGTGCTGTTTGTATCATCATAATCAACCCATATACTGCCCCACTGCTGGGCACGGGTCTCCTCTCATATAACAGAACAACAAGGGAACAGGCTATAGTCCACCACGCTGGCCTAGTGCAGGTTGGCAGACTTCACAAACCGTCGAGAAAAATCTCTAAGGTATGAAGGTTTTTTCACGATATTTTCCTTCACCGTTTAAGCGAGTGATAAATAATTATTAATACGCACATGAATTCGAAAAGTCAGAGGTGCGTGGTTCGACTTGGCAATCCAATAGGCTATCACTGTTTCTCCACTAGGCTAAATAATACTATTTATAACAACAAAATAATACTATCTATGTCAAACCCAGTTATTGAACTCTGTTCCATTATTTAAACTTGCACCATTACCTAGTTAAACCTTAGTCTAAGTTCAATTATGCGCCTTCTGTTACGGTTAACGTACAAGTTAGTGCACCAGAACAATTAACTAGGAAACTTTATCCACGTGTTGGAAATTGCTGTAATGTCTGATATAAATTTAACACGGAGATAATATGCTTCAAAATTTGTCTCATATTTTAAATTTAAACCATTTATTTTCCACATATACACAAAATTATTTAACAGAAAAAGAAGAATTCATATTTTTTTATTTTTTTTTATTACATTATTAAAATGAAGTTATGTGTGGCAGAAGACTCAGCTCAGTATTTGCTGTGCATATAAGCACTGATTTTCAACTGGCTCCTGACATTTGAGCAACATTTTTTTTTACGCGCATAGAAAAAGGTGAACTATGTTAACATTCGAACAACTACATAATATATATCATACACACAACAACACATAACGACAACATAAATATTATAAAACAAAACTAAAATTAAAAAAAAACATACATATGAAAAAAAAAATTTAAAAGGGGCTGACAGAATTTTTTTTTTATATCTATACTACTCGAATACTTCAAGGAGAATTTTAACGTTATAAAGGAGAAAAATCTAGGACATATAAGTTCAGCCGTAGCGTTTTGCGATAAACAATTTAATCATTGTAATATTTATATCCAAACCATTCCAAACATAAAAAAATAAAGAGAATACTATTTAAAAAAAACATGGTACAGAGGTCAGCACATCAAGCTACCACAATCTATTTTTTTATTGATTTTCAACTTTAACACTAAGTAATAAGGTTCATATTCAATTGGGAACATTTGACAGTTTTGGATAGCTTGACCTGCTGGCGTCTGCGCTGCTGTCTTGCTGCTCACGTGGACAACGTTCAAAATGTATGAAACTTGCGCTCGATTAACCAAACCAACGCAAAATTAACCGAATATTTTAAAATGCATACACGTAAAACTACCCTTTTGTTGATAGAAGCAGAAAAATACAAATTATCGATTGAATAAGAAATCTTACAGTAAAAAAGAGCTAATAAGTCGTTTGTAAACGTTGTTTTTCTATACAGGGTGTAACAGGGGGCGTGGATCATCTTAAGTCAAACGATGGGGGACTTCAATACCTATCGATATGACCCCCATGTATATTCTGCGATATTCAATGGTTCCAAAGTTATTGAGATTTTGTAAAATTTGAGTAAAAATCCGGAATTCAGTATAAAAGTCGTCACTGTAGCTTAACTACTAGACCTCCTTGCATGTTTTTTTTTTCTAGAAGTTTCAATAGTGGGTCTTAATGATTACGATACAGATTTGAGTCATAACCCTACCATATTGAAATAAAAAATAATCTTCATAAAAGTTTTGCAAATCTAATTATTTCTAACAACTTTCAAGGCCTCTTGTAAAAAAAATACTTTATTTTTTTCTAAATTTATTTTAAAAACTACTCACATTCATGGATGTATATGTATAGGTACTCTGAAAGTTTCATTCCGCAACTGTCAGAGTATCAAAAGGAAAAATAAACACAAATGGCACTGGTTCCATAAATCCGTGTTTCTTCGGTTTTTAGTCGGTAGCTAGTAGATAGTTCAACATACTCTGTAGCCTACCCAGTACAGTAGATAGTTCAACATACTCTGTAGCCTACCCAGTACAGTAGATAGTTCAATATACTCTGTAGCCTACCCAGTACAGTAGATAGTTAAACATACTCTGTAGCCTACCCAGTACAGTAGATAGTTAAACATACTCTGTAGCCTACCCAGTACAGTAGATAGTTCAACATACTCTGTAGCCTACCCAGTACAGTAGATAGTTCAACATACTCTGTAGCCTACCCAGTACAGTAGATAGTTCAACATACTCTGTAGCCTACCCAGTACAGTAGATAGTTCAACATACTCTGTAGCCTACCCAGTACAGTAAATAGTTCAACATACTCTGTAGCCTACCCAGTACAGTAGATAGTTCAACATACTCTGTAGCCTACCCAGTACAGTAGATAGTTCAACATACTCTGTAGCCTACCCAGTACAGTAGATAGTTCAACATACTCTGTAGCCTACCCAGTACAGTAGATAGTTCAACATACTCTGTAGCCTACCCAGTACAGTAGATAGTTCAACATACTCTGTAGCCTACCCAGTACAGTAGATAGTTCAACATACTCTGTAGCCTACCAAGGTGGCGGATTATCCATTAGGATTTTTCAAACTATATAAAAAAAGGGTTCTGATATAGGCACCTTATTTCGAGATATACATTGTGTAACAGGGGGTGGATCATCGTAAGTCAAACGATGGGGGACTTCAATACCTATCGATATGACCCCCACGTATGTACCGCGATATTCAATGGTACCAAAGTTATTGAGATTTTTGTTAAATTTGAAAACAGAAGAAATATTTTTGACTATACATGATTGAACCTAATCTCCAATAGACGACAACATCATAATGAACGTATCTGATATACTTGCAGTTAAGGAACTAGAATGAATTGCACAATTTGCACAACAATTAAGAAAAGGTACTTTGAGGGGACTGAATACGAATACCTCAACCTCCTCTCCAATGGACAACAACACAATATGATGGACGGTGCGCATTATTGGCACGTCACTCATCTGTAAGGCGTGACATTCGCTTCCCCGTGCCCGTTCGTGCGCGACGTGACAATGGTCACCACTATTGTCACGCTGTGCGCCCGCCTCGGAGGTTACCGGGACACACACGCTTGGAATTCGATATTAACTTACCTATGGAATTTGTAAACGTATGATTTGAATCGAAATTTCGTATGGGTGCAAATTGGTTTCGACTTTTCTGGTGTGTTTAGAAGATTAGATGATGGTACTTTTCGAACTTAATATATTTATTTAAGCTTAATGTATGTAAGGCGTATATATTTTGTGGCGTTTATTTTTAAAAATCTTGTAATTTCTCTTTTCAACACAAACACACATGCACCCAGACCTGGAATATTCTTCTCTGCAGGGCACACAATTTTTTTTTGTGTAGGGAACGAATCCACATCCCGTAACGCAGAAGCTGATTGTTGTAAATTTCGGTAATTGATCTAGTGGTTGCAAGTGCGACTATTTAGCGAGAGGTCGTGATTACAATTCCCACGTCAAGCGATGTTATTGGAATCTTGTGAGGTGTACCTAGCGGTTAAGATTAACCTCGACCTCACCTAAACAAATTCGATTCCCACCCTAGACAAATATTGTTTATCCACAGATATTTATTTCGGGATGTACAGTCGAGAAAAGAGTTAGGTATGCAGGCAGTGATCTCACTGACATCTGCATTTTGACATAGATTGAGCATTAAATAATTAGTCGATAATTAATCCACCAAAGGGTTTAGGTATATTAGGCAGCTAGCAACACCTCATGGCCGTAGTGAATGGTACGAATTTCATGCCCATGACTATCGCGCCTACAGTCACACTTGCATTCTCTTGCCCATTGGCAAGAAAAGGCACCTGTGACTGTAGTCGGTACGAATACCCTGCCACCACCCCAGGTGGCAGAAGATCTATAAAGTTAACTGTACTGTTGGAATATTAATAAATGGAGTAACAATAATACGTTAATAAACAATCTTTATCAAAACAAATCATGTCGTTACCTTCCTGTATACCTTATTCTTTTGTAGATTGTACTTTGTGTCTATTTAATTCTAAGTTTGTAAAGTCGCAATACAAAGCTGTTTCACAGCGGGAACTGTCTGATTAAAAGAAAAATATGTACACGTTATTACATAAAGTTATTACGTTTACGCTACGTTATTACGTTTTTCCGTAGATAGAGTAAATAGAGTCGGAATGCTGCTTCAGTGCACACAAATCTCATGAGGTTAGAACGGAAAAGACGGCTTCATTACAAATAAAATGTTGTAGTAATAAGGTAGGGATTTCAGTAAAATATACTTTTCACAATAAATACTGCAAGATTATACTGTAAGACGCTATAATGTAAGATTTCGGGCTCGATAGCCGCTGCCGATGAATGTAACTATAAAATATACAACAATTTTAGTACCCCACGTGACAGCTAGTTTCGTTCTAAGAAATTTTAGGTAAAATGTAATAGGGCGCCTGCCATTAATCGGGCACAAATCCAAACTCCGAGCTCCTACTGAGTATTTCATAAAAAAACCCAGTAACCCTTTTCTTGTCGTGGACATCATAACTAAGACCTCTGGCATAGCAGTCGAATAAAATAATAATCATCATCAACCCGTATACTGTCCCACTGCTGGGCACGGGTCTCCTCTCAGGTTGAGAGGGATTAGGCTATAGTCCACCACGCTGGCCTAGTGCGGGTTGGCAGACTTCACAAACCGTCGAGAAAAATCTCTAAGGTATGCAGGTTTCCTCACAATCTTTTCCTTCACCGTTTAAGCGAGTGATAGTTAATTATTAATACGCACATGAATTCGAAAAGTCAGAGGTGCGTGCCTTGGATTCGAACTTGAGACCTTCAACTTGGCAGTCCAATGGTCATACCACTAGGCTATCACTAACTCAAATAATAATAATAATAAAAATGGGTGGCTGGGTTAAGGGCCTGATTCAGAAGGCAGTAGGTACTCCTTGATACGGCGCGTATTGTGAGGAGGTTCCTGTCTCTGGGGCCCTAACCACCGGTAGCTTGGACCCTGCTCCCGATACCAGTGGGCCTCTATTTTTTATACTTTTAAATGTTTTTGTCTTTTTTTTATTTTATAAAAATATTTAAAAATGTAATTAGTAAGTTTATAGACAAATAAAGGGGATAATAATAAATATTCTTGGACAATTTTACAAAGCACCATCTAGTCCCAAACTAAGCAGAGCTTGAGTCCTAGTCAATGGATATAAATACTTATATACTTTTTGTTGTAAATACATACTTATAAAATAATACATAAGAAACACCCAGACAAACAAACACTTATTAATATGTTCATCGTCATATACATTGCTTATGTGGCAATCATAAAATAATATTTTAATGAACTACTTTTGCAGACAAGCTCCTTGAACAGGATTCATGTGTTTTATAAAAAAGTTTTTTACTTAAACGTAATAAGTTACAGTTGTTTTAGTTTCATTTGTGTTTCGTGGGAATCGAACTCACGACCTTGTGATCAGCAGTCCGATACGCGGCCACAGTAGTCGGCAATAAAACAGAAATGGATACTTTCCAACTGTCTTTACCGTCTACTAACTCAAAAGGACAGTCAGTAAAGTTATGACACTACATAGCAACAAAATGTATACTTAACTTAAACAATATATAAATCAGCTGTTTTGGCAGCCTGCCGAAACAATGTACATTTTTAAGACCTTTCACGTGTGTACGACTGAATATAAACTTGAACTAGCATAAAATACGTTTCGGCGTTAGTACGGTCAGCAACGAAAGTCACTGAACACAGCTAAATTTTGAAAACATGCCAGCTTCAAAACGTGTGAAGAGATTTTTTTATTATATAATAATAATAAAATAATAAAATCTTTTATTTTCAAGCAACATAATTAGGCTCATAGTGTGTTAGTACAATTACTTAAGAACTATGTTAGTAGGTATATAACAAATAAATTACATTAATATAGCAATAAAATAAAAATAGCTACCACAGTGAGATTTATCAAGTTCCATTTATAACATGCATCTTGATAAATCTACCTATGGTTGGCCCATCCAGCCTCTCTGAAAATACCCTCGGGATGCTGTTGGTGCTTTCGCCTACTCTGCGTATTATTGACGCCACCTTCTTACGCATTATCGCAAAGTAGTCATCAGTGTGTGCGTCAGCGATGAAGGTAAGGTAAATATTTAATGGTCATCCATGCAATGATTTCGCATAACCTTCACAGGTCAGTAACTTCATATTTTTTTAAATCGTATTGAAGATTGCACCATTTTTAATGACTTTCGTTGCTGACTGTACGTCTGAATATAAACTTGGACTAGCATAAAATAGATCCCAGCGTTGGTACTAACTTAGGTTTTATTGTTTCAGACTTCAGACTAAAATCATAATTATAAAAACGTCTGTGAGGTCGTGGGTTCGATTCCCACAGGACACAAATATTTATGTGATGAATATAAGTATTTGTGTTTGTCTGGGTGTTTTTGATATATTATAATTATGTATTAACGAAAACAAGTATATAAGTATTATATCAATTGTCTAGTACCCATAGTACAAGCTCTGCGTAGTTTGGGCCTAGATGGTGCTGTGTATCATCACCATCATCAACCCCATGTACCTATTGTCCCACTGCTGGGCACGGGCCTCCTGTCAGAACGAGAGGGATTAGGCCGTAGCCTACGACACTGGCCTAGTGCAGGTTGGCAGACTTCACACTCCGGGATGCAGGTTTCCTCACGATGTTTTCCTTCACCGTTTAAAAGACTGACGAAATAATATGAATACTGAAATGCATATAAAAAAAATGTATATTGTGTACATTTTTTTCTTTCAGTGCATAATCGGAACCCAGTACCTCTAACTTAGCAGTCCGGTTGCTACCGCTAGGCTCACAATGCATAGACACTGCCTTTCCCTACTTTATAATATAATAATATAATAATTATTATAAATGCGAATGTAACTCTGTCTGTCTGTTACGCTTACACGCCTAAACCACTCAACCGATTTTTATAAAACTCGGTACAGGGATAGATTAGACCATAGAGAAGGACATAAGCTACCTTTTGTTTCAAAAAATCGTTTGCAATACGAGTAAAATAGCAGCTAGTTGTATTATATTTCATTTATTAAGACTTTTCGCACAACACCTAACATAAAATGCAAATAAATTAAATTCTAAAACACTAATAAAGCTTAACCGCCAGCATAACAGTATACATTCTGAACTGTAAATGGGAGAGTTTTCTTAAATGTGTTATCTACATTACCTCATTATGCTAACACATGGCATTTGACGGGCAATATAACCAAGAAATGTATAAAGAACTATCTTTTTGTATTATTTTACATTTTCTATGCTAAGATTTTAAAGTTATTTTAGCGATGGAAAAATTCGACCGCGGGCAGGATTCGAACCTGCGTCTTCTGGTTCACAACGTTCGTAGACGTCACCATAAAGACGTAAATCCAGACTGTGAAGTCAAATTTCTGGCGGGTGGGGCTCGCGGTGGTCATAGCGTCTGGTGTATCTAACCAGAAGCCGCCGGCCGGTTCGAATCTTGCCTGCAGTCGAATTTTTCCAGGCGTTATATTAGAAGACATTGGAACGCTTCAAATACGTGGTTCGTGAAGGCGGCCAGCCTATTAAGAGGAAGGAACCTGTAGTCTTATGGCTTCGGGTATCCGAGCCAAGAAGGCTCATCCGTTTCATCGCCAGGACGTCACAATCACACAAGTTGTGCTGCATTGTTTCCTTGAATTCACCACAAGCTCTACAATCATTATTCAAAGCCAGCTTCACCTTATAGAGCATGACATTGGTGTCCTATAACTTGGTTACTTATTTGGTCTTTGGGTCCGAACGCAGTTGTTTTTTTAACTCGAAAACATATAACATGACGTAAAATTTTGAATACATTAAATTCATCATTCATTTCATCATCAACCCATATACTGTCCCACTGCTGGGCACGTGTCTCCTCTCATATTGAGAGGGATTAAGGCTATAGTCCACCACGCTGGCCTAGTGCGGGTTGGCAGACTTCACATGCCATCAAAAAAATCTCTAAGGCATGCAGGTTTCCTCACGATGTTTTCTTTCACCGTTTAAGCGAGTGATAATTAATTATTAATACGCACATGATTTCGAAAAGTCAGAGGTTTTGAGCCTTGGATTCGAACTAGAGATCTCCATTTAGCAGTCCAATGGTAATTCCACTAGGCTATCAATGCTTTTATTTGCATTACATGACATTATTATTCCACGTCAAGTATCGACTATGAAAACATCGTCACAAAATTATAACAAAACGTAAAAAGCAAATACGCGAAGCAATGCCCCTTAACATTAAAAAACAAATTACTCATAAAAATACATCACAGCTTAAAGCATTATGAATTCAGGTCAACATTCCATTCCGAAGATCCAACAAAAACTTTTTCATTAAAATTCCATGAAACATCTTGTAGGAATAGCAAAATGTATAAAAACCGCGGCAGTATCGTTAAGATAAAAGTTTACTCGATTTATGAGGCATTGGGGGGTCAAGAGGGAAAGGTTTAGACGAGAAAGGACGCGATAGAAGCAGCTGTTGGCAGTTTCGGATGGGGTCCAAAGCAGTAATGAGAGCGGACACAGGGAAATCTTGTTTTTTGTTTCAAATATTTCTAATGATAAATGATTTATAATATTTATTTTGCAAATAAACCTTTTAAAGACACTTTTACAAGTCAATGTTTTACATATTTAAACTAGGTGGCTCCGGAATTTCCTAACTGACTACTTCTGAGAAGAAACGCCTTCTAGCATATAAAAATCGCAGCATTGTAAAAGTGTCTTTAAAAGATCTATTTACAGAAAATAAATATAATTTCATATCAATAACAACAAACACTTATGACGACCTCTGTGGTCTAGCGGTTCGAGTGCCGGACTGCTGATCATGGGGTCGTGGGTTCGATTCCCCCAGGACACAAATATTTGTGTGGATAAACCATGAGTATTAAATTTGTGTTTGTCTGGGTGTTTCTTATGTATTATAAGTATGTATTTACAAAAAAAAGTATATATGTAGTATATCCATTGTCTAGTACCCATAGTACAAGCTCTGCTTAGTTTGGGACTAGATGGTGTTGTGTAAAAATGTCCCAAAAAATATTATATTATATTATTATATGTTCATCACATTAAAATAATCATGATTATTTGTAGACTCCGATTGTTTATTTAATATTAATATTGTCATATAATATGGAGAATGCTGGTTAGCCCGTAATTGGCTAGTGTGTAAGCCCGTTACCTCTATATATTTTAATTTATAATATATTGTATACACGAGCTGTGGGAAGACCTAAATAAATAAATAAAAAAATCACAGACTGCCTCATTAGTCTAGTGGTCCTAAGCGCGACTGCTACGCTAAAGGTCCTGGGTTCGATCCCCAGGTCGAGCAAAGTGTTATTGGGTTTTTCTATGAAATTCTCAGTAGCAGCTCGGAGTCTGGATTTGTGCCCGGACAATGGCAATAAAGGAAACCTGCATGCATTAGAGATTTTTTTTTGGTGTGTGAAGTCTGCCAATCCGTACTAGGCCAACGTGGTGGAATACAACCAAGCCTATAGGAGACCCGTGCCCAGCAGCGGGACAATATATGGGTTGATGATACCAATACCACGACATTTTTTAAATTATAATAATTTTAATATAATAATTTTAATTCGTCGTCTCATCTCACATACATCGCTTCTCAATGTACATAGAGTAGAGGCTTTACTTCCGTGCGCGATACAATCGCGATTCAATCCTGACCGAGCCCTGGGATATTGAAGGATATTGCCAGGAATTCAGTTGCGAAGTACGTGGCTTGAATAGAAACATTTTTTGTAAATGTATATTCTATGAAATTAATTATAATCGACTAGACACATATCTAACAAAACAAAATTTCCTATATGATAAACAGTACGGTTTTAGGCCAAAATCAAACACACTTTCGGCAACAGTGGATCTTGTTACAAAAATAAAACTAAATATTGATAAAAAACAAATATCTTTAGGCATATTTATTGATCTCAAAAAAGCGTTCGATACAATTAGTCACAGCCTTTTGTTAAAAAAGTTGAACGACGTTGGAATCACCGGAGTTGCACACGAAACCTTTAAATCTTATCTAACAAACAGGCTACAGATAGTTAAAATTGGTAAAGCACAAAGTACCCCCAAAAAAGTAACGTTCGGAATACCACAGGGATCAATTTTAGGACCCCTATTATTTCTTGTTTATATAAACAGTATCCATGAAATAGGTCTGAAAGGTGATATTGCACTATACGCTGATGACACATGCTTGTTTTATTTCGGAAACTCAGTTGATACATTAATAGCAGATGCACAAGCTGACTTGGATCGTTTAAATGACTGGTTTAAATATAATCTTTTAACAATAAACATAACAAAAACGAATTACATAATATTTTCCGCTAAAAACAAAAAAATAATACAACACAGACCCCTAACGATAAATAATCAAGTTATTAATAAAGTAGACAATGAGAAGTACCTGGGTTTAACTTTGGATAGCCATCTAACGTGGAAACCACATCTAAATAAAATAAAAACAAAATTAACAGTTCTCACAGGTATGCTAAAGAATGTCACTAAATGTTTTCCGCGTCAAATAAGATACACAATATATAATTCTCTAATAAAACCACACTTAGACTATTTAATAGAAATATGGGGCACAGCCGCTCCAACACATTTAGCTTTGTTACAGGTAGCACAAAATAAATTAATAAAAAGACTATTTAATTATGACTTCCTAACATCAACCCAAAAAATTTATAATGATACTAAAATAATGAATTTAACTCAAACTTATTATTACTACAATTGCATATTGATCCGAAAAATTATAAAGAAAGATATACAAACACAAATAATCTTCCATAAAAAACAACAATCCTATAAAAATAAATTAAGACGTGCTAATGATATAAAACTATTAAAACCTCGGACAAACTATGGCAAAAAAAGTATAATGTATGATGGTGCCAAAATATATAATATGTTACCTAAAAACATAAAAGAAGCAAAAACCATGTCACATTTTAAAAAGTTGTTAAAACATTACGTTGTCAATAAATGACACAACTACTTTAACTACACTACGCTCACAAAACATACCACATCTAGTTACGCTTGATCCGTGTATTGACGATCACAGAACAGGCAATGTTACAAAAAGTATTTACATATACCCTCAGTCTAGCAGTTCTTTTAATTATTAATTTTTTTTTTTACACTTGCTACTATTATTGTGAATTGTTTTTTTTTTCTCTGATTACGCCGCTCGGCAAATGTTGTAAATGTATATAGTGTTCTCATGTAAGTGAATGAAATTCTTTATGAGAATAAAGTTTCTTAAACCCGAAATTCTCAGTAGCAGCTCCAATTTTAGATTGATAATGCTCGTCCCCTATAACATGGGACCTAAACATACCGGCGAACTGTGGGTGTACATTTGTACAACTCTGTGTAACCCCTCGCGGACTATAGGCTTGATGGTATTTTATTTATTTCTAGGAGCCATAATACAAGATCTGCTTAGTTCGGGACTAGACGGTGCTTTGTAAAAGTCCCAAATATTTATTCATTTATTGGGATCTCTAACAAGAAATACATTATTCAAGTTGGATGCATAGAGGCCAGCACATCAAGCTACCCCAATCTGACAAATTTCTTTGATAGATTTTCAACTTTAATACAAAACAATAAGGTTCATATTTGATTGGGAAAGTTTGACAGTTTTGGATAGCTTGACCTGCTGGCGTCTGTACAAAAAACAAAAAAGGTTGAAAGTCATATGCTTTCTCACTTAAAGATTAGGAAATACACAACACAACATAAATTCCTAATACAATAAAAATTAGGATTACATACAAACAAATTATTTATTATAAGAAAAATATAGCCTCCATTTATTCATTTACGAGGCAATAAAGACGTCATTGTTATGAAACTACATACATTTCACGTTTTGACTATCGTTCAGCTTTGGTATATCATTACTCGCTTATTCAAGTATTTTGTTCAAGGAGTTGTGTAATCGGGCCAGACTGATACAGGAACGATTTTGGCTTTAAGCGCTGTTTATATTGGGGTCGTATGTATCGCTCGTTATGACTACAACTAAATGCCAGTATTTTCTGAAACAAAGGCTTAAAGTTCAGGTCTCAGCTGCCTCTTTGTAGGGTTGAAAATAAAAAGGATAATTGATTTCGCAATGGCAAAGCGATCGGCTTGTGCACCACTTGTAGTCGCTGGTTTGATTCCTGTACAGAACAAATTTATGGACGGCCTACGTGTTTGTGTATGCAATAATTTGTGTTTATAACCGGAGAGATGGGCCAAAATTGTAATCCAATGATTGCTTTAAGACGGCTTTCGACGCCTAGAAAGGCCTAGGAAAAGCTGGCAGGACGATTTGGACGCTTTCCGGACAAACTTGCCTCAGACAGCACTGAACAGATATAAGTGGAAGATGGGTTATACCTTTACTAAGCAGTAGAATCACATAAGTTAAATAAAAAATAACTGATTCCTAGGAGGAAAAAAAAATTTTTTTTTTTTTTAGATTTTGAGTTTTGAGTCTTAGTGGACCATGTGGATGGTACTCAAAATAAAAAGGAGAATTATGTATTTTCCTGGATTGCGTCAAAACCCGTTAAAATTATTCCACATAAAATTTTTCCAGTAATATACTCAGTAAAATTATTGGTGATCGTAGCACACGCTACGAACTTGCTACGCCTACTACGAAATCTTCTACGAATGCTACAATTTACTACATACTCTGCACTGCAGAGTATGCAGTCATTATGCATAATTTTTGACAGTTTTAATGTTCCAAACACAAATACACAGTTCTGCCAACTGCATCACAAAAAAGCGTCCCATTAACACTGTGTACAATGTCTTGACGCTACGCCCTCCAAATGGCGAAATGAATTCTGTGCATGACGTATTCACTGTTTATACTGGTTTTATGCGAAACCGCCTACAAAAAGTTCCCATTTATTGCTCCGAACGATTCGGATATCTTCGGGATTATGGCGAACGTTTGATTGATGTATGTCATTCAGTGAGGATCGTCACACGATTGAGCACAAACTGTTTCGAGATATATCTTGAGACTACGGATTTGGTTCATGGTAAATTGTTTTCCGATATGTTACCAAAAAAAAGAAAGATGCAATAAACATCGCTAAATATGGTAATAGGAATATGTCAAATTTCTTTCTTGTTCCTCTTAAAGACAGTACTGTAAAGAAAAAGCAATTAAAAATTAATACATAACTGAATCTTAAATTAAAAAACAAGAGTTTTTCTTCTTCATTCAGAATATAATTTATTACAATGTAAATAACAGGTCAAAGTGAAAAGCAAAAACATTTTTTCCAGTTTAACGCCTAAATCAACGGATTATTAATTACTCCGGTAACCTTTTATACGTCTTTAATTTATGTTTTGATGGCTCGGGTAAACGGAACCCTGGTGGAAAATCCTGATCAACATTTTTGTATGTTTTTTATTGTTAGTTAAATCGTGAAGGCAAAAAAGGGTTGTTTGCGCTGGTATGTAAAGAAATTGATTAATTAACACAATATTATGCGTATTTTGAGGTTGTGGTGTTGTGTTCTCTGTTCGTCAGTATGTACCACATTGCTACATATGCGACGACGAAATTTGCATACCTTAGAGATTTTTCTCAACGGTTTGTGAAGTCTGCCAACCCGCACTAGGCCCGCGTGGTGGACTATAGCCTAATCCCTCTCAATATGAGAGGAGATCCGTGCCCAGCAGTAGGACAGTATATAGATTGATGATGATGAATAATAGTCCAGGCATATCCCAAGACGAGGCATACGACTGTAATCTACACACCACAATAGCCTCTGTCCAGCACCGCCATCAGCATATGAATGATGCTCCACTCAAGTCCTGTCGCATAACATACGCTTTTATTGAAAAATGCTGGAAACTTGTATGGAATGCTGTACGGAATTGTTGAAAGTTTAGATGGACATTTTTGATAAACTAGTAAAAGTTTTATGTTCTGTAAAGAGAGAAATAGGAATATGCGATTTATACTCATATTAAAAAAGCAGTGATAGCCTAGTGATATGTCGATTGGACTGGCAAGTCGAAGGTCTCGAGTTCAAATCCAAGGCACGCACCTCTGACTTTTCGAATTCATGTGCGTATTAATAATTAATTATCACTTGATTAAACGGTGAAGGAAAACATCGTGAGGAAACCTGCTTGCCTTAAATAATTTTAATACAGGCTTTTATAATAGCATTTTAGCTTTACCGTTGTCAGGTGAGGTTAAAATCCTGTACAATATTATTATTATTATGGGTCTAAGGTTACAGGAAGGTTAATTTGAACTGTGTATCTATCGTCGGTAATTATTGTATACTAGCTTCTGCCCGCAACTTCGTCTGCGTGGACTTTACCTGAAAATATCTATATAGTTGTTATTTTTTTTTTCTTATTTCCTGCACAATGTTTTAAATTTTTTCCTTCATAAGAACCTTCTCCTGACAATAATTAACACAACAAAAAAAGAATTGGCGAAATTGTTCCAACCGTTCACGCGTGATGAGAAGACCAAGGGAAATAGAGATTCATTTTTATATAATTATGTAGATTTTCTCCTTCTGTTAACAAATAATGGGTCATTTTCATTGTTGAAAAAATCTACCGATGTATTTTCTTGAATTGACTGACCCTAGTCTTGCAGACGTAGTTTAGACTTAGCCATGAACCCCTCTCAAGAATCTTTAAAACAATATTTGAATAAAATTCTCAAGTGAAACGCAGAGAGCTCAGCAAAGAGAAAAAATTTAATACAGATACAAAGGTAATGGGGGTTCGCCCTTGTATAAATGGAGTTCTAATACGGACAAAGCTTTTAAAAAATAAAAGCTGGTGAGAACATTGTCATTCTATTTGATTTATAAAAGTAAAATCTTCTATTCCTCCAACAAGCCGGTTATTAGAATTTCTTGAAAAGTAAGTTATTGCATTTTGATGATATGATAAGTAATAATCACTGTCAAGTCTGCATTGATCACTAGATAAATTATGACCATTGGACTACCAAATCAAAGGTCTCGAGGTCTATTCCAAGGCACGCACCTTTGACTTTTCGAATTCATGTGCGTATTAATAATATAGAAAGCTAATAAATTAATAATTGAATAATAATAATGTGCTGTACTCGCTTAAAAGTGAAGTTAAGCATTGCGAGGAAACCTGCATGACAAAGATTTTTACTCGAAGCGACTGCCTAGGAGCAGTGATAGCCTAGTGGTATGACCATTGGACTGCCAAGTCGAAGGTCTCAAGATCGAATCCTAGGCACGCACCTCTGACTTTTCGAATTCATGTGCGTATTAATAATTAACTATAACTTGCTTAAACGGTGAAGAAAAACATCGTGAGGAAACCTGCATACCTTAGAGATTTTTCTCGACGGTTTGTGAAGTCTGCCAACCCGCACTAGGCCAGCGTGGTGGACTATAGCCTGATGCCTCTCAATATGAGAGGAGACCCGTGCCCAGCAGTGGGACAGTATATGGGTTAATGATGATGATGATGACTGCCATCAGACCTCGGCAACGCAATTTTTGGGCAATACTGGCCTAAAAATTAGCTTTTTGGGCTTCTGACTACCACTAACGATTGTACGTGTACGTGTTCGTATGACAACTGGGACGGCCTTACGTGCTCTCCAAAACACGATCACCCATCCATAGAATGATCGCGGCTAGCGTAGCTTAACCTTGCAGATGGGTGATCAGCTTAGTTATCACATAGCCATGATCCCCTCTGTGTTTAAATAGGTATATTTTTTAATAATGTATATATAGAGATATGTAAATAAAAACATATTAATAGTAATAATAATGATTTATTTTTTTCAAGTAAATACTTACCTATACATTTAGAGACACTTAAAAATACCGCTTAAAACTACGATCAGTGAACATCTTCATCATCAACATGTTTCTTATGTATTACAAGTATGTATTTACAAAAAAAAAAGAGTATATAAGTATTATATTCATTGTCTAGTACCCATAGTACAAGCTCTGCTTAGTTTGGGACTAGATGGTGCTGTGTAAAATTGTCCAAGAATATTTATTTTGTTATCTGTGTCGTTTTTTTTTATTGTCCATAGTGGCAGATGAGCAAGCGGCCCACTTGATTGTAAGTGGTCACCGCCGCCCATGGATATCAATAATGTCGGGGACAGAGCTGTGCCGCCGCCTACTGTGTGTGGTAGAGAGCTCTTTTTAGGCCTCGTTTGAAGAAGGACATGTTTGCAGGTAGTTCATTCCAGATCCTGAAAGTACGTGGTAGGAATGATCTTTGGAAATGGACTGTGCTGAAAATTGAATAGATAACTAGATTTATTTAGCGAAGGAAAAATTGGACCGTGGGCAGGATTCAAACCTGCGTCTTCTGGTTAGGTACACCAAACGTTTTCAGTAGGTGTTACTAAATTCTGAATGTGACGGCAAAATTCGTTATGACGGGTGGGACTCGCGGTGGCTTAGTGGTCATAGCGTCTGGTGTACCTAACAAGAAGACGCAGGTTCAAATTTGCCCGTAGTCGAATTTTTCATTCGCTGACATATTTTATGCTCTTATCGTATTGGTTTTTCTCAGATTTCATATTCCTATTCATTAGGATATTTAAAAATAAAATAGATATTTAATGTGTGTTCTCAAAAATATTAGTACGCCATCTGACATGACTGAACTATAATTCAAATGTTATATATAATATCTTGCATACTCTTGTATGTACACACATGTTTAACAAATAAATGTGATTTGATTTGATTTGATTTGATAAATAACTTTAAAATCTTAGCATGGAAAATGCCAAAAAAAAGATAGATAACTAGATATCTGAATATCTGTGTTTCAGACGGCAGCGCTATTCTTACTAGAAATGATATACCTAATGAAAAGCCTAGAGATTACAATTGCCCTAGGTATTATTATTTCTTACTATAATGATCGAAACACACACACATTTAATGTAATGTTACGTTGAGCTGGTTCTATCTTGAATCACTTCTGGTTGGAGTTCTACTCAAATCATATTGAAGAGCACTCCATTCCTCTTTCACATCTTTCCCTTTCTTTTTGTGATATTAATGTATGAAGGACGCTGGTATTGGTACCGCTATTACAACGGACGTGACGAAGCGTAATATTCTAGCACTAGAATAATATACTTGATGTCTACGAGTGTTTTTTGAATAAATAATTTCACTCATTCAAGGATTTTATTCTATAACGTGAGTGCAGTTACAAACAAACACCCAGTCGGAACAACTACCTACCTACCTGAAAATCTTTTAAATTGTTATAATTACTAGCTTTAGCACGCTGCTTCACTTTTGTTAGAAACCAACGGAGATGATCTCTTCATTCTATGTGTGTGCATACAACAGAGAGATCAAGCTCAATCTCAGGTTCTATTCAAGTAATTGAGATAAATGTACACCAGTTTTTGAGTACGAGTGTATGAATTCCAACAGTGAACACAAAATAAAAATCTAGTCATTCGTTTTTGCGCCAACCAAAAAAAATATATATTAATTCCATCAATGACTTTTCTGGGTTCGGTGAAGTTTATATACTCAATCAAACCCACTTGTTTTTCTAAATATCTTCAATGTTCTGAATAAGGTTCTTTACAGTTTTACTAGTTTCTAGATTGTAATAATGACTAGTTCTATGAGATATACTTGCAAAACGTCTCTTTGGTGTCCACAAATTTTCACCGGGCACAAATTCAAACTCCAAGATGCTTCTGACAATCTCACAGGAAAACCGAATAACACTTTGTTCGACCTGGGATAGAACCCAGGAACTCACGCCGTCCACTAGACACTAATGAGACAGTAAAAAAAGATTAATTCCTAACCTTTTTCCATAAACTGTAATAAAATACTCCTGTAGACATAGGATTAACCTAACCATCGAACTACCATAACCACACGTAATACTATACATATATCGAAAGGACCAAGATACTGGAAGCTACGTGAGGGCACTCGAAATTGAATTCCTAATATACTGATACCTATCGAGTACATATGGGTTGCGAATATGTACCTGACTTTAGTAGGTAATTTATAGAAACGTGTCGGTAGTGGTGGGGCTTTAACCGTTCTACTGCCAACCCAACTACTACCAACTCCTCTTTTGTTTTACACGGTCGGCAACGCGCAAGTGATACCCCTGGTGTTGCAAGCGTCTATTATATAGGCTACGGTAACCACACCATAAGGTGCGCCGTATGCTTGTTTGAAAAAACAATTAGTGTCTGAAATAAAACTACATTTTACGGTTTTTATCGCGTTATATTAATATTACTAGCGTGCAATGTACTAATAACATACATGTGTTATACATAATATAAACCTTTCTCTTGTTTTAAAACTCTAAGCATACATAGGGACAGACACCGGGAAGTGACTTTGTTTTATACTATGTAGTGATTAATCCCGATGTATCAGACTCTTTAAATGGGTAGTCTTTTTATTTCAAACCAGACTAGGTAATTCTGTGGCACCTACAAAAAATCTTTGAGCCAAAGTGTCCACGATGAAAAGAAAGAAACCCGATTCGCTAAATGTAAGCATAATGTAAAGTCCTATATTCAATTTCAAATGAAAGACTGGATCAGTAATTGGTTTATGAAGCCTCAGAATAATGTGTCGAGCCAGAAAGCATTAGAACGTCGGGAGTCAAATAATTTTTGGAACTTTTTAGGTGTTTTTACTGACAAAAAAGTTCTCGACTGCCTTGTTCGTCTTAAGCGTGACTGTTACGCTAGACGTCCTTGATTCGATTCCCAGGTCGACCAAAGATTTTTCTGTGAAATTCTTAGTAGCAGCTCGATGTTTGAATTTGTGCTCGGTTGATAGCAATAAGCTTGTCTATAAAAGGATACCTAAACATACGCAAAATATATACAAAGTGTTACAAATACCCCGTAAAAAATATAACTAATTATCAAAGTCAAAAATTTTGTCAACCCTAGTAAGCTGTCATGTCAAGGAACCAGATTATTTAACAGAAAGGCCTACGTACCTATTTTACCTAATAATTGTCTACTTTAATAGTTTTTCTATTTTTCATTCATAAATGTTGTTGTTTTCCTTTTTTGGGGTATGTTATACAGCGTTACTACGGTTCTTAAATATTGTGAATTGACTCGTTATTTAACCTCCTTTCAAAAAAACAATTATACAATAAATATTTTGACGCGACATACTTATTATTATTTAAGGTTAATCACTATTAAATAATTCGCTGTTAGTTAATTTTCTAAACCTTAATCTTAAATCTCTTAGCTGTTGTGTTTTCGGATTTAATTACACAGTCATTAATCAGCGTACCGTGTTGATGAATAATAAATAAATTAATCTTGCTTGCCATAACCAGTACAAATTAATGAGTTAATTGAATGGGGGCTGAATGTCGCCGAAGCCAAAGAAGTATGCAAGAAAGATGAGAGTGAAAGTTATTTTCTGGGTAATGTATTCCAACCTTGACCTCGTCGTCGCTTACCATCAGGTGAGACCGAGGTCTAATGCTAACCTATCAAGAATTACAAATAAAAAGGAAACTGGTTTCTGCCTAAGCCTAGGCGTGAGTATATTCATATTATGGGATGTATGTACAGCTGTTATTTACTTATTTTCATATAGATTGGGTCTGTATGTGTGGAAAACAAAACTTGAAAGGTGTCAAGGGACACCCGGGTGGAACGAAGTTCCTTTCATTAAAATTTAATAATTAAAAATAAAAAAAACCTGTATACACTCAACAATTCACAACGCGCGAAATTCAAATATTGTCATTCACTCAATAATTCGAAATTCAAATATTGTTGACAAGCAAAAAGTGTCGTGACAACTTTTCGTAAGATTTTTTTCCGTCTAGCCCCCTTTCACAACGCGCGATAATGAACTTCGTTCCAAAAAATTGTATTATATAGTTTGGTAGGTACTAGTTACTAGATTCAGAATAAGTTTTCCAAATAAATATGGTAGAATTTATATTATATTTCTTTTACACTGCCTCATTCTTCCTTTTTCATTATTGTCTAGTAGTCGTAAAGGCGACTGCTACACGAGAGGTCCTGGGTTCGATTCCTAGATCGAGCAGTGTTATTGGGTTTATGTTGATTTCTGGGTTAAGTATTATTTAAGTGTTTATATATTATTGTATACCGTGTCTCTTGGGCTATGGCTGAATATATCTTTCTTTCTTTCTATGTATGGAAACCGGCTTTTTTAAACGTTGCCTGATGCTTATATTTGTTCACGACATAAAGACTCTTTTATGAGTTATACTCACAAGAGTCTATGGCTAGAGTACCTATACTCGCAAATTATAGGTGTCCAGACTCCAGCAGCTCAACCTATCCAAAACTGTCAAATTTTCCCAATCGAATATGAACCTTATTATTTTGTAATAAAGTTGAACATCTATCAAAGAAATTTGGCATATTGGGGTAGCTTGATGTGCTGGCCTCTGTACTATATTAAAGGACACCTCTGCCTAACCCCTTGGGGAATTGACGCGTGATGGTATATTATGTTTTGCTGAGAGCAATTAAGTGGCATCAAACAGTATTATGTAGACGTGATCAAAGTTAAGGTAAAGAAGGTTAAAGAGAAAAATAATTAAAATATTCCTAGTGTTGGCATGATTGTTAGTTTTTTTACACTACTAAGGTGTCAAACAAGCATACGGTCCAACTAATGGTAAGCGGTTACCGTAGCCTATAGACGTTTGCATCACTAGCGGTATCACTTGCGCGTTGCCGACCGTGTAAAACGAAAGAGGAATATTTGGCTTAGCAGTATATGGGTCAGAGTCCCCCCACTGCCAACACAATAAGCACGGAAGGATCACGATGCATTAGAAATAATCACCCATCCACAGACTTGCAGATCTGTTGATCAGTCAGTTATTAATTAGCCTCGTCTCAAGGTGACAAAGTGCGATTGAAAAACTGAAATTTCAACACTTATTTAGTGATAAACTTTTCCCATCACTAGCGAACAAAAATTGCCGTGTAACCGGGACGAAACAGTAAGTAACTTCATTAAATACATTGCGCTTTCCTTATTACGGACCGCTTATAAAGCTTATGAAGGAAAGCGCTCTGCATCACAAGGTAAATAGTTAATTTTAAAATGTAATGAACACTTTTCTTTTTGCTTCGGATATTTCCCTTAGCTCTGCGTTATAAAAATGTAAAATAAAATGATGCACACCTTGATATTAAAATCTAGCTTGTTTGTTTGAACTAACAACATCTACTATATTGTTAATCTAGTTTTTAATTAGGTATGCTTCTGTTACGTCGCTACTGCTCTTGTAACTGAGATCTAACTTTTTTTGTGAAATAAACATTATTATCTTTTTGGCTATGATATGGTTTTATGGTATTTTTTGGCATTTTCCATGCCAAGATTTTAAAGTCATTTAGCGAACGAAAAATTCGACTGTGGGTAGGATTCGAACGTGCGTCTTCTGGTTAGGTACACCAGATGCTATTGTACGGTCGGGTGTCAGATTGAATGAAACATCACAAGATATGGTACAAGACTACTCTTTATTATGTTACTACACGAGTTATATATTTGGTTACACACATTGAAATAGTAGGTACATACATATACTACATCACACCTCCCAGGGCAATTAAAAAAAAAAAAAAAAACTATTCTGTTTTTTTTTTTTTTTTTTTTTACTTATACCTATGATTACCTTGATTACATATTAATATTATTGTTTTTTTTTTTTTTTTTTAATACAATTTTTACTTATAGCTATGATTACAAACAATATAAGCAAATAATGTTTGAAATAATACATGTACTTTTTAGCTGGTATAATCTATCCAGTGTAACATGAGCGTATATCATTTTACAGTCACGATCGCAATGTAGGTCAGTAACCTAGGTATTGTTACTATACATAATTATGAGTAATACAACTTCGTTCTGTTTTTATGAATAATATCATTTTTACCATTGATGTTTACCTCTACATTTGGTGATAAATCTCTAATAACAATGTAAGGACCACTATAAAGATTTGAGAGCTTATTACCAGTTTCATTTTTAATCAATATTTTGTCATTTGTTTTATATTTTATAGGTCTTACATATTGATCATATCTGATTTTCCTTTCTAATTTCGAATTAATTAAGTTTTTCCGGGCTTCTGTTTGTGAAACCTGCAATCTATATTTAAGCTCAAGGGGATAATTGTCATAATTGTAGAGTGGGTCTACTGTTTTTAAAAGATTACTTGGTAAGTTACATTTCTTTCCATAGACAAGTTCGAAAGGAGTAAATTTTGTCGATGAATGTACTGTGGTGTTGTATGCAAAGGCCCAAAAAGGTAACCATAAACTCCATGAGTCTGGTCTTTGATTAATGTGTATTCTTAAAAAGGCTCCTAGGTTTTTGTGGGAATTCTCCAAAGCGCCAATGCTCTGATGATGATACGCTGTTGAGTTCAGTTTAGAAATATTGAGAATTGTACATACCGTTTTGAATGTCTCTGACATAAACTCCGTACCTCTGTCAGTAGCAATTTCCCGAGGCACCCCGTGCACGAGAATGAAGTTGTTGACGAACACACGAGCGACTTCCGCTGATGTTCTACTCACTAGTGGAAAGGCACATACATATTTTGACAGTTCGCACTGAAGTGTTAAAATATATGTGTAGTTATTATAATCTCTATCTAGTGGCCCTACGATATCTAAAAATATTTTTTCAAACGAAGATTGTGCTGTTGTGGTTATAACCATGGGTTCTTTTACCATAACCGTATACTTGTGTTTTTGACAAAAAGAGCATTTTTTAACAAAGTTATTTATATCCTTTTCGAGACCAGGCCAGAAATAATATTTTTTAATGTTGTTAAACATTCTTTTTGTGCCTGCGTGGCCACTTGTGGGTAATAAGTGAAAGTCATTCAAAATGACTCTCCTATCTTCTAAATTATCTATTCTTTCTATATCATTTAAAATACATAACCGTGGCCCTTCCCATTTAGTATATCTTTTAATCTCATTAGTTATTTTTTCTAAAAATACGTTATTGTATTTATTTTTCACAAAATAAATTTCTTGTATATCAATGACCTTGCAGAAATCGCACATCGCTCTCACAAATGCGGCTGGCGTCATTTGTGATCGAGCAGATGGATTTATATACAAAACCTTTTTTTCATTATCATATGAAAATATATCATTTTCCCTAGATATTCTATTTGTATTTTGTAGCCTGTTTAGGCTTGTTTTATCAATTAATTGCAGCTCTACTGCATTATTAGGTTTATTAATTGTTCCTACAATCCTTGCTTGACTTGAGACACAGTTGTCTGCGGTATCTTCAGGAATATGAGAAGTTTGTTGTAATTTTTTGATTTGTGCTCGTGTCATTACACATAAACATTCGTGTATGCTCTTTAAATCCTTTGACGATATTGGAATTCGAGATAGAGCATCGGCGGCCGCATTTTGTTGACCTTTGACGTATTCAACCAAATAGTCATATTCTTCTAAACATAATCTAAATTTTAGTAGTCTACTTGACGGCTCCTTTAAACTAAATAAATATACCAGTGGTTTGTGGTCGGTTATTATTTTGAATGGACGACCATACAAATAGGGTCTAAAATGTTTTACGGCCCATACTATAGCCAGGAGTTCTTTTTCTATAGTCGGGTAATTCCGTTCAGCTTTGTTTAAACTCCTACTGGCGTAAGCGACTGGCCGACCATTGCTATTGGATAAAACCGCTCCTATCGCGTAACCTGACGCATCTGTTTGTACAATAAACTGATTTTTATCTGATAAATCCGGATATTGTAGAACTGGTGGTGAAGACATACATTTTTTAAGTGTCTGAAATGCCTTTTCTGCGTCACTATTCCAAATAAATTCTACATTTTTCCTACACAAAATATTTAACCTGTTTGCAATTTTTGCAAAATTTGGAATAAATTTGCGATAATAATTGGCTAAGGCTACAAATCGCTTTACTTCGTGTGTGTTTTGAGGAATTGGATAGTTTTGTATAGCACTAATCTTTTCTGGATCGGGTAGCACACCGCTGTCTGTTACGACGTGGCCTAAATAGAGCATTTCCTTTTTAAGAAAGTCGCACTTTATTGGATTTATTTTTAAATTGACACTGCGTAATCTTTCTAACACTTCGATTAAATTTTTGTTATGGTTCAATAAGTCCCGTCCCATTATAATCAAATCGTCCTGATAACATAAACACTTTTCGTAATTAAGGCCCGCCATTGCCATTGTCATCATTCGGGCAAATGAGTTTGGGCTTGTCTTAAGACCCATTGGCATTCTAGTCATTTGAAATTGGCCTGAATGGAAAGCTGTAAATTTTCTACTACTGGGTTCGAGTTCCACGTTATAAAAGCCTTGACTTAAGTCTAAGTGCGTAAAATAAATGCAACCAGATAGTGAGTCTAATATTTCATGAATATTTGGCAGAGGGAATTTATCATTTTGTACACAGTTATTTAGCTTTCGGTAATCAATGACTAGACGCCATTTCTTTTCTCCGTTTGATTTCTTTGGTACTAACAGAACGGGACTAGACCATTCGCTATTACAAGGTTCAATTATACCTTGTTCGAGCATGTGGTCAATTTGATTCTGTATTTCCCCTTTTTGTGAATGTGGGAGCCTATAAGGTTTGCTGTACATTGGTCTAGTGCCGGGTTGTATAGTTATTGAATGTTTATATATAGTTGTCGTAGTGAGCCGGTCTCCTTCGAGATAAAAAATATCATTATATTTTGCACATATGTTTGTAATACTAATTTGTTCCTCCTTATTTAAATGACCTAATTTTAATAAAGGTATCAATTTTTTGACTCGTTCTGCATTTTTACTAGGCTTGTCAAATATACAAATATTGTAATCACTTGCTTTATGTATACTAGGTTGAAAGTTATGTAAATAAAAATCATTCTCTGTAGTATTCAAGATTCTAATTGGTAGCTTTCCATCCACGGGGTTTGTCAATGTACTTGCTAAAAATATTCCGTTTCCTATTTCCGCCGCGCAGACTACACAGTCCTCCGTTATGTCGGTCGCAATGTAATGCGTACTTTCGGATCTAGCCGGTATAGTTAGCGTCTCATTATGTTTGGTAATCGGCAAACTAATTTCCTTATTATTATTATATAATACCAAAGAGTTATTTCTAAAGTTAATTATCGAATGATATTTGCTCAAAAAGTCTTGGCCTAAAATGCCACTTGCTTTGCAGGGTAAAGATTCAAATACGTAGAATTTATGGTTTAGAATTTGATCACCTGCTCTTAATTCAAGATAAACAAAACCGATCGCTTCAATTTTGCCCCCAATACCATTTACAACAAGCTTCTCTTTTTGATTGGGTACATTCAACTCAGCAATGTGTTTATATTTTATAGCCGATATGGAAGCACCGGTGTCGATTAGCCACGTATATGTAAGATTATTATGTTGAGAGTGTAATGAAATATGATATAAGCTACTACATGACATCATAACGCTTTTATTCACGAAAAAACTCTTCTAAATTATCGTTATTATTTTCAGATTGACTTTCTTGCGGTTTTGCATCTGTCAAAATATGCGTATTTTGTTGCTGTTCCTGGTTATTAGCTTGGTTAAAAAAAATCCTACCTCTAGTTCCATAGTTTGATGCACCACGGCCGCGAGATCTCCATCCACCACGACCTGCTTGTGACATTCGATCATCCCTCCGTTCCGCCGGTGGGATTGCTTGTCCTCGTCCTCGTGACACCCCTTGACCTCTGGAATTCCTATATTGGTAATAGTGGTTATTACGACGCATAAATAAAATATCACCTGAAGTGGACGGTGTTGAAACCTCCTCATCGATGGCTGCTTGTATGGCATCACCTAAAGATGTAAATTGTCGTGCTGCTATTATAATGCTTAGCCGACGATTTCTCAATCCGTCGGCAAAACTTTTAATGGCTAATTTTTCGTTTATAGGCTTCAATATACCAAAGTTAGACTCATTGCCTTCAGATTGGGAAATCGTCAAGTCAACAAACAACTCTGTTATTTTCTTACCGTAGTCATCTATAGAAAGATCATTTTGTTTCAAATTGTATAATTTGTGTTGCAGGGCCGTTGCCGATTTTTTAGGTAACAAGCATGTTTTCATAGCCTTGATTAACTCATTTACATTGTCATATTTTGTATTAAGTTTGAGTTTAGCAGATTGCGAAAGTCGACTTTTTAAAACAAAATTTATTAATTTAATTTGACTGTCTGAGTCAAGTTCCGTTTGATAGTACTCTATCCCATCAATAAGTTGTTTTGTATTTGTGCCGTCGTCATTTAAAACTGGTAATAAGCTCAAGGCGATCTTTAAATCAAATTTCGCCATATTTAGTTCTAATATCGATCCTTCAGTCGAAGCACTATTACACAAATCTAAAATATCTTCATACAAGCTAACAAAATCTTTGTGTAATTTATTAAATTTACATAACTCCTCGTCTTTTAACCTGGTTTTAAGCAAACTTAAATGGTCTAAATTCTCATTGAAAGTACTCAGTAATTTATCGGCCTCTTTTAGCTTTTTCAAAACAATTTCACCTCTTCGCCTACTTGGCCCTATTTTTATTAAATATATTCTTATCTTACCAAGGTCATTGTATATCTGTAATAACTCCTCATACATAACTGTTCATAATTTTATAGTTCATATACCTAAATCGCGATTATGATTCCACTGCTTACACACACGCGTACACTGTCCGTATTAGAATTGCCGCACTTTTACACATTTATTAGGACACAGAACTCACAAGAACACTAGCCGAATTGTATCATTTGTTGTACGCCTCTGTGTTGTGTTGTGTTGTGTTGTCAGGGACCCTTGTTTGAAGCATGGACCCGACATTCCTCGCTTGCAGACATGCCACAAGCACCGCCGCGGTACTTTCTGGATCTATCCAAAGAACGCCTTAAGACATGTCTCGTTATCTGCTCTCGCGCCCAAGACTCATGACATCTCTTGTAAATTTTGTACATCAAGTATAGCGCACCAAGGAATAAAATCGTGCAAATGATTGTTAACACGATACTTATGGCCGACAAATGAAATTTGAATTCCTCCACCGTCGCGGTGTTTTTAGCGGCGCTATTTTGATTGAGAAATACCTCTTCATTGGTTACTTTTGAGTTACACATGATTGAAAGTCACTTTTACTGTATCTCTCACTTAAACAGTTGTCTCGCAGCGCAAAGTCTACACTAATCGCGCACATGATTCAGTCCTGTCACGGTCGCCATGTACGGTCGGGTGTCAGATTGAATGAAACATCACAAGATATGGTACAAGACTACTCTTTATTATGTTACTACACGAGTTATATATTTGGTTACACACATTGAAATAGTAGGTACATACATATACTACATCACACTATGACTATTAAGCCACCACGAGCCCCACCCGCCATTACAAATTTTGCCTTCACATTTAGAATTTACGTCTTTATGGTGACGTCAGTAACAACTATTGAAAAGCATAATCATTTATTATTAATAGTAGTGATGTGATAACAAGACTGCCAAGTCAAAGATAAATTCGAATCCAAGGCACGCACCTCTGACTTTTCGAATACATGTGAGTATTAATAATAAATTGACTCTCGCTCAAATGGTGAAGGAAAACATCGTGAGGAAACGCATACCATGGCGTGTGAAGTCTGCCAACACGCATTAGGCCATCGTAGTTGAACCTATAGCCTAATCTCTCTCATTGAGAGAGGAGACACGTGCAAGCAGTGGAACAGTATTTGAGTTGATGATAATGAAGATGACTATTATTATTAAAACAACTGAATATCACCGTGGGTATCGTTTGAATTTTACCAACGTTCTTGCTTATTTGTTACAAAATAAAGTAAATGACCTAGACTGTTGAAAACAGTATAACTACAGGGCAGTAAAACTGTCTACAAGTAAAGTAAAACCGCTTCGCTCGTCGCCCGCTAGCTATAAATTCTGTGGTCCGTGGCTGTGGGCGATTTTTCGCCCAGTGAACGCTTTTGCCGTTCCCTGATATATGTATCAATCTGATGTTTTTTTTTACTCTGTGGCTAACAGAGCTACAGGCTATAAATTAAAATGTAGCAAGGACTTAGTATTTATGGTAGGCTTTTCTTCTGGTTGACCAGGATTTATGTTACAAATACAATTGGTTTTTGTTTTGTTTGAGGTTACAGGTTGACTTATATAGTTGTTTTTAAATATTATATTATCTAATCTTATTTTATTTTAATAGTATTCACAAAATTCACTACTTTGTGTGTGCGTGTAAGTCATTCATTAACAATATCTAGTATCTTTTTCTAATTATTTAAGCTCGGGAATCAAGCAATAATTCGGGGCCATACAATCTAAAGCACCGTTACAAATATAACAAAACATTGGTAATAGGCTCATCTTCTATCATAATTATGAGACCTAATACAAACTGGTGAACTGTGGGTGTATATTAGTACACCTCTCCCTGTTGTTCATTAACTTGTATTTTATATATATTACAGGTGCCATGCAGAACACGCTTTGAACATAGAATCACGTTAATTGGCAGCAATTATCGTGACTTGCTGGAGTGACCTTTGAGGACCTAAAGAGCGCCACTGATACCACAAACATAGACTACCTACTGGGGTCAAGTGATGTTAATAATTTTATACCATTGACTCCAAAAGCAGACGAAGATACATTCTGAATTAATGAATTAATAGATTCGACGGATCGTGAAAGCAAAAGTGCGATTTATTCAAAGTAGAACAAGCGAAATTCTCAGATAAGTCGAAAATATTTCCTCTATCTAGACATTGAAGCTTCTGCAATATTCACTTCGGAATATTTCATGTTCACCTTGGCGATATTCCAAGCTAGGCGATTGTAGAACCAACTTTCATTGCCATTCATGAAAATGTAGCTGTACAATTTCAAACCATATGTTATCGTCTTAAGATGTATTTTCGTGTTGACAACTGGAGCTGCGTTACAAGTTATCGAAATTCCGCCCTTGATATTTTGCCAATGCGTAGAAATGAAAGATTCTCGACTTTTATTTGAAAAAATTATAACTTGTCTGTAGCTCGTAAATACTTAGGAATAGTTGCATTATGCTCAAAGTATCATTTTTAATTTGGCCTTCAGGGATTTTAGGGGTATTGCCATGACTATAGGGCAAGTGAAAGCAAGTGCGATTTATAGTCGGTACGACTCGATTGATGACGATTTTTCGTACTAGGTTAATAATAATATATATTGACGACACGTTTGACGTAATGGCTGAGCTATCGACTTCTACGTCATGTGCTTCAGGTTCGCTCCTCGCACAAATATTTGTATGACCTACAAGTAGTGATTTCGGGTCTGTGTGTTTGTGTATGTGAAAATTTGTTTGTCAATACAGGAGAAGACCTTAGTGTGGAGCAAAATAATCCCGCCTACACTCTTTGCGCTGTAGCATGGTGCTGGTGACAGTTGCCTGTATGACGTATTGCATGTATTATGTTTAATTTACTACAGTTATTATACATAATTTGTAAATCGCGGCAACTTTCAAGAGTGAAACGATATGTTGTGAAGTGAAACAAAGAGTGTATAGTCTGTTCTCCCTGTTAGTGTAAGCAGAGTAAAGCAAACAAAGTAACCTAAACTGAAGGACTAAAATAAGGATTCCTCTGAAACCAAATTATCTTTGATTACCTCTTCGTCGATACAAGCGTCATAATATTACGTCTATGCCTCAATTTGATTAGACCTAAATAGATTACGTCGATGATTAATTCTCCAGTATTCAATAATCCCCCCTACTGTCGTTGCTAAAACAATGGGCGCACTGTATGCAAATTGGTATCAGATAGCAGATACAATTAGCGTCCCCTGCCATCATGAAGGACAGTAGGCCTTTGATTAGCCTTAATGTATTTACAGTACTTGTTAAGCTCCTTTATGCTTGAGTGTATTGAAACTGGCAATTACAAGACAGAAATGTGTTGCTGGGGAGTTTGTTGCGCCGCTTCTTCTTCCCAGCTAAAACACTAGGAGGTGGTGTCGGGCGGGTTTTGGGGGCTGCCTTAAATGTAAAAATGACGTTCAAAAAATACTACCTAGTAGTCTATCTTGAATAAATTATTTTGACTTTGGTTATGCTTTGATCAAAATGGTATAAAGGGAATAATGAATACCAAAATTTAAGATATCAGACTACTTAGTTAGTCTAGTGGTACTAACTGCGACTGCTACGCTAGGTTTGATTCCCAGTTCGAGCAAAGTGTTAGTAGTTTTTTTCTATGAAATTCTCAGTAACAAATCAAATCAGATTTTATTTTTGACCGGTCAATGGCAATAGACTCGCCCCCTAATAGTGGGACCTGAGCATAGCAGCGAACTTGTACATTGGTATCTCTGCCTAACCTTTTGGGGAATTCTTCGGGGATAGGTAAAATCTCAGATAGGTATTATGGTGATGAGACACGAGAAGTAGGTAGACAGAGGTCTACCTACTCCTCGTGAGTAGAGTGACTAGAGTAGAGACTCTCAGCCCATTTGCTTGCGTGTTGCCGACCCTGTAAAACGACAGAGGAATAGTTGGGTTGGCAGTATAAAGGTCAAAGTCCCCCCACTGCCAACACAACGTTTCCTCGTGGAGCACTGGCAACCTTGCTCACCGTAAGAAACACAACACAACTCAAAGCTGTGTTATTTCACTTCGATTTTCTGCAAGGCGGAGGTACTTTCCCAGTCGTGTAGCTCCAATTTGAGTGGAATTACTCCCACTATGTCCTACCTCTCTCAAAGTTGAGTTTAGTATTGATCAAAATCATTAAATAATGTTGTATGTTTTTCTGGCTTGTTAATAATATTTACACGTACGAATATCAAGGCCTACTTAATTATTATACCTTAGTGCCTGCGAACCGCTAACTTTTCATACCTTGTATAAAGTTTGCAAGTTTAGTACTTAACCCCGCTTCGTAGCAAAGTCGTAGGTATACAAAATATTATCCATTGTTAACATAAACAAAAGGTTAAAACTTGGCGTAACGTGTAACACATAACTATTATGTTCTAGATGTCTAGTTTAAAATTAAATTATCGTCATCATCATCATCATCAACCCATATACTGTCCCATTGCTGGGCACGGGTCTCCTCTCATACTGAGAGGGATTAGGCTATAGTCCACCACGCTGGCCTAGTGCGGGTTGGCAGACTTCACACACCGTCGAGAAAAATCTCTAAGGTATGCAGGTTTCCTCACGATGTTTTCCTTCACTGTTTAAGCGAGTGATAATTAATTATTAATACGCACATGAATTCGAAAAGTCAGAGGTGCGTGCCTTGGGTTCGAACTCGAGACTTTCGACTTGGCAGTCCAATGGTCATACCGCTAGGCTATCACTGCCTAATTAAATTATATTTTACTTAAATCATCTAATGGATAGACCATCAAAGTCATGACAGACAAGATGTCTTCAATCTCAAGATGGAAGCTTTTTAATATGCTTTTTCCAATTATTTCAGGAAACAATGGATTTCCAAAATACATTTATTATTATTTTTTATTATTACTTGTTGCAAAGCCTCTTTTTTGAAAATATTTATTTATTATTCCATTTATTCATTTATATCACTGACCTCTATAATACAAGTACGCAGTGATTTATATACATATTAATGATCTTTTAAAATATAAATATATAAAATAGTAGCCCACTGGTATCGGGAACAGTATCCAAGCTACCGGTGGTCAGGGCCCCAGCGAGAGGAACCTCCTGACGATGCGCGCCGTGTCCACGAGTACTTACCGCTTTCTACATTAAACCCTTGAGCCAGCCGTCTAACGAGAGCCTTTTCAGATGTCCATCGAGGCTCTTGGCTATTAAACAACTGGCTGTAACAACTATCGGCACAATAATTGCCGAATCCACATCCCATATGTCAACAACCTCGCTCGCCAAATTATTATTATTATCTAATATATAAAATCCTCGTGTCACAGTTTTCGTTGCCATACTCCTCCGAAACGGCTTGACCGATTTTGATGAAATTTTTTGTGCTTATCGGGGAGGTCTGAGAATAGGCCAACATCTATTTTTCATACCCCTAATTTTTTTTTTTATGGCAAATCAACGTTTGCGGGGTCAGCTAGTCTATCAATAAGATCATGATATGTCAAGGGTTGGCATACCGTACCGAATGTTCATTAACGTTTAATGGGTACTCGACGTACCTGCAACGTAGTGATGAGAGTCTGGAATAGCGTGTTAGTCGCGGCAAATACGGGCAAGCTGCCAGCCTGCACGGATATATGGTCATTTAGGAACTCCCCAAACGACGTTTCCACTGATATGTTGTGGAAGTTCCAGTAGCAAAGTTTCAGTATATAAAATTTGTATAATAATTTCTTGTTAGTTTCAAGAACAATGCGGGTAATTACTGTTAAAATAACCACGGCACGGGTCTCCTCTCTTATTGAGAAGGATTAGGCTATAGTCACGCTAGCCTAGTGCGGGTTGGCAGACTTCAGAAACTGTGTTAAAATTATTAGGCTATTGTAAACCATCGTTACTTCAGTTAGTTTTTATTAGCCGACTTCGTCAAAAAATATGGGTTTCCTATTACCTCTGAAATGTGAAATGATCGCACATAATTTTTAAGTTCTTGGTATCTAAAAATGTATCATCTACATAAGTACAGACGCCAGCAGGTCAAGCTATCCAAAACTGTCAAATTTTCCCAATTGAAAATGAACCTTGTCATGTTGTGTTAAAGTTGAAAATGTATCAAAGAAATTTGACAGATTTTGGTAGCTTAAAGTGCTGACTTCTGTACATCCGTAAAATCTTAACGTAAGTATTTTATCTTTTTCTTAAGAGTTATAAATTAGTATACACAATTTAGAGTATATCAAATTTCAGTTTCAGTTATGCGGTACAGGTGAAAGCGTAATAGATAGAAAGACAGATAGAGTCACTTTCGCATTTATAATATTAAGTAAGGATAGACTTTGCATGGTTTCCATTTAAATGTATTAATATAAAAAACAATATTGTCCCCGTTACTGTAAACTGTCATCATCTTCAAATCAATAAAGGTAACACAAAAACTAATAAACACAACAATGCAGAATAAATGACCCCAAATGAACAGGAAGAATTCTTCTCCAACCCTATTCTTACAAAAAGAATTCTCTCCGAATAGGGCCAGAGAATGAATGGCCCCAATTTGTTATGTCCCAAGAATCTGCTAAATTAAGTTCAGTTGTGTCCATACCACTACTAATTTGAGCCAAGTGGTATGCCAATGGGCCTAGGTAGTGTTTACTCTAGTCGGTAATAATGACTTGTTTATTCATGAAGTTAATTGAGAGCATAAATACCTACTCGTAGGACTAGAAGCTTACGCAGTGCATGAAACTTCGTAATAGGGAATATAAATGTGATTCAAATAAGAAATGAAATAAATGAAGAGTCAAATATTTTTTTAGAAACTTAATTACTTTGGAACTGTATTCTTGTCTTCATCAATGTTTTTGAATAAAATTTATTTTTAACTAAGAATTACATTTTTAAAAAGTGCGATATTGGCGACGCCATTTTTCAAAGCGAATATGTCGTAAAAGTCTATGACACCAAATGTCGATATCACTGATTGCGAAGTGTTTGCCTACAACAAACTGTTGTAGGAGTGTTTTTTATTAGTAGGAGTGTTATTTATTTTTATTTCATTGTAGGAGTGTTTGCGATTTGTAATAGACTATGACGTCACACCAAGCGCACCAAATTGGCGGGCGTTTAAAGTGCCCGGTTCGGTTGGCTATATTTTTTTTTTTATATTACTTTTTTGGTGGTGAAAATTTTTTACAATTATATGATGTAAATAATCGAATAAACCTAAAAACGTTTCACCTTCATTGCATCTTTCTTCAAGTCCCTTTCCAAGGTCTAATTTGTACCCAATTTCATCAAATTCGTTAATCATTGATACTTTCGCATTTATAATATATGTAGGGTTTTGATAAAAATACATATAGAGATTTTTTTTATCTGGGTGCATGGTAGAGCACTGCAAAGTTTGAAGACGTCGACAACATTTTAAATTGAAACAGAGAACGAGATTTTTTGTTATTTTTTTTTATTTAAGGTTGCGTAATCCAGACCATTATCATCACTTAGTGAATAAACTAATAAGTTCTATGAGAAAACATTGATAAAGTGAATTCTTCATTTTGATTATTTTGAAAATATATCATCAATAATATAATGATTACATCGACAGAACTCCACTTTCTAAAATTAGCTGTTAATTAAGTCTAGACTAAACAGTATCTACTTATCTCAAACGAAATGACTTGACATTTTCAGACACTTTTGCTTTCTACACAGCAGAATCGTGTTACCACGCTCAAAAATACCAAAACAATTTTGGCGTCACCGTGTTAAGGGCCAGGCGAAATATCCAACTACCGTACAAATAGCACAAGTTTACCGATTCAAAGGCCATTTTTAGGACGAACTTGACTTTCCTTTTACCAAGCTACTTTTTACTTCTTTTGTATAAGTAACTGTAGTAACACACTATGAGCCTAATTCATGTGTTGCTTGAAAATAAAAGTTTAAAAGCAGTTAAAACTATTTTTTATTATAAAAAATAGTTTAATTATTGATAGTTTAATATTTAATAATGATCACCGTTTAAGTGAGTGATAATGATCACTCACTTAAACGGTGAAGGAAAACATCGTGAGGAAACCTGCATACCTTAGAGATTTTTCTCGACAGTTTGTGAAGTCTGCCAACCCGCACTAGGCCAGCGTGGTGGACAATAGCCTAATCCCTCTCAATATGAGCGGAGACCAGTAGTGGGACAGTATATGGGTTGATGATGAATGGTAATTAGGGTCGCCCCCTATTACATGGGACCTATACCATACCGGCGAGTTTCGGTGGATGATGACCGAGGCTTAATTAGAACTCCATCGTATCAACATACTGAATTTAAACAAGCAACTCATGTTTTGTCAAAGCTCCACCCTCAAATTAAAACCAAACACCAATCCGACAGTGCCTTAACACTTTACACAGCGCATTAGTATGCAAGTGGGGACAGCAGGACGTGTGCTGCGTGCCCACAATAGAAACATGTCGGTGCTATGTCAACGGTGCGAAAATCCAATTTCAAATGGAGTTGGGTTATTTGTAAATGCCTGCCGCCGTGGTATTTTTATATGACGTCTCTTGGACTATTGAACAGGCTCTGTATTGCTAGAACTTTATAAACATACAATGAACATTAAGGCTATTTTAGCGATGGAAAAATTCGACCGCAGGCAGGATTCTAACCTGTCTCTTTTGGTTAGGTACACCGTACGCTATGACCACTAAGCCACCGCGACTCCTACCCGCCATGTCGAAATTTGCCTTCACATTCTGAATTTACGTCTGTATAGTAACGTCAGCGACACATTAAAAAGCGTTTTATTTTTTGCTTCTCAACCGACATAACTTTACTTTTTTCGATGTCGAACGATGCCACCTTACCTACTTATTATTTATCTTTTTGTATTTTTTGCATTTTCCATGCTCAGATTTTAAAGTAATTTTAGCGAAGGAAAAAAAACCTGAGACCCTGGCGAGTAGGAGTCAATGGCTCAGGCTTAGTGGTCATAGCGTCTGGTGTATCTAACCAGACATTGGTTCGACTCCTGCCCGCAATGAAATTTTTCCTTCGCTAAAATAACTTTCCATTGATATTTACTTACATAGAAGATAACTTACCTCTTACATTCTGTCAAATCGAAAAATAAACTTATCTTATATTATATTATATAATATTTTATCACACATTTTATGAAACTACCTCTGATATTTCTCGAGTAATATGTTTTTAATCCTCGTCTAAGCTCGGTGGGAGTCCCGGCTTGGGTAAGAGATATTCTTGCAGTAACTTCTGGTCCAACGGGCCCGGATTATCCTGTTAAAATATAACCGGGTGTCTGACGAACCGTGAAATGCGTATCGGATTGGGTTTGCTATGAATTTTATTTACGAAAGTAGTTTTATTGCTGTAGCGGATTTAAGTCCCTGTGATTTTTATGAAATTTTGGTGTATGAAACTAATGCTCGTTGTAAATATAGTTCACTGTCAATACGGCGACATCTGTGGTCTAGTGGTTCGCTCACCGGACTGCTAATCACGAGGTCGTGGGTTCGATTCCCACAGGACACAAATATTTATGTGATAAACAATAAGTGTTTGTGTTTGTCTGCGTGTTTCTTATATATTATTATTAGAGTGTATTTACAAAATAAATATCTGCTTCGAGAAAAGATGGTAGGTACGAACTAGACTACAAACGAAATTAATGATAATCCATTGTTATTCGATGCACTTTAAACAAGGTTAGGTTGTTCTAAATGAAACTTTAATATTCTTTAAGAAAACTTGAGATGCATCGAACAAAAACTAATCTAGAACCTGGAGGGTAGTTCAACAAAAGATTACAACTAAACAACGTGCAACAAAGTTGTAATCCTTGCCACGTGCAGTGTATAACTACAGAGTTTCTTCATTAATGGTCTGATATAAACCAAATAACAGAAAATCAGAACTTCTATATCAGTTTGGATTATACGTGACTATAATTCTGAAAATATATTCGATATGATGAACTAGCATGTTAGCAAACTTCTCAGGTACAGGCAGCAACGAAAGTCACTGAACATTTTCCAATCTATACATATAAATAAAATTGGAGTGTCTGTTTGTAATATTGAAATAACCGCTTTTTACTACATGCATAATTATGAATATATATGTATACGGTAGGTACATACACCAAAATAACATTTTTTTAAATTTTTGTCTGTCTGTCTGTTTGTTCCGGCTAATCTCTGAAATGGCTGGACTGATTTTGACGGGACTTTTATTGGCAAGTAGCTTATGTAATAAGAAGTAACTTAGGCTACTTTTATTTTAGAAAAAACTGAAATTAAATGATAATTAAAATAATCATGCAAAAACCAAAAGAAAAAAAAATCTAATTAACTTTTTTGTTAAATTCCACGCGGACGAAGTCGCGGGTACAGCTAGTCTTCAATATAATTTTTAATAAGTATGACCCGTGAAGGTTGTGCTAAATAATTACATACAAACATAATAAAAATATATCTTGGGAAAATCTTTTGGAGCTGTCATGTTGTCAAAATTTAGATATGTTGAGCGACTTTCGTTGCTGACCTTACAACATCTCGGGAAACAAGTATTGTCAGGTAGAAGAACAATATCCCAAATTGTTCTTTTGTTTCTATCTGATTCATCATCATCATCAACCCATACACTGTCCCACTGCTGAGCACTGCCGGGTCTCCTTTCATATTGAGAGGGATTAGGCTTTAGTTCACCAAGCTGGCCTAGTGCGTGTTGGCAGACTTCACAAACCGTCGCGAAAAATCTCTAAGGTAAGCAGGTTTCCTCACGATGTTTTCCTTCACCGTTTAAGCGAGTGATAATTAAATATTAATACACACATGAATTCGAAAAGTCAGAGGTGCGTGCCTTGGTTTCGAACTCGAGACCTTCGACTTGGCAGTCCAATGGTCATACCACTAGGCTATCACTGCTCTATCTAATTATTTTTTTATAAATCTCTGCTTCGTTCTCGAAAGCAGTGTTACTAGTGACAAAGGTGTACTAATGTACACCCACAGTTTGCCGGTATATTTAGGTCCCATTTAATAAGTGGCGAGCCTATTGCTACTAACCGGGCACAGATCCAACTCCGAACTGCTACTGAGAATTTCGTAGAAAAACCTAATACCACTGCTCGACCTGGAAAGCGAACCCAAGACCTATAGCGCAGCAGTCACGCTTATGACTTCTGGATTGACGAGCCAGGATTATTTAAGTTACTACCAATGCGAAAATTAGGTGTAAAATATAGACGTCTCTTCCTTCTCCTATAACTTCCTCCCTAACGCAGAGTAATCTTGAAAACCATTGGACTGAATTTAATGGTGATTTTATCATTCCAAAGTTTATCATAATAAGGTTCAGAGTCGTAAAATTTCACTGTCCTCAGGGTACAGAAAACATTAAATTTTTATCTTAAGTGTCAAATGAGAATAAAACTTGATAATTCTCTGCCTCAAGAATTGTAAGTCGTTCCCTGAAGAATATTTAGTTGCGTTTGGTTACACAAAGAACAAAAGCTGTAGAATTATTTTTGTGAGAAAACAATAAGAATTAGGCTACACAATTTATGTCTTTTTCCAATGTTGGAAGGAATATAAAATCTTAATGCAATTACACGGTTAATATTTCAATATAATTGAGGACGTCCGTCGTCTAGTGGTTCGATTCCCACAGGACACAAATATTTGTGTGGTGAAAACATAAGTGTTTGTGTTTCTTATGTATAATAAGTATATATTTACAAAAAAATGTATATAAGTATTATATCCATTGTTGTCTAGTACCCATAGTACTACTGCGTCTCACTCAGCCTTTGATTGAACATGTGCTTGTTGAGCAGCAGTGTTTTATTAAGGCCACCGCTAAAACAGAACACTATTAAAATATAAAATTCCATTGACTGAAGTGACTCACCGTCCACACCACATCATTGAACTTGCTATACAAAAGGTACGATAAGAATAGAACCTTCCACTACCTTCACACCCTGAAAACACAATTTACACTATTTTAAAGGCGAGTGGCGCTGAATGTACTGGCGGATATTGGCCGGCTCGATGTCATATGGCCCGGAAATTGATCGTTAGCTAAACTCAACCAGTGTGGACGCGCCCTTTGTAAACTGCCTTTAGAAACTGACACTGTTTAAGATTTTAGAAGGAGAAAAATAGGGTACACTTAATTTTCCTGCTGTGATTTCGAAGTCAGTGTAGCGTGTTTTGACCTGTTGTGTTTTTTTATTCTGTATTTTTTGCTTATTATAATGTACTTCTATAAGTTCTTTCTTCAATCTTTTTGTGTTTTTTTGGCATTTTCCATGCTAAGATTTTAAAGTTATTTAGCGAAGGAAAAATTCGACCGCGGGCAGGATTCGAACCTTGAAAAAGCAAGCTTTTCAATAGGTGTTACTGACCGTAACCGTTACCGTAAAGACGTAAATTCTGAATGTGAAGGCAAAATTCGTCATGGCGGGTGGGACTCGCGGTGGCTTAGCGGTCATAGCGTCTGGTGTACCTAACCAGAAGACGCAGGTTCGAATCCTGCCCGCGGTCGAATTTTTCCTTCGCTAAATAACTTCTTTCTTCAATTTCACTGTTTCATATGATTAATAAAATAATATTTTCATATAAAGTTCCATGCTTTCAATGAAACCATTGAAAGCATGGAAATCGTTATTTAATTAGATAATAGCTATTACTTGTTTACTTCTATATGTAATTCCTACATATATTATAAATGTGAAAGTCTGTTAGGATGGATGGATGGATGTTTGTTACTCTCTCACGCTAAAAATATTGAACGGATTTTGATGAAACTTTATATAAATTATTTAACATATAAGCTAATAACGATTTTGAGTTAATTAGCCAAATTACAACGATAATTAAAAGTAACTTTTCCACGCGGACGAAATCACGGGCAGAGGCTAGTACAAAATATACGTCGTGTGCGTCTTGTCCATGTAAATATATTTATTTCCTTTCTTTCTATTCGCCACGGTGTGTCTAGTGCCAAAGGTATTATTACTATATGTATGAGCTCAACATGCAATCTATCTATTTACCAAATTTTACCGAAATCCATTCAGTGGTTTAGACGTAAAAAGGTAGCAGATAAACAGACAGTATAATTAGAATTAATACTTTCGCCAAACAAACTGAGAGGAGATATTAATAAACACATCTGAATTAACAAACTCAGTTAAAACCAGCGAACCGTAATCAATGAATTGATAACTGCTTCAAACTATAGAAGTTGGCAGATAAATAATAGTTTTAATTTAATATCTAACTTTCGTATGAATGAACTTTGGAATGGAATCGGGAATGGGATAATGGCAGCCCCCACATTTTACAAGTATTAACACACTGATACTGATGATAATGGGTATTTAAGAATCTTTAGCACATAAAAATATAACCAGTCGTTAGATTTCAATACCAGTACCGAACAAAAATAATAACAGTACCAAAAAATCACCGCCCGCTCCATTTTTAAACCAGCTTTATCATTTGTTTATTAAAATGTACCCGTCTAATTTAGCCGGTACCGGCTGGTACCGATACAAAGCGAAGACGTTAGCTGACATTCATTAGAGTCACAATTCATTAATACCTACGCACGTCATTTACCGGAAAAAATAATAATTGCTTTTTTACTTCTACGATATTACTTAGCTCATGTCAAATTTCGACTTGCAATACAAACAAGGGTAACGACCCTTGTTTGTATTGCAAGACATGTTATGCACTGCAACATGGTTGAGTCAAACGACGCCGATACGCACGTCATACTCGTGAACGGGTGCCGTTTGTCGGGGCTGCTCAGCTTTTACTGTCAAGTGTCAATGGTAATGTTTTGAAATTTTTCTCTGTTTAATTATTATACAGGATTAATTGTTATTGTACTCATCAAACTGCATTGTTATCGTTCTCATGAACTATTCAAAACAAAATTGTAAACCAAAATTAACACTGTTAACATGTTTTTTGTAATGGAGTTTCTTGTCGGTTCTTCTCCATAATTATTTTATATTTTATTTATAAAGGCTCACTAACAACTACTTATACTATTCTATTAATATAGTACATGAACATACAGATAAGTTAAGTATAGCAGCCTCATACAGGCAAGCACAACATGCGTTTAAAATAGTCGACAATCATCGAGTTGTTTAAATTCTTACAATTAAATAAGACCTTGCAACTAGTTTTGACTTTTCAAAAGTGCTAATAAGTATAAAGTAAATATATAAATAGTAAGTAAAATATATATATAAATAGATACATATACACATATAAACATATATAGGGTATATGTATATATAATACTATGTATAAGTATATTATAATTATTATGAAATATTAAGTATAGAACTGTTATTGTCTGAAGTAGTGCTTTTTAGAAGTTTTCAAACGACGGCAAAATTGTGCATGTCTTATTGTAAGTGGTAATACATCTAAGAGAAAATTTTGTCACCAATGCGTGTTAAAACAAATAAGTTGCCAATTTTCTTCTAGTGGAGACTAAGCTTTATAGTATCGCTGCAAACAGTACTGGGAATGTATTGCCTTCCATTTATAGCTAGGCCGCTAGGGATGTGCATCGCATTGAATTCAGTCTATACTTCTTTGCATGAACAGAAACCTAAAGCTATTCAACCTTAACGCTATAATGTCAAAGGCAGCCGTTACAGAACAGTACCTAGATATTAGATGAAGGTACTTTACAGCTTTGCGATGTAAATCTGGCGACTGAGTGCATTCGATATTCAATCTTGAGCAGCCATCTTTGGCTATAGGTACACCTTATTTTGTCAAAGGAGAATTATGAGATGCCTTGAAATGCTGGTTGCATTAATAATTTTCCAACCAAAGTTTGAATTTTCCGTCGTCATTAAAGTATGTACCTATCTCATGCGAAAGTAACTGTCTATACGCTATTATACGCCTAAACTAAAGTAAAAAAAAACATAAATAATCACTTTTTTTTAAACTACTAAGGTGGCAAACAAGCTTACGGCCCATCTGATGGTAAGCGGTTACCGTAGCCTATAGACGCTTACAACACTAGGGGTATCACTTGCGCGTTGCCACCCTTAAACTCAACTGCGAACACGTTTTCTCATGGAGCACTGGCAACCTTGGTCACCGTAAGAAACAGAACACAGCTCAAAGCAGTGTTATTTCACTTCGATTTTCTGCAAGGCGGAGGTACTTCCCCAGTAGGGCAGCTCAAATTTGAGTGGAATTACTTCCACTATGCCCTACCACTATTAAAAGACTGGTCACATTGCCCTTCAAACCGGAACACAATAATGTTGGCACATTATTGCTTAGTGGCAGGATAATTGGCAGTCCCAAAGGAACTTCGCAGCATGAACAGGCCCTACCTACTAAAAAAAAACTTAATCTATTTAAATTTACATAGTACAGATGTGGATGGAAAGCTAGCTCCATTTTGCATAAAAAAGATTCCTCTTCTCGATCGTCTAGCAAGTTCCATTAAGTCCTAACGCGTCCCTAGAGACAGTGATATATTCGCTTGCACCTTTCCTGTGCATCTGTGTGGGCGAGTTAGACAATGAGTAATTTGAACGTTCTTTTCAAGCGAGGAGCAGTTTGAGTCTGACTCGAATAGTTGTGGAAGTAATTTTATACAGGGTGTTACAAAACTACCCGTAAAGCCGAAAGGAGGTTAAATGGGGCCTTATAACGAGTCCATTCACAATATTTAAGAACTGTAAAGCTGTTATAACATACCCCAAAAAAGGAAAACAACAACATTTATGAATGAAAAATAGAAAAACTATTAAAATAGACAATTATTAGGTAAAATAGGTACGTAGGCCTTTCTGTTAAATAATCTGGTTCCCTGACATGACAGCTGACAAAATTTTTGGCTTTGATAATTAATTATATTTTTTACGGGGTATTTTGTAACACGTTGTATAATTATGGACGTTGCATATATTGTTTTTGTATATTATGTCTGTTTCAGCAAGTCGCGTTGGGCCAATTCAGTGTTAAATACTATAGATATAGGTATAATAGTAAACAAAGCAGGAGGATAATGAAGGACGGAAAGACGCGAATCTCTCAAAAATGTTGTGTGCAAAATTTTAGTTATAACACCTTTGTTTTTTAGTATCCGGAGAATGACAGAGAGGTCGGGAGAAGTCCGGAAGTCCAGTATCCAGGGTTTGCACCATAATTATGGACTCGTACCGACTAAAAACCGTGTTTGCTTTCCCTTGCCCTATAGTCATAGCCGTACGATTCATGACATTCATGTCTGTATTGAAGCTGTCCGACTGGGGAAGTACCTCCGCCTTGCAGAAAATCAAAGTGAACTATCACTGTTTTGAACTTTGTTGTGTTGCTTACGGTAAGCAAGTTTGCCAGTGCTCCGCGAGGAAATGTTGTGTTGGCAGTAGGGGGACTTTGACCCTTATACTGCCAACCCAACTATTCCTCTTTCATTTTACAGATCGCAGGACCTTAAGCGTAACAGTCGCACTTCCGACAACTAGATTAATGGGGCAGTCAGATTATATAATTATAAATTATCATAATATACCTTATATTAAAGTAAGGAACAATTAATCTACGAGATAATTATGACACAAAGCAAAATCCATAATTTAAGCCCGACAACGCCTTAGCGAGAATCGAGATAAAAACTCCAATTAGTGGCATGGCGGGGTGAGACAATAGCTTTTGATGAAACGCCCGAAAGACGTACACCGATATTAAGACTTCAAAACGAAATGGAACGAAGAGGAAACGTTAAGAAATGGGCCTATATTGCCTAATGGTATGCAAAAATCGAGGATTCGGGTCGCTTATTAAGGTTCAAATGGAATATTGATTAGGTAATTGATGAGATAAAAGATTTAAAGTCGAGGCCACCTTTATTCGGGATGCAGCCATTTTTGGTGCTGTTACTGAATATTGTTATAACCAATTTTTCGTGTGTGGCAAACCCTCATTGATCTACCACCTAGGGAGTTGGCAGGGTAGGTCGAACTCGGCTAAAAACCGCACTTGCATTCGTGATTTGACCGTTGGACTGACAAGTCAAAGGTCTCCAGTTCGAATCCAAGGCACGCACCTCTGACTTATCGAATTCATGTGCATATTTATAATTAATCATCACTCGATTAAACGGTGAAGGAAAACATCGTGAGGAAACCTCTGGAGGTCTTAGAGATTTTTCTCGACGGTGTGTGAAGTCTGCCAACCCGCACTAGGCCAGCGTGGTGGACTATCGCCTAATCCCTCTCAATTTGAGAGGACACCCGTGCCCAGAAGTGGGACAGTACCTATATGGGTTGATGATGATTATATTATTTGTAAAAAACATAAAAATGTATTGATCGCTATGACATTCCAAACATCAACAACATTATTGGGATAAGTTACAAAAAAAAATACATTGCCCGATGTGTACTCGCTTCATCAACGCAATGACCACATTCCGCTTGCAATGTACTGCATACATTGCGTGCTTGACAGCCTTTCGAACCTTATTTATCCATTCCGTGAGCATACCACTGTGAAGTCGTCTTCGATGTGTCGTGTGAGATGTAGGTTTTTCAAAGTATTTTCTCCTAAATCTAACAGTACACAGAATTTCCAACACAAGGGTGTTATTCTAGTTTCATTCGTTGGACAACAATTGAAAGAACATACTGCGGCCCCTGGACTCATTTTTACTTCTGTATTTACAGGAACAAGAGCAATACATTTGAAACCATACAAAATATTCACAGACAATGTTTCTAAGGATTCCGTTCGCTTACTCCCGAATCTCAGAAGGTATCTCATTGAATAATTCATCCGGAACATTTCACAGGATGATGAAATTAAAAGTACCCACACTGACTCGATTTTCGAGGGTGGCAATATAAAAGATTAAATTCTCTTCGACTAATTCGCGTTTTCCCATCCTAATAACGTTTCCTTTTTGTTTTGGCAAATCTGTTTGAGTTGGCAGTCCTTTTTTTGTTACTTTTTTTTACGCTTCAATTTTATTTTATGTTCAATCTTGTTGTGCACAATGAAAAATATCTGTGTATCCATCCGAAGGGCTCGAAGCTAAGATATAACTACGCTGATCAACTGATCTGCAAGGTTAAGCTTCGCTAGTCGCGGTTAGTCTATGGATGGGTGACCATTCTTATCACCGAAGAGACCTCTCCGTGCCTCGGACAGCACGTAAATCCGTCGTTCACGGCTGTCATACGAACACCTATGTCATCTTCTGCGATTGTGAACCGGTTTCGGCTTTATCTGATAGAATATATTTCTTAAATGGTCCCACATAGAGGAGGTCATCAAAAGTCCATACAACTCAGCTCAAATTTGTACCTGAGTTACATGACAGCTGTCTAGTTGACAGTTTTGACTATGAAATCACTATGAAACTGTTAGTAATGTGCCTAAACGGCGTGCGTTTGACATTCCAAAACTGACACTGACAGCAGATAGCTGTTGATAGTTTTTACTATCAACTTGATGAAAACTCTATGAAACTGATACTAGTGTGTTAAAATGACGTGCGTTTTTTCAAATTTAAAGTTATTTTTTTCTCATAGTTTCCCTAGTGAGCATAAAAAAAGTATGACTAGAGTCTTAACCAGTGTAATACAGGGTATTTTTTCCAATAAGTGTACCCTCAGTACATCATTTGGGCAGATTTTGGTGACATCCTTTATTTGACTTCTGCAGCCATCACTAAAACTTTAATAAGTCCATTTGTGATATTGCCCTGTAAGACACACATTTTGATACTACTACTAAGACTTTAATAGAGACCATGACGCTCTGAGTTGACTTCGGCGTTTTTTAGGCCGTCAGCTAGGAAATGCCAGCGCCATCTAGTATTAAAGTAATAAGTAAAATAATAATTTTAATAATATTATTATTTTACTTTTTATTTTTATTTATTACTAGTTTTCCGCCCGCGGCTTCGCCCGCGTCGAGTTCGGTTATATCGCGTTTCCAAGAGAACTCTTCAAAATTCCGAGATAAAAACTATCCTATGTTCTTTCTCAAGGTCAACTCTATCTCTGTACCAAATTTCATTAAAATCAGTTCAGTGGTTTAGACGTGAAAGCGTAACAGACAGACAGAGTTACTTTCGCATTTATAATATTAGTAGGGATTATTACAAAAGATTTGATAAACCACAAATTGTTGGCCGATACCTACCCAACAAGAGGCTATTGAAATTAAAAAACAACCAAATTTCAATGGAGAAGATAGTTGGGTCTTACCACCAGCTTGGAATCCTGCTATACATAGTATTAAATCAAAATCTAGACCTACAACTGCATGATCAAAGAATACAATGACTTGTTCTGCGTGAATCTGATCGTCAATAATTAACAAAAATGTAGGGTAGCTGTCAGTAATTATAACATCAAGACGCCCACTAAGCTGTCATCATCATCATCATCAGACCATATTCGTTCACTGCTAGCCGTATGCCTCTTCTAATGAACGCCACAAAGCCCGATCTTCGGCTTTCCTCATCCAGTCACTGCCAGCTGCCATCCGCAAGTCGTCACTTCACCTGGCCGGCGGGCGTCCTACACTACGCTTACCTAAACGCGGTCGCCACTCGAAGACTCGTTTGTTCCAGCGTTTATCAGTTCTCCGCGAGATGTGACCGGCCCATTGGAACTTTAGCTTGCTTATCCTTTGAGCTATGTCTGCAACTTTGGTTCTCTGACGGATAACTGCGTTGCAAATTTTATCCCTCAGAGAGCCTCCGAGCATAGCTCTTTCCATAGCTCGGACGTTGTAAAGGATCCGAAACATCAAGATTAATAATATCCATATAACGCGATAAAGCCGTAAAAAGTAGTTTTATTTCAATGTGTAATATTCGCGTAAATGTTAATAATTGCTCCTAAACATGCATTATACAATAAAATGCTTGTTGATTTATGAGCATGACTCACTCCATAAAACATAATGCATAATGAAAACTATTAGGCAAGAACATTCTTCTTCGAAGTTATCCAAGTTTATTCATTTTAATATACATGGGCGGTAATATTAATAAATTGCGGCGTGTCAGTAGGTCAGAGGCGGAGCCCACAAGGCTTTATATCTTCCTTAGAAGTCCGTTGCATAAAGGAATTCAAGCTATTGAAAAATATAAGTACATTTTTATTAAGACGCCGTGTGTGGAAGCGGAAAAGACTTTTTTTTTTCGACTTCGTCAATAAACCTTGACATCACGTCCGCTTTTTTCATAGATCATGCAGATGAGTCACCTGACGGTAAGGAGTCATTGCCACCCATAGACACCTGCAACACTGGAGGAGTCGCAGTATCCCGGCAAGGGAACTGTCTCTTACGAGAAAAGTAGGCCAACCATTCAGACCTCAAAAGATCTACCAAATAAATAAAATATGTTCTTGGTCGCATCTCCTACGAGATGCCGAACCTTTCTGGATCTACGTGCCATTTTTTTAATAAAAATGTTTGATTACGCTGGGCTGTCCAACAGTCTCGAGTTAGTTCATGAATGGGGAATTACGACGTTGATTAAATTTAAAAATGTTCCTATTAATAATAATCATCTTTGAAATTTCAAAAACTTTTCCTTGATTAATCCCTTTGTGACATCTCAATTACTTTATAATTATCAGCCAATTTCACTTTTAATTTTGCAAACTTTCTTAGCAAGACGTCATTTTTTATTCCTTTTTATCCTTCTTCCGTTTGACTTTCCAAAATGGCTTTTCTTGTTGTTCAAGGCTGACATAAGATTGAATTTTTGACAAATATATAAAATATCAGTTGATCTAAAAGAAGATTGTATTCTATGATACAATTTATTATACTTATAATCTAAGAGTAGGTACTGTTCTTTTGGTACATTTTTAATTTTTACACCGTATGCTAATTAATGTACAGAGCCAGCACATCAAGTTACCCCAATCTGTCAAATTTCTTTGATAGATTTTCAACTTTAACACAAAATAAAGGTTCATTTTCGATTGGAAGAATTTGACAGTTTTAGATAGCTTGACCTGCTGACGTCTGTACATTACAAATGTTTAACTTCTATAGTAATATATTAAGTACCTATACAAACTTATCTCTACTAATCCCTACTCATATTATAAATCCGAAAGTAACTCTGTCAGTTAGTATATCCGTTATGCTTTCACGCCTAAACCAATGGACCGATTTTGATGAAATTTGTTGAAGATACATAGACAGATAGATTAAAATTTGGATAAATACTATATAGGCTACCTTTTGTCTCATAAAGCTCTTTGCGATGCGGGTGACACCTCCGGCAAATGCTACTATACAATATATAGCATAATAGTAAATTCATATCAGCTATTACATTTATAACAATTTATATATAGTGGAAACAAAACTAATGTTATACAACCGGCCAAGCCAAATCGAGGAGAGAAAATACTAAATATATTTGGTCCTAAACAAAATAGACTATTTTGGAAATCGTCCTTTTCGCTCGTAAAGAAATTCTTATTACATCCACATGATCGAGAGATGGGCCTATATCTGCAATTCCAAGGAAACGCTCCAAATATTTTATATAATATATAAACCTTTACATAACACACACTCCTGAAGAAAAATGTATTTTTATGAGTACCGAAAAAAGGATGTTATATTTATATAAGCGATCACCTTATTAGGAACCCTTTTTATATATGGCGGGGAAAATCCTTACGGACCGACAAGGTATGTTAAACTCGTACCGACTATATAGACTGCACTTGCCTTCTTCAGCCATGGGCCATGGGAGACTTGACCACTCCGACAGACCTGAAGAGTAGCCAATACAAGCAGGGAGAGTAAAACAAGAACTTAAAAAGAGAGATATTAGAGGAAGTCTGAAAATGGGGCCAGTGACACAGATTCCGGTGTAGCGACATCTACCGCGCTACATAGAACTCCGAAGCCTGAATCGCGCAAGCAACATTCGCAACGAAAATTGCATATATATAACCGCCCGACATCAACCGTGGGGCCGTGGCCCGCTAGGCAAAGTAAAGTAGAAGCAGAGCGCTTTGTGCGTATAGGTGAAATATTTCACTGATCAACTAGTTCAACTGCCTCGTTAGTCTAGTGGTCCTGAGTGCGACTGCTACGCTTGAGGTCTTGAGTTCAATTCCCAAGTCGAGCAAAGTATTATTTCTATAAAACTCTTAGTAGCAGTTCTGAGTTTGAAATTGTGCACGTCTAATGGCAATAGGTTCGCCCCTTATTACATGGAACCTAAACATAGTGGCGAAATATTGGTGTACATTGGTACTCCTCTGCCTAACCCTTCAGAAAATACAGGCGTGATGGTGTAAATAATATGTTTGTTTATTTAATCATTAATAAGCACATGATTCCGAAGAGTCACAGTTGCGTGGCTTGGATTCATACTTAAAACCTTGCGGCTCTCCTACCCTTTAGTTGGATTGGGGGGGGAGGTTGTCGACAGGTGTAGTAGGTTTGTAAGAAATAATACGATGTAGTAAGATAATAACTATTATTTCTTTAATGCCTAAACTTCAGTGGCTGCCTAACGTCTGATTTCGTAAATATGAAGGAAGAGGAACACTGGCTTTGACGTCGGTAGCTTATCGTCCTTTTATGTCCCAATAGGTAAGCAGTGGTCCAGTTAGTGCAGTAGGTTCGCCTTCACAATATTCTTATAATCAAAACCTTTGACCTGGCAGACTTCGCTGACACAATGGAGCGAAATAAAACTCGTAATTTTGGATTTAGAATACTTATTAAGTGAAAATAAAATTTAGGTTACAAGCTGTTCGTATCGCGGCGGTCGACAAAGGAGAAGTGCAGATGGCGGTTGGTTTTAAGTATATCTGCGTTGACGCCTGCACGTTTTAATTAGCAACCTTCCTTGCTACGTTAGTACGGTCTTACTATCATATAGGCGTATAGGCCGGAACACAGTCCAATGGTCATATTACTAGGCTATCACTGCTGAACTAAGTAATAATAATCTACAATAATAAAAATACATAAAGGAATAAAACCAAAACCCACATAATACAATAATACAATTTTTGCAGACTTCAACCGAACACGGTTTACGAGCAATTTTAGTCCAAAGAGAATAAATAAGTTTACTGCAGCAGTTTTGCAATTTTCAAATATCTTTTAGTTTACAACGGCGGACTGGCTCAGATGTTTTATTTATGTACAGACGCCAGCAGGTCAAGTTATCCAAAACTGGAAAATTTTCACAATTGAATATGAACCTTATTATTTTGCTTTAAAGTTGAAAATCTTTCAAAGAAAGGATATCACCAAAATCTGCCCAAATGATGTACCGAGGGTACACTTACTGGAAAAAATACCCTGTATTACGCTGGTTAAAGCTCTAGTCATATGTTTTTTTTATGCTCACTAGGGGATGAGAAAAATAACTTTAAATATGAAAAAACGCCATATTAACACACTAGTATCAGTTTCATAGTGATTTCATAGTAAAAACTGTCAACTTGACAGCTGTCATGTACCTCAGGTACAAATTTGGGCTGAGTTGTATGGACTTTTGATGACCTCCTTTGTCAGATTAGGGTAGCTTGATGTGCTGACCACTGTATATTTATATACTAGGGAACAACGCTCAATTGGGAGATAGTTTTTTTTTATATCACTATAGTGGCAAACAAGCATACGGCCCACCTAAGGTAAGCGGTTACCGTAGCATATTGACGCTTGCAACACCAGGGGTAACACTTGCGCGTTGCCGACCCTGTAAACGAAAGAGTAATAGTTGGTTGGCAATATAAGGGTCAACCAACAATTTTAAAAATACATCATAGTCTTTGTACATTTATTTTTATTTAGTTCACAATGCTGGATTCGAGCGATTCCAGCTCCAGAAAAATGTTATCGGATTTTTATTTCCGGAAATTCCCCGAAGCAGATCGCAATTTGAATTTGTGACCGGATAATGGCGATAGGCTCGCTCTCTTTAACATAGGACCTAGAAACTATCCATAGCGATGAACCATACTAATATTATAAACGCGAAAGTACCTTATCTGTCTATTTGTTGAGTTTTCACTGTTAAACCGTTAATTTTTATTTATTGATTTAGTCATTTATTTCAGGCATCCATGGCCCATAGATAAATACCTTACAAACTAATATGTATACATTAAATATAAAAGTGGATTAGTAAGTGTTAACGCCATTTCATCAGTGTGCGTGCGTACACGCACACACCGACACGACGGAACGCACGTCATCGAGGCGGCGGCGGCGCGACAGCAGGTTCCATTCCGCCTGCGACCGCGCCAGCGCGCGTACGCGTTCTCCAAGTTGCTTTATACAACATTATTATTAGTATATGCGAAACCTGAAACACGTGTCTAGTATTTTTATGTAAATAATCTATGTAGAAAATTTCAAAACTTGTATAATGAAAAATCACAAAGTTATAAGCTTGTTAAGTTACCTGGTTGTCCGTACAAAAACATGCTCATCACGCGCAGGCGCCGCCCCGCGCCCGCGTTGTCGCGGCGCTCATTGATAATAATGTGGCAGTAGGTACCTAACCGTACGGCGATTTCCGATTGCATTGTATTTAACTGATGATACATCACACTTTCCACATTTTCCATCACAATGGTCAAGTGTAGGTAGACATTAATAAGTACTTTATTTGTAAATGCAGCCGTAATTGATTAAATGTAGTCAATGCGATATGTTGCACCTTATACCAAACACTGTAAGTTCAAAATGGATGAAAAGTGTTAAACATCGCACTACTTAACCACAACAGGCTGTAGGTACAAATAAAAACGTGTGTTCATGTGTGTGACGATACTTTAATGTCAGATAGCTCCTCGTGCTGCACTGCCAGGAATACGTTATCACTTATCACCACAAACCGCTAGTATCCGTACCATTTCTTACACGAACACTATGCTTTTTACATACGATAGGTACAGATCAACCGAAATGCTTGCGCTCGCGGTCGCGCTCTCGTTTTGTACCTACTTATCTGAACGGGAGCGACATACGTGCACACTTCCCTATAGCTGCCGGGCGACTGAAGTGGTTGCCTGGTTGGTTCACCCCCGGGCCCCGCCCGCCCCACTGCGCCCGCGCTGACCGCTCAGTGTCAGTGACCTGTGTTGCGCGCATATGATTGCGGATAGGTACTTAGTGTCGCTCGGTGTCCTACTCGTAACATTTTTTAAATGTTTTTGGGACAAAATATAACATGATGTAAAAATTATTGGAATCAATTCAGTTACTGATTCTGAACAAACTATATTCAGGTTTCGCATATACTAATAATAATGTTGTATAATCCGCAAACGTTCCAACCAATTTTGGTATTCAAGTTTTAAACCAATACAGTCATATTTTTTATACATCCAAACGTTTGTCGTCATTTCGTCGCCCATTGACCACCTCGAATCTTCTTCAGTAAGTATATAAAACTTAAACCTATGTTAGTAACACTTCACTGTGCACTATTTGTCTTTGTGCCGTCCTGTGGTACTTGTGGTACTGTGGTGCTAAACCAATAACGAGGAAGTTTGGTATAGAGATTTGATCTTAGAAGGACATGGGCTTCTTTTTGCCTCAAAAATTCTTTTGAGATGCAAGTGAAACTGCGGACAACAGCTTGTCTACTACAAAATAATGTTAAACCTCTTTAAGACCAGTAAACATTATTATTAAATTATTTAACACAGGATAAAATTACCCACTCTAATCAACACCTCTCACACATAAAATTCATGAAACTTATCGAGTGTCAAACGCCGAAAGAATTTACTGGGTCCGAAGAATTTAAAGTGGCTCTGAATAGAAATGTTCTCGTTGTCCGCAACAAATTCACTAAATGTATTGAGGCTCCAAGTACAGTCAACAAATGAAATCGGTATACAGGCAGCGAACTACATCTGCCTCTTAACATAGATTGCGTTAAAATAAATAAAACGAAATACCCATCAAAGGATGAGGCAGCTAAATTTTAACACATATTGTGCGCCTCATTACACAATCTTTGTCAGAAAGAACACAAACTTTTCCGTTAACTGCCTTGTTTTGGGCGGAAAATTCTCATGAATAGTCTGCGAGCTAGGGAAGTGACAGGATATGCCGGACTCGCACTGACTAAAAACCGCACTAGCCTTCACTTGTCCTGTAGTCATGGCCATAGGATCCGTGATATTTACCACGACCATAACACGCAATGACCACGACCATGACCGGTAGAACTACCGGACCCCATTAAAATGTAAGAGGTGTGGAAGAGCTAACAACAGCTGCGTTTAGACGCATAATTATATTGTATCTTCATAATCAACCCATATACTGCTGCACCGTCCACACGGGTCTACTCACACGTGGTATACATATTGTATACTGATACAATATTACATAATCTTTACCAAAATATAAATGTCGTTAGCTGCCTGCATACTTACTCTTTAGTCGACTGTACCTGTTTAACTTTATTGCGACTTTTTTTACACCCACGATGTTTGATACACAACAAAAACAACTTAAAGCTGGCATATGGATAAGAAGAAATATTGTGTATTTTAAATGCCGATGAATATAAGGTACAGACGCCTGCATATCAAGCTACCACAATCTGTCTATCAATATGTATAGGTCAATAGAAATATTTAATTATTATTTATACCACCTTTTATCTGTGCATATTGAAATAAATATTTTCTGATTTTCAGTTTCGAATATTTGTCTCAAATTCGAACGTTGACTCCCAAATTTGTGAATTCAAACCCTGTTACATAGGACCTAAAAACATCTGCAAAATCGAAGTAAAATAACACTGGTTTTAGCTGTGTTGTGTTTCTTACGGTGAGCAAGGTTACCAGTGCTCCGCGAGGAAACGTTGTGTTGTCAGTGGGGGGACTTTGACCGTTACAGGTACTGCCAACCCAAAGTTATTCCTCTTTCAATACAGGGTCGGTAACGCGCAAGTGATACCTCTGGTGTTGCAAGCATCTATAGGCTACGGTAACCATCAGGTGTGCCGTATGCTTGTTTGCCACCTTAGTAGAATAAAAAAAACTGCAAATTGTTGGTGTACAGCAGTTCCCTCCTGCCTCTGCTAAGTACGAGTTGTTTTCAATAACATACATACATTTACTTCGCAAATGACCAAACAAGTTAGGTAGAAACCCAGCGAAGGAGCGATGTTCTTACAGATCGTTATCCAAGTTGCGATTTGACGTTTTTAATCAGTCTTCCAGAACTTTGAAGATTCTTTTTTTAATTTCGTTTGATCTATTTTTAGAGCCAGTATTCGAAGTGAAACTTTTTTCATTCATTTCTTTATTTTTAGCCGTCTTTACTTCCTTTGGGTAATATATTTTTTATTAGGTTAGCGTTTGACAACAATCTCACCTTATAGTAAGTGAAGATGTAGTCTAAGATGTAACACGCTTACCTTATTCAGTCGTGGCTTGTTATATTAGTGTATTTTTAGGTAAGAGTTACTACACGTAGAATTATTTATGGATATTAGAAAAAATGGTTGTAGCATGGTCCGCACTCCCCGCTCCTTCTCCGCACCTCAACCCTTACCCCGCGCGTCGCCTTATATACATTTGCAGACGACGCGCGGGCCTCTTTCTTCCCGCTGCAGCTGCCCGAAGCTAAGTGCCACCCTCTACCGGTCGGACCTCGCCTCGAAGCCTTGGCCGAACCCACCCTGAGCTTAACTCACCCTACTCTTGCCTTAATGTATTTTAAATTCTAACCCTAGTGTCAATAATTTTGTATATTTTGTGTTCCGAGTGTAATTTATCTCCACTAAATAGTTCCCGGTCGGCCACGTTGCTACGGCGTGTCCACCTCTTGACATGGTTAAACACACTAAATTCATATAAGACCATATTAGAAGGTACTATATCATACTAAATGTATTTAAAAAATGGTCGGTTCATAAACAACAAAGTTATGCGAAAACCAGCCTATAGACAATTATAAGGACGAATTGAGAGCCTCCTCCTCTTAAAAATCAAGTCAGTTAAAAAGCGCTTCCCCTCCCTGCAGCTACTGCAAGATTTTTTCGTAAATTACAAACTATGTGGCATCAAAGAACAAATGACAAACCCACTTACATCATACTTCCAATCGACTGATATACTTATATTTCTTTCAAAGTATTTCTGAGTATTCTTCCTATATCGGTTACTTTCCTTGGCTCGTAAAACTCGGAAAAAGGCGTCGGGATAACTAATAAATAAGTCCCGGTGTCAAAACTTTGTGGTTGAGCCTTTGTTGTGACCATTGCATCTCGCCAAATTGGGACTTTACCCAAAAATATTAGTTTAACCTTGATTTATTACATCGTATCTTTTTACTACCGCATGCCAACACGACTTTCTCCCCGACTTTATTACTTGCGTGCAATAGATAGCAAAAAAATACTAATGTTTTTGGTGTTGTTTTTTTTCTTGCATGCATACGCATAAGTTGAGCGGCAAGACTATATATGCCAGCAACAGCAATGTAATGGTATCACTCGCGTGTTGTTATCGCGAGACCTCAGTTGTTAATAATCTCATGTGCTCAGTAATTTTACTCTTCAAACCGGAATACGATTAGCATATTATTATTGCTAAATGGCAGAATATTTATCATTATAGTCATATTATTAATAATATCAATATAACGCGATAAAATCCGTTATAAGTAGTTTTATTTCAATGTATAATATTCGCGTAAGTGTCAGAAATCAATATGGCAGAATATATTGAGAATCGGTGACATCGACTCAGATGTACTCAGCAGTAGAGTTTTACCAAAATGATGGCCCACAGTTAGCAGTTTTCTATATGTAAATTCATAAATTGAGCACAGGTCACCTCTCAGATTGAGAGAGATTAGGCTATAGTCCACCACGCGCCTAGTGACTTCACACACCGTCGAGAAAAATCTCTAAGGCATGCAGGTTTCCTCGCAATGTTTTCCTTCACCGTTTAAACGATTAGAAATTAAATACATGTATGGTATATAAGTGTCGTAAGCTTGATTTCCTCCCGGTACAAATATTTGTGTGATCAACAAACTGAGATTTGTTTCGAAGCTGAGTGTACTTTGTGTCCATTTTTGAAGTCCCCCGCGAAAGGGGAATAAGCTGTCTTTATAAAATATATCAATTTTAGACAATCCATCTTAACTACAAATGTTTGGTCACTTCACTCTCACTGTAAAGTTTTAAATCTCTTTTGTCGTCGTCCAAGCTTCAGTAAATGATTGATTGTAATACTGCCTGATTATCTAACTTTTCGTTTCCTCTGAGAAAAGTCTTTGAACCTTTAAGTTAACCAAAAATGGAAGCTCATTATGAAATTAAAAATAGATTTGCCTCTACGTACGTTCTTAACACATCCCATCACATCCCATCACCATCACGGCTGTATTCCCCGAAGAGTTAGCAAAGGTGTACTAAAGTTCACCCACCGTTCGCCGGGATGTTTAGGTCCGAATAGGGAATAATAAGGGGGCGAGCCTAGCCAGATACAAATCCAAACTCGGAGGTCCCGTCCGAGCTTCGGTTTAATAGCAATATGCTCGCCCCCTATTACATGGAATCTATAATATACCGGCCAACTGTGGGTTTACATTTGTACATCTCTTCCTACCTTTCGGGGAATTGAAGTAGGCAAAAAAATTGCCTGTCAGGATGAATTGCTTTAGCCATGTTCAACGATAAAAGTCATGCGACTGTCCTTCTTGCCGCAAGTACCACCGGGGTAATAAATTACCCTTCCCGTTTATAAATAAAACACATAAAACGGCCATTTTAGCGTTCCCAAGTCAAATAAATGGCGCCGAACGTAATTTGTTACGTCTCACTTATACGACGCGAAAATATAACAAGGAGTAGTCTCAGCCAATGTCCTAGGAGTGTGACAAATAGGAGCGGCGCGATGCGAAGCGATCGAAAACTTACCAAAAATAATGTACTTAATTTATTTTGTTTTAAAAATAATAATGCGAATGGGTTAAGTAAAATAAATTCAATTTATATTTTTTTCGTAATTTTTTCACAATTAGTAATTTCGATGTTGACACAAATAATCTTAATTTGAAAATGTTCACGGAAAGCTAGAATATTTCCAATTTAATTATGCATCGTTTAGGTAGTGTTTCCATTCATGTGTACAAACCCGTCAACACTTTTTTTATCACTGCACTGTTGAGAATAGACATAAGAAAAATCTTTAAAAATAATTAAACTAAGTCTAAGTCAGATAAGGAGAGTGTTAACACACTGATGATAAAGAACCATCTGCCCTGTTCCTACACTATCTAAAAATATTCAATCATAACCTGAATAGTTCTTTCACAATGTCATAAAATATGTCTATTATTGGATAGAAAATAGGTCCTGCTACTCCACATTTTCCATTGGGTAATTTGGTCTGAGACAGTCTGTATATCAGTAGGTACACTTCTGCCTTACCTTTCGGGAATACAAGCATTATGTTATAGCTATTTTGACGTAATTTTGAAGAGTAATCAATGTTATGGTCCGGTTCTGGTTAGAACTGATTATAAACCTTACCACTATTATATTTTGATGAAAAGTTCATTGAAATGAAATATTTATTTCTATAAGAGTTTAGAGACACTTTAGGGTAGGTAGAGACTTATTTATTTTTTATTTATTTATTGGGGACAAAAAACAGTTATATGCAGAGTGTTACAATAGGTTCCTTATTTTATTTTGTAAACATGTAACCCACATAATTGTCACACATTGCCACATCATTGAGATAAACTCGGATAAAGATTAATAGCAAATAATATAGGTATTTCAAAGAAACAATTAAAGGATTAAGATTAAATGAGGCGAATAGAATGGGGTTTGCGTCACGTTAAGACGTCGAACTGTGAACTAACTTTTGCTGCGTAATCTGCAATGATATAAATGCTTTAACATACAATGCGGTGTTGCAATAATAATGACCTAAATAAAACGTGCTGTCCGGTGAGTGACCCCGTACACAATGGTTTAGTTTTTTTAGCTAAAAGACCCATTGGTTTCCGCTATGTAACCTCGCTTCGCATTCCACCTGGGACTGTGGGTTACATGAGTGTGTCACTGTTAATAATATTGCCTTCTTTTCAGTTCCATATATAATATTTTACATTGAGGTAATATGTCACTCTGACTACAAAAATGTCGTTAGACGTAAGTATTGCGTCTTTATAGACATAGTAGAAGGTAAACTCATTTCGTAGCTAATTTCCTCTCTGCGTTGCCGCGCCCGACAGGGTCCATGATTGATGTCGTCAGTCGACTTGGCCCTCCGGAAAGGTCCGTCAATTGACGTTTGCGGTGTGTTCGCGGATCATGCGAGAGCGATTCCCGTAATCCAACCACTATGCGGAAGGCGGTAGTGATGGTGATTTTAGTCAGTATGCTGGTCAGGGCAGTCGGTCGGTAGGCCAGCCGGAAAGCCCGACATATCCGTACCGCGCCCCGAGTGGGGCAGAATGCATAAGGAGTATTTCCCACCTGGGAAAAAAGAGGGTCCATGATTGATACGATACACTGTATAACAACTAATTATTATAAATTAGGCTATTAAATAATATATAAATATATACCTATATTTTTTTTCGGATTCCTATGGGATTGATATCGGTCGATATCGGATTGGAAGATATCGCAAAACATACATACAAAAGAAAAACATACCTACAGCAGATGAATTGACACCCTCCTCCTTTTTTGGAAGTTGGTTAAAAATATAGACTCGCCAAAACATTTACTATAACAATATTTATATGCCTTTGTTATATACATCCACAGTTTGCTGGCATGTTTAGGTCCAATGTAATAGGGGACATTAGGGGGTGAGCCTATTGACATTGACAATAGGTACAATAACAAGATTCACAGAATTAAACTACTGCTTATGCGTTTAAGCACACACAGCGCATTAAAATTTTAAGCGAACAAATTAATTGAGTATTTTGCAGTCCGTTGCACCATCAAAGTATACCACTCTACGTTTATAAAGGCAGTTACTGTAACAATTACGATAATGGCTCCGAACATTTCCATAAAATATTACGCGCTGCAACGACGCGCACGCGTACACTAATGGACTAACCGACATTATGCACAAACTTTGTGAATTTCTGTACAGAAATTACGTTACAAAATAACGTTATTTACGTACAGAAATACACAGTTTGTAAATCAGAATGCTTTATTTGTAAACAAACGTAAGGTTACGAGATGTATAAATGTTTCTTTCTTTCAGATGTGAATTACGAGATGGGCAGCGGTGGAGACCAAAAGAAAAACAATTTATTTTAGCTTTAATTACAAAGGTCTTAACATTAAAAAACATCAAAATGCATTGTTCTCATGAACTATTCAGAACAAAATGGAAAACCAACATTAACACTGTTCACAAAACTGTAAATAACTTTAAAATCTTAGCATGGAAAATGCCAAAACATACAAAAATACATGCTTTTTTTTAAAAGAGTGTCTATGGGATATCTTGCCGGTGACCCACTTTTTGGAACTGTGCAACTAGTTTCGACTTTTCAAAAATGCTATTTTAAGGTTCTAATTGAGATAAAATATTTAGCTTTGACTTTGAATAACTCCATTTAAATGGATATCCTAACATCCCGGTGATCGGTTTTAATGAATCAATGACGCGGTGTTGCACAATCCCAATGATTGGTAATCGAACGCACCATCGCTGTAGCTGACGTTGTATTTGAGAGGATTCTCGAATATAACATGTGTGACAAAACAAACAAAATTTTTCAGACGGCATCACCAACAAGGTGGTTAAGCTCTTCCCCGCCTCCCTGATCATTCTGATGACCGCCATCTTCAATGCGGCATTAAATAATAACATCTTCCCACAAGTGTGGAAAGAAGCTACCGTCATCGGTATCCCTAAACCCGGTAAACCCAGGTCTGAGCCCTCCAGTTATCGCCCCATAAGTCTCCTCAAAGTCCTTGGGAAGATCTATGAGCGGCTTATCTATGCCCGATTAAAGAACTTTGCCGAATCCCATAATCTCATTCCCGACGAGCAGTTTGGTTTTCGAACCAAACACTCTTGTGTCCACCAAGTGCATCGCATAGTCGAACATATCAGCGCTGGATTCCAGCGCGGTATGACGACTGGCATGCTCTTCTTCGACGTGGCGAAAGCCTTCGACAAGGTCTGGCACAATGGCTTGATTTACAAGCTATATTCATTCAACGTGCCAGACCGTCTCGTGCTCATCATTCGAGATTTTCTGTCGAATCGCACCTTTCGCTATCGTATAGAGGGCGGCACACTCTCGTCCCCCCATCCTATCCGAGCCGGAGTCCCTCAGGGCTCCGTGCTCTCCCCTCTCCTTTTCACGCTGTACACCAGCGATATTCCAAAAAGATCCAAGTCGCAGTTGGCTCTATTCGCTGACGACACGGCTATATATTATTCCGGCATCAGCCTAACAAACATCACCAAAATTCTCCAATCCTCAGTCAATGCCCTAGGGAATTGGTTCAGGAAATGGAGAATAGAGGTGAATCCCTCCAAGAGCGCGGCGGTTCTCTTTCACAAGAGTTCCGACCTCTCCGCTCAAGCCCAACCCATCTCCCTCTTCGGCCAACAGATCCCTTGGGAAAAGAAAGCCAAATACCTGGGCGTGGTTCTAGATTACCGACTTACGTTCCGAGAGCACATAAAAACGGTGCGTTCGCGCGCCGCTTTTGCTCTAGGACGTCTACATGGCATGCTCAATGCACGCAGTAAACTCTCCCTTAAATACAAGGTGAGAATTTACGTGATATGTATTCGCCCCATCATGACCTATGCGAGTGTCGTATTCGCTCACATAGAAAGTCCCGCTATCCATAGGATGCAGACCCTCCAAAACCGATTTATGCGCAAAGCCACGGGCGCCCCGTGGTATGTGCGCAATAGGGACCTCCACTTAGACTTAAAACTGCCCACCATCAAGCAGTTCATGAAACGCGCCTCTAAGCGCTATTTCGATCTGGCCCCCCTTCACCCTAATCCCCTTGTGGTCAGTAGCGTAGACTACAAACCCTCTCAGATAAGTAGAGTGCGCCGCCCAAGGCACGCACTCACTTACCCTGACGACCAAATCACCCTAGCGCAGGAGTCAAACAGAGTGACTAGCACTCTCAAAACACACGCACAAAAACGCCGCCCGATATACCGTCCTCGCCGGCGAGGCCCGTCGCGAAGACCCCGTAACGGTAATCCTCCCCGTCCCTTGCTCGAGCCGGCCCGTGCCGAGCCAGTAGCTTTAAATTCGCCCCTAAATAATTTAAACCCAGATCCAGCCGTCCCTAGCTGCCCCCCCAGCAACGCCCTAAGCCGAGGTCCGAGTCCCGCAGGGGACACCCTTAGCTGTGTTGCTTAGTTTATAAGTTGCCCCTGGCTGGAGGCATTTGGTGCCTCGCCACCTAGTCCGGTTAAGTTTTTAAAGCTCCCTCGAGCTAAAAACTATGTCCGTCATAAAAAAAAAAAAACAAACAAAATTTTAAAACATGATTATTAGTACTAATGATACTCGTTTACATTTTAGATGTTTCTTACATAATCTTGATCATCATCATCAACCCATATACTCTCCCACTGCTGGGCACGGGTCTCCTATCATATTGAAAGGCATTAGGCTATAGTCCACCACGCTGGCCTAGTGCGGGTTGGCAGACTTCACAAACCGTCGAGAAAAATCTCTAAGGCGTGCAGGTTTCCTCACGATGTTTTCCTTCACCGTTTAAGCAAGTGATAATTAATTATTAATACGCACATGAATTCGAAAAGTCAGAGGTGCGCGCCTTGGGTTTGAACTCGAGACCTTCGACTTGGCAGTCCTATGGCCATATCACTAGGCTTTGACTGTTTCATTCATGTGCATATTAATAATTAATTATCACTCGCTTAAACGGTGAAGGAAAACATCGTGAGGAAACCTGCATACCTTAGAGATTTTTCTCGACGGTTTGTGAAGTCTGCCAACCCGCACTAGGCCAGCGTGGTGGACTATAGCCTAATCCCTCTCAATATGAGAACAGACTCGTGTCCAGCAGTGGAACAGTATATGGGTTGATGATGATTATGACACCTCTGCCTAGTCTTTCGGGAAATACAGGCGTAATGCCATATGTTACGTTATGTGTTATGTACAGACGCCAGCAGGTCAAGCTATCCAAAACTGTCAAATTTTTCCAATTGAAAATGAACCATATACCTTTGTATTAAATTTGAAAATCTATCAAAGAAATTTGACAGATTAGAGTTGCTTGATGTGCAGGCCTCTGTACCGAATTCAATTAGTCTCTACTTTAATTTTGAATATGTTTACCTCCTATCTGAAATATCTCAATCGATCTCAATCTTATTCACGGCCTCCTATTGTTAAATCACGCATATACCGCTGTACCGAATTTTATAAAATTTGGTACATAGATAGATTCGATATTGGAGAAGGATTTAAGCAACCTTTTGTCTAAAAAGTCCTTTGCAATAGGAGTGAAACACCACAAAATATACACATTGGTTAATTATATAACTGATTACTGCCGCATTCCCTTCTCGTTAATCTCTTGAGTCGGTAAGCACAACGTCTTGCTCCCTCGATTAACTAATCGCCTGTTTAAAAATTAATCAAAGAGAAAACTTGAGCCCCTTCAGAGTTTCAACTCATATTTTCCAAGTTCTAAAGGTGGAATCTACATAATCTCGCATGGCATTTATTCTGAGGTCAACTGAAGCTGGTTTATGAATTGGATGTTTGGAAAACTCAACATGGATGTTAATTTAATCATTCTATAATAGCCTTTTTCTATCTATGCTGGCATCGGCTTCCTGTTTAACCAGATGCGGCTGAATAAAAGTATTATTTAATAAGCGACTGTCAACACATCTCCGCAATCTAATTTCTGGACAATACCGATATCCTGAGGGTAGACTGGTTGTCAGGTTTTTTAAGCTTCTGACTACGACTACGTGTTCGTACGACAACCGTGACCAACGGCTCTGAGGCACGGAGGAATCTCGATGTTGTAATGGTCACCCATCCACAAACTGACCACAGCTAGCGCAGCTAAATCTTGCAGATCAGTTGATCAGTGTAGTTATTGCTTAGCCAATAATGCGAACAGAATAACACGACTAGGTGAGATAGTAACGGTTAAGAAATAGTGAACACTTAGATGAATGAATGAACTCTACGAAGGTTTTATACCAAAAAACGAACACCAGAATTCTATTACATACGTGAAACTCCTTAGAAACTCTTGTTTAACACGACTTAATAGGGATGCAGAAACTTTTTGCTACCATACACACACACACACAGACATTCCTGAAAATGTAACGAATATTTTAATGAACACGCAAATTGAAGGTTCAAGTTTTAGCAATTAACGTCTTTGTCTCCTCTAAACTCCTTAATTGATTTAAGCGAAGCATGTATAGATGGTAAATTTAATAGGTAATTAGAGGGCTATATTCAACGCCTAATCTCAGATTAAGGAGCGTTTTATCAGAAATTAGCTAGAATCTGACGAACCGTTTATTTTGTCTATTAGTTATTAAAAACAACTGTATTATTATTCTAATGATCACGACTTGACGCTTGAGGACTTGGGTTCGATTCTAAGGTTAAGTGATATTTATTGGTTTTTTTTTTAAGAAATTCTCAGTATCTTTTTGTATTTTTTTAACATTTTCCATGCTAAGATTTTAAAGTTTTTAAGCAAAGGAAAAATTAACATTAAATTGCTTTTCAATAGGTGTCACTGACGTCACCATAAAGACGTAAATTCAGAAAGCGACGGCAAAATTCGACATGGCGGGTAGGTATCGCGGTGGCTTAGCGGTCATCAACAGCGTCTGGTGTACCTAACCAGAAGACACAAGTTCGAATCCTGCCCGCGGACGAATTTTTCCTTTGCTTAAAAACTTTAAAATTCTCAGTAATTCGGAGTTTGGTTGTGCCCGGTTAATGGCAATAGGCTCACCCCCTATTGCAAGGAACCTAAACATACAACAACAGCAAACTGTAGGTAATTATGAATGATACCTCTACCTAACCCTTTGGGAATACCAGCGTGATGGTATCTTTAGTTATTAAACCAATTTCGGTGAAAGCCGTCGTCTGATTCATAGCTCGGCCGTGAAGGGTCAAATAATTGAGAAATGGCCTAACTTGTAGTTTGTAATTGGTATTTTAATAGGAATTGTACCTATTTGGCATTGTGATTTTGACTAAGAATAGTTGTCTTATTACGATATCAAGCTTAAAGCTATCAAGTCCCAAAACCAACAGCAATAATATAAATAAACTAAAATATTCGGGACCTTTTACATTAACCATTTTTCCCAAATCAAGCAGAGTTTGTACTCTGGGTAGTGAAATAGGACACTATAATACTTATATACTTTTTTTGTAAATACATACTTATAATACATAAGAAACACCCAGACAAACACAAACACTTATGTTCATCACATAAATATGTGATGTATCGTATCCTATGAGAATCTAACCCACGACCCCGTGATCAGGAGTCCGACACTCGAACCACCAGACCATAGACGTCGTCATATAAATACGTTGTTATTTAAAATATTGACTGCACGTTTAGCGGTTAAGGTTGCAACACACACAAAAGAAAAATTATTATTTAATAATAAATAAATATTAAACAACAAGCAGTGATAGCCTAGTGGTATGAATATTGGACTGCCAAGTCGAAGGTCTCGAGCAACCTCTGACATTTCGAAATTCATATTAATAATTAATTATCACTCGCTTAAACGGTGAAGGAAAAACATCGTGAGGAAACCTGCATGCCTTAGAGATTTTCTCGACGGCGTGTGAAGTCTGCCAACCCGCACTAGGCCAGCGTGGTGGATTATAGCATAATCCCTCTCATTCTGTGAGTAGACCCGTGCCCAGCAGTGGGACAGTATATGGGTTGATGATGAAATATATATTTGGGACATTTTACACAGCACCATCTACTCTCAAACTAAGTAGAGCTGGTACTATGGGTACCAGACAATGGATATAAAACATATATACTTTTTTTTATAGACTGCCTCATTAGTCTAGTGGTCTTAGGCGCGACTGCAACGCTCGAGGTCCTGGGTTCGATCCCCAGGTCGAGCAGTGTTATTGGGTTTTTCTATGAAATTCTCAGTAGCAGCTCGGAGTCTGGATTTGTGCCCGGTTAATGGCAATAGGCTCGCCCCCTATTACATGGGACCTAAACATACCGGCGAAATGTGGGTGCACATTAGTACACCTCTGCCTAACCCTTCGGGGAATACAGGCGTGATGGTATATATATACAATACATCTTTGTGTGATCAACGGATATTTGTTTGTAGTCTACTTTTCTACTAAGTCTACTTTTTGTCCGTTATTTGTATGTAAAATCCCCCGCGGCTCAAACCTTGTCCTCTAGTGTGGGCGTTGTCTTTTAATATAGAAATAGAAAAGAAGATACCTTTGGTGTAGTGACTAAATAATGGGATTAGTGCCTCGTGGTGCGAGTCCAACAATATTTTGTATGATCTACAGATAGTTATGTACGAGGTTTGGGTGTTTGTGTCTATGTGAATATTTGTGTTTGAATAAAAATGATGATATTTTACCGCCTCATCCAATAGCCTAGTAGTCAATCGCGAGTGCTACGCTTGAGGTCCTTGGTTCAATCCCCGGGTTGAACAATTTTATTGTGTTTTCGTGAGAAATTAGTACCCAGTACCTATCAGGTCCGATTTTGGATTTGAGCTAGAGAAGCAAAAGGTGCGCCCCTTATTACATGAGACCTAAATATACAGCAAACTGAGGGTGTACATTAGTACACCTCTGCCTAAGACTTCGAGGAATATAGGCATAAAGGTATATCATGATATTTTAAACCTGATCGTACCTTGAGTTTGATTTAAATCAGCTTCTGTAGTAATGAAGATAGAAATTAGTGAAAAATATTTGTAGAAACAGTCTGTCCATCTGTTCAGATTCCTAACTTACCCTGAAATACATTTTATCAGTTACCACATCAATAAACACTCACCAAGTTCTCCGAAAATCAAAAACAATGATTTTCTCTTCATCACAAAATGGCATTTTCTTGTAAAAATATTTCTTTATTTATATTCCGTCCCTATTATCTACACCGAACCTTATGTTAGGGATACCAATAACAAAAAAAAATATGTTAAAATAAAGGTCTCAATAAAATTGAGAAAGGTTTCGTAAACAAAAACATATTGGGTTATAACCCACCGCATTTTTCTCGGTGATTTCAATCTGGACAAAGCCTGAGGTTAACCCTAGAGGATAATAGGCAATTTTAGTTTCCTATTATAACCTAAACTATATTTTGTTACTCTTACTGTCTTGTATCAGACTATTGAAAATGTATGATCGAATGTCTTATTATCGAAATAGATAAATACTGACTGCCTCATTAGTCTAATAGTCCGAAGTGCGACTGCTACGCTAGAGGTCCTGGGTTCGATCCCCAGAACAAGCAAAGTGTTTTTGGGTTTTTCTATGAAATTCTCAGTAGCAGCTCAGAGTCGTGCCCGGTTAATGGCAATAGGCTCGCCCGCTATTACATGGGACCTAAACATACCGGCGAACTGTGGGTGTAAATTGGCACACCTCTGCCTAACCCTTCGGGGAATGCAGGCGTGATGGTATGTTTTTTTTTTTAAATAAATACATACACAAACTGTATGTTTACTGAAGTAAATAAATCTTATCCGCACTCTTCACATTGTAGGTATTCTAACCTTTACACAGACAGGGTATTACTCGAAGATATTTGATCTACGAATTGAGTAGGTACCGATAATTTCCCGTACCTGTGGTAGGTGGCATGAAAACTATCCCAGCTCCGATTCTGTGAATACGCGTTCCGCTCGCTCGGAAATCTTGATTACATCATCTATTATAGATTTGATAGCTTGTTAATGTTGCTAGGATACGGAAATTGGGACGTGAATTTGATTATACTGCCTTAAGTTAAATTTCGAGGCGGAGAGAAGCTCGTGGCCAAATTATAACTACACTGATACGCTGGTCACCCATCCATAGACTGACCGCGACTAGCGCAGCTTAGCCTTAGCTTAATGTAAAATGATACTCAACTATTCTTATTTTTTTTCTCAAATTGTAATTAATTCCGAATGTTTGTCTTCTTAAGTAAATGTTATGTACACCTATAATTGGTTTATACATAAGAGAAAATACCTTATCTATTAGACGTTAAGCACTATGTATTTGCTGTTGGTGTACTTTATGAATAAATAAATACACCTTGCAGATCGGTTTTGCAAGGTTAAGCTGCGCTGGCCGCGGTCAGTTTATGGATGGGTGACCATTCTTAATACTTAGAGATTCCTCCGTGCCTCGGAGAGCACGTAAAGCCGTCGGTCCCGCTTGTCATACGAACATCTATAACAATCGTTAGGGGTGACAACCGGTTGTCATGGTCGTGGCGAATTTCGCGGATCCCATGGCCATGACAATAGGGCAGGTGAAGGCAAGTGCGGTTTTTAGTCGGTATGAGTCGGACATACCCTGCCACATCCCCGGGTGGCGGAGGATCCATGGGGACTTTCCGTAGGTACTATATTAAAAAAAAGGGGTGACAACCGGTATAACCTCAGGATATCGGTATTGCCAGCTAACTAATATGGTAAGATTTGGATATTCAGTCACATCTGGTTAGACTGTAAGCTGACCCCAACATAGTTGGGATAAGGCTCCGAAGACGATGTTAAGTTTCGAGACACACTATGGGTCCTGATACGATTCCCAGGTCAAGCAGTATTATTGGCCTTTTCTATGAAAATCTCTGGTCTCTCTGGTGACTAAATAATGATAAAAATGGTGGACTATAGCCTTATCCCTCTCAATAAGAGGAGACCCGTGCCCAGCAGTGGGACAGTATATAGGTCGATGATGATGAAATTCTCAGTAGCCGCTTGGAGAGTTGTGTCCAGTTAATGAAAAAATCAGGATAGCCTAGTCATATGAGCATTGGACTGCCAAGACAGTCTCGAGTTCAATTCCAACTTTCCGAAATCATGTGCTTATTAGTGATTACTTATCACTCGCTTAAAACGGTGAAGGAAAACATCGTGAAGAAACCTGTATGCCTGAGAGATTTTCTGGACGGTGTTTGAAGTCTGTCAACCCTCATGAGGCCAGCGTGGTGGACTAGCTTAATCCCTCTTATTTTGTGAGGAGACCCGTGGCCAGCAGTGGGACAGTATGGGTTGAAGATGATAGTAAAACATCCAGACTCCGAGCTGCAACTGAGAATTAAAAAATATAAGAAAACGAGATTAAGAAGGAGGTAGACTATAATGTAAACGATGTAAATATGTGTAGGTATAACGGACATAGAGTGCTTGTTATGCCTGGGACCGTTAATGGAAGCGGTATCGGTTTTATCCACAAGCTCGATATGATATCGTTTAGAGAGTCTGGTACCCGTGCCATAAAGTAGTAGTATTTTTAGTTTAGTATGAGTTCACCAGTCCTTACTGATAGCACGTATGACATCAGTCATCGTGTAGCTCACCATTATTTAGGGAGCTCAATTACAATATATTTTTTTTTTTACTAGTTTATTACTTAATAATGTGTGAATTGTCTTTTTTTGTTCTTTCGGTTCACTGTACTGATTACATGTAACATATTACTAAGCGAATGCACGCTAAGTAACAAGTTACATTACGCTTAAATGATGTCTTTCAGTTGCTAGGTTTGTGTCGCTTTTTTTTTGTTGCACCATTAAGGTGACAATCATACGAAAACCTGTGGTAATCCGTCAAAAGCCCGAAAAGTCTGACAACCAGTTTATCTTGAGAACATCGCTGCTGCACACAAATTGCATTACGGAGGTCAAATGGCAGTCGCTTCGTTTGAAATACTGATATGAATGGGAGCCAGCCTTAATTACATTTTAGTCTCCTTCATGCTCCCTTCATGTCTAGGCTAGCGTGGCTAGATAGCAATGCGGGGCACGGGACTTCTGAAAACGAATGTCTCATTCTGAATGAGAAAGCTTTATTAAAATTCTAAGGGTAATGAGAAATATAATATTAAACCCAGCGCAAAAGTAGAATCTTCATATGAATGCCAATTACATCGTATAAAGAAAAGCGAAAATTGAATTTGAATACGAACGTAACACGGTGAAGATGCATTGTAGAAATGTTACAAAAGATGGCGCACATCATATTGTAGGGTGACTATCATCGCTCAGATTTTCGGGATAAACTAAAGTAGAACAAAGAGGAAAAACACATTTACAAAAACGTGTTTAATCAGAATATAAATAACTTAGTGCAACCAAAATCACGTATTTTCTCGATGGCGTGCAAGTCTAATAACTCGCGCTAGGCCGCTAAATCTTTAATCTTTAAACCGCTGATCTTGATGAAATTTGGTACAGTAAGAAGGACGTAGGCTACTTTTTGTCTTAAAATCCGATTGGAGTGCGCGGACAATAACAAGTGTTATAAATAAATGCAATAATAATATCCTAGAATCACAAACTCAGACACCCACTGACCTGCACTGCGCATACGTGGGGTCTTTCGACTACAAACCATGTAGTTTAAACAATTATGAAGGTAATAATGAATCTTATGTATCTCTATACTTTCTTATAACACCAAGGTCAAGGTTTTCTATTGTTTTTATATTCCTGTTTCATAATTATAAATATACAATGTTGTGCCCCTAGGTTTACTCAGAATAATATTATTCAATAATATCCTAAATCGTCTTTAGTCGATGCCTTCAGGAAACTGACCTACCAACTTTCAAGTTTGTAGGCCTCATAGTTTTTCCCAGAGAGTTGCGTCCGTATTTTTCTCCACGTGCGCCTTTTATTCAGGAAACTATTATTCGAGCTCTTGCCCCTAGATGGGGTCTGTATGTTTGTGCCGTACCACAGCATGTCATGCTCCACCATGACGTGGCCGGCTTGCCGCCTTTTCAGGGACCAGACGATCCATGAGGATTTTGCACTCCAAAAAAGGGTTAGTTTTAACATTGTATTTTTAGATTACAGTGTATTTCGTTCTACTCTAGAACCTTTCTGCCACAATGGCCATAACTTCTACTAGATAATGTGCCCCACCCAGCGCCACTTCAGCATGCTTATCCATTCAGCTATGTCAGCAAATTTCGGTCTTCTTCTAAGGATCCCCTCATTTCTAAAGTGGTCACGTGGAGTGAACAAAGAAAGAGTGCCAAAGTTTACAATTCGGCTTCAAATTTAGTATGAATTGTTTTTTTTTATAATTTATACAATTTTCGTTAGACCTTAGATTGCTAATCGATTTAGCAATCAAATTGAACGGCCTCAAAGGGTATGAAATAACCAATTTGTGAAAAAAAATACAGCCTAAAAGCTACGATGACCGTGGCCAAAATTGAATGTCTCCAGAATGTTTTTCTAATTAACTTTTTTAATTAAAAAAGGAAGAATTCGTTACAAATGGATTTGTAGAGACATCGAACTGAATAAATGAGCCAACAGGTATTTGGTATCTACGCAAACACGTTAAACGCTTTTTTAAATAATCAGGGAAACCTAAAAATCTCTTTGTAAGCGGAGATTAGGTAAATGATAATTTATTTAGGCTCTGAATACATTAGTTATAGAGTTGTTATTTATGGGACCACAACACGCTAGTGAACACGCTAGAAAGAAGTCACCGTACTTTCTTCTGAACTGTTAGAAATCACAAACCTTATTAGAATATACAAACCTTATTACTAATAAGCGATATTTTTAAATTACACAAAGCCCGGCTGCTTAGTTTGAGGTCACCTTTTAGACTGGACAACTTACTATTAATTACTTTGAGACAAAAGATAGGCCTGAGTACCCCTCAGGATACAAAATCTTGCAAATTTTTATCGAAATTTACGGTTCAAGTGGGAAAAAGTAAAACCGAATTACTCCTACATTTATAATTTCGTAATTTAATATGGACTTTGCACATACTGTCCCAATAAAAACGTGGTTCTCCTACCTACACGCTTACTGATGCGGAAATTTTGTTAGCACTGGTATTCCCGGGTTTCTGCCGGACAATGGACCGTGTATTATGTCATACAGATGCCTAAACTTTCTATCATTTGTAGTACATATTTATTTTTGTTTCCTATTCTGAATTCGTATATTTTCATCATTTGTATATGAATACTCAGCAACATACATGGTATAGTGGCTTTTTTGTAAACGGAATAAGAAAATATATCATATAAATAAAAAATATATAAAAATAAATTCATGGGACATTTTACACAGCACCATCTAGTTCCAAACTATAATATAAATGGATAAAATACTTATAAAGTTTTTTTTTTAGAATAATCGCGAGTTCCAACTGTGGTGTTCGTTCCCTTCGGTAATTTATTTGGGCATAGCGGCTGGAATATTGAACCAGAAGACGCAGGTTTGAATCCTGCTCTCAGTCGAACTTTTCCTTCGCTCAAATAACTTTGTATAGTATCCAGTATGCACGTTCAGTTCGAAATATTAAAATAAAAAAAACTTCAACAAGTTTGTATTTGTACCTATATTTTCGTATTACATTTACATTTTGTATGTTATTTTGTATGTTATTTCTTAAATCGAAGTACTAAGTGTATAGGTTCCTGGTTGAGTTTAGGTATCTTCTTTTGAGTGTTGAATTTAAAGTCCTCGCTGCGCTGAGTTTGAATTGAACACTTTCTGAAGACTTTTTCATACAGTTTTCAACAGGGCCTCCACAAAAAGGCTTTTCTGTTCCATCAATTTTTCGGGGCCTTGAATCCGGCCCAGGTTTTCGCCAATGGAAGAAGTGATTTTTTATTGAAGATGGTTTATATTATAAAACCTTCCTATTACTATACCTTCTTATAACTTAATTTTACTATACACTGTCCTGTTGGCTTATAACTGAATTAAGTATAAGTAGGACGTTATATGTTATAGTATATATCTCCCTATTGGCTTATAACTTATGAACACAGCCGTGTGAAGCAGGATGGGGTCGCTAGTTTCCTATATAATAAACAGAATCGAAAACAAAAAAAGCAACACCAAAAAGTTTATTCACAGCGGCAAAGAGTACTGTCTGAAAATAATTTTTGGACATAAATTGTGTTTAGGAATAATAAAACAATCATTTTGACATTTGATAATTCCATATTTGTCCAGTTTTTACATTATAAAAAGTATAATATACCAGATACTAATATTTTCAATGATATTAATTATTATTAACTATTCTTTCGTTTCGTAATATCACTGAATATGACGAAGATCTTGTGTAGAATTAGATACGGAATTGATAGTAGTATTTATTTAAGATTTTACGCCAGCAAGCCAGCTACAACGGCAAAGAAGGCAATTGATTCCCGGAGGGTGTTCAAAATCTACCGTTATGGAGGTATACTTACAAAAGAGGAGCCAAAACTCCAGAACTTCGAGCTTGATATCAAGAAATGCGGCCCGATGGTTCTTGACGCAATGATAAAAATAAAGGACATGGACCCAACTGTCACTTTCAGAAAATCATGCAGGGAAGGCATCTGTGGCTCCTGTGCCATCTGCCTCCAGGGGCACAACTGCCTCGCTTGCATCACTGCGATCCCAAACGTGAAAACGATCACCATCCAACCGATACCCCACATGTACGTCATCAGAGATTTGGTTGTAGATATGACCCACTTCTTCAATCAGTACATGGAGATCCGGCCATACCTTGTAAGGAAGGATTTGGGAGAATTGGGCAGAGTACAGTTAGCACAAAGTATCGCTGACTGGAACAAGTTGGTGGGTTTATACGAATGTGTGCTGTGTTCTTGTTGCGCGACGGCCTGCCCGAGCTACTGGTGGAATGGCCGTCGGTTTCTGGGGCCTGCTTCCTTGCTTCACGCTTATCGGTGGGTGATTGACAGCAGAGACGAGGACACACAAAAAAGGTTATTCGACTTACGCGACGACTTCAAGGTGTTCCGTTGTCACACCATCATGAACTGCACCCTGGCGTGTCCTAAAGGCCTCAACCCAGGGCTAGCCATAGCCAGACTGAAGAGGCTTATTACTGGACTGGATAAGAAACCAAAACCGGAGTATGACCCTCTGATGTTAGGCGGTAGCGGCGGAGGTGGCGGTAGTTTGGATGCTTGTCTCAAGGGAAAGTAATTTTTTTTTTTACTTATGTGTTAATAAAGATTACTTGTCTATTTATTCATATAGTTGTTTTTTTGTGCATCACCATCAGCAGCAGGAGTGGGGTTGGCACAGCAAACAATCTCTTTCTCAGTCTCCTCAAGTTTGATTATTATTGGTGGCCCATTATTTAGTAAATATCTTTACTAATTCTTTACTAAACATCTATAATCACAATATCTTAATTTTTCGCATACTTTCCGAGATCTGACTGACGGTCTGTGAGGACTGAGGGACCACACTTTAAGGGCTGTAGTTTTTTATGTATTTTTTTACAAATTCCCAAATTTGTTCTACAATTGTTTTAAGACTTACTAAATCCTACAAGCATTTTTTTTCGAAATACCAGTGTGGTCCCTCAGTTCACACGCACAAGTTTTTTACGTTGTAGTATAGACTTGAATCTCATCCTCTCTAGCTAGACACGTTTCAATTATCTTTTTGCATCTTTTGGCATTTTCTGTAAGATTCAGAATATGTATAGGCAAATTTCGATCTAGCGGGTGGGAAGCAGTGATAGCCTAGTGGTATGACCATTGGACTGCCAAGTCAAAGGTATCGAGTTCGAACCCAAGGCACGCACCTCTGACTTTTCGAATTCATGTGCGTATTAATAATTAATTATCACTCGCTTAAACGGTGAAGGAAAACATCGTGAGGAAACCTGCATACCTTAGAGATTTTTCTCGACGGTTTGTGAAGTCTGCCAACCCGCACTAGGCCAGCGTGGTGGACTATAGTCTAATCCCTCTCAATATGAGAGGAGACCCGTGCCCAGCAGTGGGACAGTAATGGGTTGATGATGATGTGTGGGAATCGCGGTGGCTTAGTGGACATAGCGTGGTGTATTTAATCAGATGACGCAGGTTCCAAATTTTTCCTTCGTTAAAATAACGTCTCAATTCTATTGTCCTTGCGTGAAGTCTTACTTTTGAAAATACACCAATAAAAGCAATCTTGCTCGTTATGTTGTGGAAAACTAATTCGACATTTTTCTTGCATATCAACGGAGTAAACTTGACCTTGAACTACGCCTAATCGAATATCTCATAACTACGAACCCATCTATCAGCCCTCAGCACGATCAATCATACAAACTGATATATTGATTCTACATGACGCCCTAAATTTTGCGTTGAACTGACTATTATTAACTTATAATATGCAAAGGAATTTGAACTTTTGTATAAATGGAATAGGGTTCGGTTGACCGAGTGAAATTACTTTCCACGAAATATATCAAGCTGATAGGAAATCCCATTATGAGAAAGTTGTCTTTCGCCACCTAAGACTTAAATGATTGTGTTGGTCTCAGGTGAAAAAGTACGGCGGAGTGTTAGTTGGCAGATAAGATCGAAACTAAACGCAGTACTCCATTAAGTGCCACGACTAGTTAGCTTTCATTTGCGCATCTCCTATTCAGCGGAGAATTAGGGACATAATAAATACCAAGAGGCCCAAGACGGTTCATACAAAGAACTGCCAAGGTACTTGGAAGTACCTTACTTAGTTTACTTAACTGAACTGAATATTATTTTTGTACCAAAGTAATGTATCTTTTCCGCGCCACCCAAGGGACCATACCATGCTTGGCAAAGACAAATGGATTGGCGTGTACTACTCCCATGGTGCTAAAGCATTCTTTTAATAAAGGTAAAGGTACTTCCATATATTAAACTAAAATTAAGGTAGAAACGAAATTAAGTTTTTAAGAAAGGTAGGGCATAGTGGGAGTATTTCCACTCAAATTGGAGCTGCCCGACTGGGGAAGTGCCTCCGCCTTGTAGAAAATCGAAGTAAAATAACCGGTATTCACTGCTGTTTCACAGGTAACTAACAACTGAGATCATCTCGGGTTTCAGCTAGTTATATAATAATAATAAAAACTATAACGTAGACACAGTGATTCTCAAGATTTCGCACGCCACACATACCTAAGTACATAATGTGTAGGTATTACACTAAACTAAATTGTGCGCGCCCAGAGAATTCTCTAACGTGAAACGTGAAAGACATCCTTGACACATTGTGTTACATCGCAGAGATTTAACAGAAGGATAAGCCTGTGCGGACTCGCATTTTTTTATTGTGATAAGATGAAAAACAAGGTAAATAGATATATACAGTATTCTTTATTGTAATTGTAAAAAAAACAAACGTCAAATAAATACAATTGGTGGTCTTATCACTAAAGCTATTTCTTTCAGACAACTATGGGATGGGCAAGAGTAATTTGTAAAAAAACGGGCAGTTGAGACAAGCATACAAGGTACCTGATGGTAACCGAATGCCGCTCAAGAAGCTCAGAAAAACGACTCCAGTGGAGAAACTAATGAAATAAAAAGAATAAGGGCGCAGTGGGAGTAATTCCACTCAAATTGGAGCTGCACGACTGGGGAAGTACCTACATCCGCCTTGCAGAAAATCGAAGTGAAATGACACTGCTTTTTGAGCTGTGTTGTGTCCCTTACGGTGAGCAAGGTTGCCAGTGCGCGAGGAAACATTGTGTTGGCAGTTGGGCTAGACTTTGACCCTTATACTGCAAACTATTCCTCTTTCGTTTTACAGGTTCGGCAAGCGTCTATAGGTTACGGTAACCACTTACCATCAGGTGGGCTGTACGCTAGTTTGCTACCTTTAGTGGTATAAAAAAATGAATAATTATCGTCAGCTCTTCACCTTTTGTTAAACTTTCTTTATGTCCTGAGAACGACAAAGAAAAGCTCTCCTTAGTGATCGATGTCCTTGCTCGCATCAGTCTTCATCGCCGCCCGCGCCGTCGCCAGCGCCAATTATTGGTACAAAGATATTAATAGCTTGCTATTGGATTACCTACGTAATGAATGGGATTGGTCCCCGTTTTATTAGGATAATGAGATTTATAAGAAAAGTTATTGGTAAGCTTATTTTGGGAATGGTAGATATCGTTGAAATAGAATGGTGTTGTATTTGCGGAAGCGAGATATATTTCTAGAACTTGGTAGGTTTTTTATTCAATTGACTAGTGATTTTCTAATTGTGACCGTCTCATTGGTCTACTGGTCGTTAACGTAACTGCTACACTAGAGGGCTCGGGTTCGATTCCCAGGTCGAACAATGTTAATGAAAAACCCAATATATACTATGAAATTCTCAGTTTTATTCGGGTTAGGCAGAGGTGTACTAAAGTACACCAGTCCCAAACGTTTCGGAGAATACAGATACGATAGTATGTTAATGATTGTGTTTCAACATTCTATTATTTCTCTATTCGGACATAAATATATATACAACTGTCTCATTAGCCTTATGGTCGTTAGTCCTTAACTCGTCATTTTCCTACAGGGCTGCCTATTCCTTAGGGGAATAAAGTAATTAAAGTAAATTTTCCCAAAAAAATAATTCCAAAATATTCGTGGAACCAAACAATTTTTCACAAAGCACATAAAACGTTGTAATAAACCCTAATGGACTGAATAGATACACACAGGTATAGATCCCCGGGCGGCCGGCTGAATGATTTATGAAATCTTGGCGGGACCCTAATTAATCTCTAGTTAACCTGAAGCGAAGGTGTTCGCCGTCACTGAGTAATTACGAAGCGCCAAGTTAATTAGTAACCTGACCAACGGTTTAAAATTTGTTCTCTGTATTAAATGGCGTTAAAGTAGACCGAAGGTTAAGCTAAGATTTGTAGCTAAACTCTGTGTATTTTAATCACTGAGATTAATCTGACAGTAGATAATGACAGAAATAATATATTATATAGAGATAATACTGTACCCTTCACAGCGACCTACAAAGATCTTTGGAGTATTTCGGGGTCGGCCTACTCTTAGTCGAGAAATGATACTCACCGGTGTGTATGAAATTGGTTTAATCCCACGAAAGTATCTTACTACACAATATTACTGTAATGTGGTGTATGTGTGTGTAATGGTGGGCACATACTACACCTCTAACAGTAACTACAAAATCTAGGGCGATACGGACCATATAATTGGTCTGCAGCTTAGTTAAACCGCATTCTAATCATAAGATTGAGAACTAAACAGGACTAAACAGAGTGAATGGGATGTACCAGCCTATAAACTGTTAAGCAAAAATTGCTAGTAAAAGTTTCTACAGTCAAAGGGGGTGAATAGAGTGCTGGGGGGAATAGGGTGCTGGGGTAAATCGAGACAAAACTTTTATGACTAATTTTAGATTAAATTATTATAGTTGGTTGAAAAAATGGAATTCAAAATTATTCCGAAATTATAATAAACCATTAGAAGACCTTGTTGGCACTAAACTATAATAATTAAACCTGAAAATACCTTTTCAAAGTTTTGTCTTTATTCACCCCTGCAGCCCTATTCACCCCGTTTGACGTACCTAGATTATCTACCTAACTGACTGATTAGTCTTCATATCTTCTAACCAAAAGCACTTCCAGGTTCGATTCCTTGGTCGACCAGTGTTTTGAGTTTTTACCACACACTTGAATGAGAATCAACCAAAATTAGTACTTATTGTTTACCAAGAATTGGGTTGAAAATACAGTAATATAAAACACAACATAACATACACCCTTATTCCCCGAAGCGTTAGGCACACACAATTGGTCGGTAAATTTAAGTCCTGTGTAATGTAATAGGGAGCAACCCTACTGCTATTAACTGGGCACAAATTAAATCCCAAAGTAGTACTGAGAATTTCATAGAAAAACCTTAGAACGCTTTGCAAGACCTTTTTTTTAACGTATGGAAATTCTCATGGACTGCTGGCGCCCGGGAAAGGCGACGGGACGTGTCGGACTCCACCCATAACCCTACCGACTAAAACCATACAGGTGATTCGCCTCACCACTTTTTGTTGGAGTTACATTCTTTTGCTAGACCCGGGATTCGAACTCAGGACCGACTTACGGCCACGACTAATGAGGTTTTCCGAAGGTCAACCAGATGACGCCTTTATCTTCCAACCGTTAGCACCTTTGATGTCATAATTAGCCAATGATGACTGTTATTAGACAGGGAACTATTAAGTTTGGAAACAGAATTCAAAGTACCTATTGAAAGGGCCCGTCAGTATGACAGTTGGGAATCAAACTGACAAACTGTAATTAAACTCATTGTATTCACGCTAACTCATCTTCCTCCTATCCTTTTTCTCAACTTTTTTGAAGTCGGCTTCAAGTCTAACCAGATGCGGCTGAATATCAGTATTTTACACGAAGCGACTACCATCAGACTTCCTCAACTCAATTTTTGGCTAATAGGTACCAATATGCTACCACCTATCCTACTAATAATAATAATATTTTTTTTATCATCATCATCAATCCATATACTGTCCCACTGCTGGGCACTAGTCTCCTCTCAGATTGAGAGGGATTAGGCTATTGTCCACCACGCTGGCCTAGTGCGGGTTGGCAGACTTCACTCGCCGTCGAGAAAATCTCTAAGGTACGCAGGTTTCCTCACAATGTTTTCCTTCACCGTTTAGGCATGTGATACGCACATAAATTCGAAAAGTCAGAGGTGCGTGCCTTGGATTCGAACGCAAGGCCTTTCACTTGGCAGTCCAATAATTTCTTGGTACATTTCCTAATTTTATATTTCAAAATAATTTACTGTATTGTATCAATATTACACGACCGATAACTTGTTTGTGTAGTGAAAACTGTAAGTATAAGTTGGTTAATCAATAAATGAATTTAGTGGGTGGGTAGGTTGCCATCTGAAAACCAGCGGTGGGTTTTAAAATAATACGCCCAGCATAATGATGAGCTGGCAACCCATTCGGAACAAGCATGTCGACAGCACATCCTGGTGATCTTTGATATCTATAAAGTGTTATTTTATCTGTGTGCTGTACTGACCTTGTCTGAATAAATGTGTTTTTCTTTCTTTCTAAAATTAGACTGGTTCAGACTTTTTGGGCTTCTGACCTTTTTTTTATTCTTGCAAGGTGGCAAACAAGCATACGGCCCACCTAATGGTAAGCGGTTACCATAGCCTATAGACGCTTGCAACACCAGGAGTATCACTTGCGCGTTGCCGACCCTGTATTCAAAGCGGAATAGTTGGGTTGGCAGTATAAGGGTCAAAGTCCCCCCACTGCCAACACAACGTTTCCTCGTGGAGCACTGGCAACCTTGCTCACCGTAAGAAACACAACACAGCTCAAAGCAGTGTTATTTTACTTCGATTTTCTGCAAGGCGGAGGTACTTCCCCAGTCGGGCAGCTCCAATTTGAGTGGAATTACTCCAACTATTCCCTACCTCTTTTAAAAGAGTCTTGACCTCTTACAGCTGTTGTTGTTGATAGGTGTTCATATGATAACCGGGTCCGACAGCTCTATGTGCTCTTCGAGATACAATTAAGTATCACATTTTTCCACACAACACACGATATATAATATTATAGATACGAATACATAGTAACTAAGATCACTCATTACGCTCACTGATTACAAACATGGTTGAACTTCTTCTTACGTAAGTACTAGAATTCTGTAGTTCTTAATGTCTTTCTTTATTTCAGCTAAAGTTACTAAACAGCTTTAGGGGATTTTGTAGACAGGAGACAGTCACACATTCAAGGGTTCCGCGTTCGCAATATGCGTGCTTTGAGCTGTATTGCGTCACGTTCCGAATGAAGACTTACAAGAAAAATCAATAAAAAAACAATCAACTCAATTGTGTATTATACGTACGTCTCCATTTCGGATATCACGGCAGACCTCCCGTGAGGTAGACATCCAGTCCTTTGGCAGGATTGCGCAGGGACACAGGTGAGAGGAGAGCTTTTATCTAAATATGGGATGGGATACCAATCCAAGACACTCCACTATGAGACTGCACTACGAGAGTACAGCTATGGAGTATCCCATGTGGGTGCAACACTTTTCAAAATATGTAACTTAAAAACTACTTGGTTTATGGTTGTGAATACTTGGTGGACCGATAACCTCTAATGCCGGAAGAAACGTCTGCCTTCAACCCTAGAACAACTTATATGTATTATTAATAAGTTAATAATAATATGTAGATTATGGAACAACCAATTTATATATATATTTTGAGGAAAAATATCGCCGAGGTGGTTTATTAATAAACTATCGATTGCGGTAATACACTGAGGATTTTCGTTCATTGGATACATTATCGTAAATATCTTCTCAACAAATCTATTAGATGATTTAGATATTTTTAATTTGGAAATTTTAATGGAATTCCTTGCCGGAGTATGAGCCTGGGAGTCTTCATTCTACGAGTCAATAGTTTACTTCTAGGCAAGCGTGCTCCATCATCGACCGCAACATCACTGAACATCAGGTAAGCTAGGGGTCAAATGTTATACATAAAAAAAATATCGTTAAAATATCGTCATACATTCAATCATTTTGATGGCTCGGAAAACTCCATAAAAATGTATAAGTAAGTGAGTATGGACTCTTCCTTTTATTATGCCATAGGGAATAGGCATCATATATGGGAAATGGTGCCATGAATAAAATAAACATTCATTCATATTATTCTGTCTGTGAATATTAGATATTCTTTGCATGTTGAGCAAAAATGCATTATATTATCCGAAGATATTCCCTCTCGATCTTGACCTATTTTCCTTTGCCTACTGAGTTTGCATTCTGAAAATGTCTATGTAATATACTTATGTGATATGACTATTGAACTGTTGGCTATCCAATGGAGGATTGGAGGATTCACATAAGTACAGAAGCCAGCACATCAAGCTACCACAATCTGTCAAATTTCTTTGATAGATTTTCAACTTTTATACAATGGAATAAGGTTCATTTTTAATTGGGAAAATTTGACAGTTTTGGATAGTGTACTGTACCTATATTACAAAGAAATTTTAGTACATATATGCGAACTGAGACCTGTGACTATACATAGATAGTATGACTTGGATTGTTTGCAATCCAATGGTCATTCATATGACTACATTACCTAGAAATATTATTACATAAATGCGAAATCGAGAAATAAAATTTGGTTCGTATATCTGCGGCTCGCATCTTTGACTTTTCCAAATCATGTGCGTATTACTAATTAATTTTATCACTCGCTTAAACAGTGAAGGAAATCGTGAAGAACATTTTTCGGCGGTGTGTGAAATCTACCAACCCGCCTTGGGCCAGCGTGGAGGACTATAGCATAACCCCTTTAATTCTGAAAGGAGACCCGTGCCCAGTAATGGGACAGTTGGAATTTATTTTATTGAAAAAAAAAAAAGAAAGTAAATAGTCCCGAAGTTAATAGTAATTAAGAAAAAAGTAGAATTGTAAATAAATAAATTGAAATGTTGTGTTTGAAAAACATCCACGATAGAGGAGAAAACTCTAGAGTGGGGCAACGACGTCTTTCTTTTTTTTAAATAAATTAAGTTTAAAAATAAATACTGGTTCCCCTCTCTTTCACTCACTATTTACGAAGGCTCACGTGTTAGGCGACCGGCAATGTCTTCTATTTACTGTAAAGTGATACACTTTCGACTCACGTAGTCGAGCAATTTGTAGACCTGACACCTGATAGGAGCTAAGAAAACATGGCTGTGGAGGTGGTATGTCCAAGTCATTATTTAGTACAATATGAGGTAGGTATATATGCTTATCTTTATTTTGATGTTCACAATTCAAAGGCGACACAAGTAGTGAGGCAAGTTACGTAAACATAACCAATTCTAAGTATTGAAGTAAAACTACTTTTCAACCGACGAAAAAAAACGGAGGAGGTTCTCAAGTCGACGCGTATTTAGGTATTTTTTTTATGTATGACCACGGATAACTTTTTACAGAGTAGTCCGATTTTTATATATTTTTTTATTGTAAAGGGTACACCACGAATTTGGTCTCATATAAATTTTGAAATAAAATCCAACCCTAAGGTTTAAATAGGGGAAATATATTGTTCACTCACAGATATTAATGCTGAGTTATGTATTATAATTCAATTAAAAGTTATAAAAAATTTAGCATGTAGTAATTAGTAGATTATAGCCACAAAAAATAATAAAATAAAAACTTTTTAACAAAAAAAAATTACCGCCAAAAAACTAAGAATTTAAAATAATAAACCTTTTTTATTTATAAAACAAGAGTATTTGTGTTTGTCTGGGTGTTTCTTATCTATTATAAGTATGTATTTACAAAAAAAAAAGTATATATGTATTATATCCATTGTCTAGTACCCATAGTACAAGCTTTGCTTAGTTTGGGACTAGATGGTGTTGTGTAAAATGTCCCAAAAATATTAAAATATTATTATTATTATTAAATATTATTTAACTTTACTAAGTTTTTAATTAAACGTAAGTATATTATCATCAACCCATATACTATCCCACTGCTAGGCACGGGTCTCCTCTCAGGAGATAAGTAAGTATACCTAAGTATATATAATTTTTGACTAAGTTCTTAAACTAATGTAAGTTTGCTAAAGTAATTTTGAGTCGGCGGAAAACCATCAATGAACAAAGTTGTTCATTATCAAGGAAGATCGGTGACGTAAATTCCGTCAGATGTGAACCGACCCTTATGAGCTTGTAAAGATAAAGTATCCTTGTATTCGGTTTTCAAGTAACTATTTCTTGACATTGGCCTCTATTTGAATTTCCATTTTATACGACGACTATACGATGCTATTTCAGTGGAGCATGCAAATCCCAAACTCCCATATCTGTTTCTAGAAGCATCCCATGATACCTGCGTAAAAATACTGACTAAGAAATTTTCCTCGGACGTCGAGTTAAACATTCAAATTACTTTGCAAATGGAAACTCAAGCTGCAATTTCAGTTTTACTTTGAACAAAGACATTACATTGACGACGTCTGTGTTCTAGTGGTTCATGTGTCGGACTGCTGATCACGAGGTCGTGGGTTCGATTCCCACAGGACACAAATATTTATGTGATGAACAGTAAGTTTTTGTAAAGATATTAATTTTTCGAGAAAGAAAAATTCGATCTCCGGTAGGGTGTGAACCTGCGTTTTTTATATACTACTAATGTGGCAAACAAGGTTGATAGTATAAGGGTCAAAATTTCCCAACCGCCAACACAACGTTTCGTGGAGCACTGGCAACCTTGCTCACCGTTAGGAACAAACGGTTTTTTGACACAAAACCTATATCCTTTTCCAGTAATCTATCTCTGTACCAAATTTCATCATAATCGGTTCAGCTGTTTAAGCGTAACATACAGACAGACAGAGTTACTTTCGCATTTATAATATTAAAAGGGGTTTCTTTTAGTAGGTTTTTTTTAGTTTTCTAAGCTTCTAAAGTTCCCTTCGTAGCTCCTGAAATTTACACAAGCAAGTTACGTTGAAACATTGTGCTTTTAGTTGATTACGAGCGATGCCGAAACTTTGTACTCGCTCAATATGTAATGGCGGTCGTTGTGGCCTTACAAACAAACTGATATACAGACTTGAATATATGGAGTTTACATTTTTACCCGACTGCGCCAGAAGGAGGGTTATTTTTTTTTGCCTACATTGTTTATGGCGAATTTAAATTTTAGTTCCTACTTACATTTATTCAGAATTTATAGGTTAATACGTGTAACTGAGATTTTCTTGAAGGCGTGTGAAGTCTGCCAACCCGCATTAGGCCAGCTAGGTAGGATTATAGCCTAATCCGTGTCAGTCTGAGAGGAGACCCCTGCCCAGCAGTGGGACAGTACCAACTGCTGTCAAAGTCAAGTATTTTATTTCAATTAGACCAAAAAATTTCACTTTTGAAAAGTCAATACTAGTTGCACGGTTCCAAATAGTGGGTCATATGGAGAAGAACCGGAAAGAAACTCCATAGACACTCTTAAAAAAAATCATGATTGCAATGTTAATATTGGATTACAATTTTGTTCTGAATAGTTTATGAGAACAATTTAGTTCGATTTGTAAAACAATAATTTATCCAGTTTAATAATTAAACAGAAAAAATATTGCCATTGAGTTAGTGGGTCTGTAGGTGGGATTCTTAACACATTGAGGCCGTGCCTCAGAGAGCACGTAAAGCCGCTGTCCCAGTTGTCATGCAAACACCTAAGACAATCGTTAGAGGTAGTCAAAAGCCCGAAAAGCCTGACAACCAGTCTATGCTTGGGATATCGGTGTTACCCAAAAATTGGGTTGCAGAAGAGTGATGGCAGTCACTTCACACAATAAAATACTGATATTCAGCCGCATCTGGTTAGACTGGGAGCCCACCCCAACATAGTTGGGAAAATATTCGGAAGATTCGGATGATGGTAATACACTGTTTTAGTGTATAGAAATATCTTCCTAATGACACATTTCTAGTTCTTATTAGAAAATTCCATACGATAATGTTTACAGGACATACCACAACGTGTTAATGCGATGATTTTTAGGTTGTGAGAAAGGGATGGTGCTATTTAACTTATAGAGCGACATCCCTCTCTCTCAATCGGAAAACGATCGCAATAATAGGTGGTGGTACGGCCTCAGGTCTTTGAATCGCCATATTTTTTTTCACATTTCGATTTGATGAGCGTATATATATACGCGTAGATATATATATAGAATAAGCTTATAATAAGCCTATAATAGAAAAAGCTTTCTAACGACATTATGGGTGATTCTATTTTGTCCTTAAAACTCCTTTTAAACATTTTTGTCGATTTGAAATAATAGGTACCAATTTTCCGCGTAACATCAGACAAACCTCCAGCAATATCAATCAACGTTTCACAAAAAAAACACACGAGCAAAAAATCGATTAATTAAAAAACCTTCATCAAAAGTCTTAAGCAGCGTACACACCGCATATAATTCATGCCTAAGGATCAGTTTACACTTGATAAGGGTCGCAGTTTCATGGATCGCTAGTTTGATCCGGATTTATTGATACCCCGCCGTCAGCCCGGATAAAGTCGGCCTGTTCGTCGATTACGGAACGCGATAACATTTCTTCAATGGCTTTGACCGGTAATCCATATTATTTTCTACACAATATAGTTTTATCCATTTCTTTCTGTCATTTATAAAGTCTGTCTGCTTCTGGGTAAGTGCAACCGACTTTTAGCAATTTTTGTCATTTTAACTGCCTCGTTAGTCTAGTGTTAAGCGCTACTGCTACGCTTGAGGTCTTGGATTCGATCAAGTTCAAGCAGTTTTATTGGTTTTTTCTATGGAAATCTCTTGTGCCCGATCAATGGCAATAGACTCCCCCTCTATTACATGGGACCCAATTACACCGGCAAACTGTGGGTGTACAATTAATGGGTACACCTCTAATAGAATAGAAAGGCTAGGCCCTTTGGAGAATATTCCTCGACAATATATCATAATAAAATACCATCATGCCTGTATAAGCTTAGTGGGCCCGATACTCCTTTGAATATGTTTCACTATTCCTTATAATTTCGCATTTGGTCATCCACACCCATTTAAAAAAATCTCTGTCTCATTATTATCATCATACCAGCCACAGGAGGTCCACTGCTGAACAAAGGTCTCCCCCTTATACTCGATCTTTGGGCGTAACATTATACCGGTTATTGTGACCGGTATATGTTACGCAAAAAGATCGAGAACGGTTATTGAGCGAAAAAACAGCAAACAACGCGTTGTTGTTAATTATATTAGAAAGTAGAAGTTGTTAGATTTGTTTTAATTTAAACTGGCATCGAGTTTTTATATTTATTTAAAAAAAACCAACAACCTAACCTAGCCTAAGTAGGATTTTATTATTTATTATTTATTTTTTTATAATTCCTTGCATTTTGAAGCTCATCTAAAGGCCACAACGCGTTGTCAGTTGTTTTGCACTCAATGAACGTTTTTGATCTTTGAGTGTAATATATAAAGTCGCAATCATCATTTTGTTGAGAGCATTTCACAAAGTTCCACAACAAGTAAATGATATATCAGACAAGGAGTTAAGCTTTCGAAATTGTACCGCAAGATTGTATTTCGCTTCGGATTCCATTTTAAACACCCAGACGCGGTTTCATTTTGTCTCAGAACATATTACAGACTACAAAGAAGGCAGCTTTTATTGTACTACATAATATACAGCTAAATGCTCTTAAAATAACTGTCTTTTTAGCCTATGGCCGTAAGCGCGACATTCACACTAGAGGTCCTGGTTCATTTCCAGGTCGAGCAGGAAAATTGATATCGATTTTTTTTTATGAAATTCTCAGTACCTAACAGCACGGAGTTCGGATATAAATCCGAACTCCGTGCTGAAATATTACATAAGCAAAATAATACCAATAACCATTTAAGTAATGTAAGTAATTATAAGTAATTTCGCCGTCAACGTAAACGATGTAAAATGATAAATGATATGTGGAGCACTATAGGTGGCATCTAAACACACCGGCAAACTGTGGGTATACATTGGTACACCTCTGCCTAACCCTTCAGGGAATACACAACCCTACAATTGATGGACAAAAAGTACACCTAGACTCGAAACAAATGAGTGTGGATAACACAAATGTTTGTATTATATGAGAATCGAACACTCGGCGCTAACATGTAGTTTTAATTAGCTACTTTAAATCGTAAGAATAACTTACCAAACGAGTCAAAAATGGAACAGACAAAAGATTTATCCACACAAACGGTATACCCAAATATTTATTTCGTCAACAGAGGCGATATTAAAAACCTAATCCACAATTTCCCCCTGAATTATCAACGTAAAACGTTCACAAAACACACACATCACGTTCACATAACTTTTTATTTGCCAAGCATCGCATTTGACACAACATTGGCACATTTTCGACTCCCTCAAATAGCCCGAATGAAAACATTTTAACCCTCCACTGCTCGTTTATAAAACGCGACGTCTAAAATTGGAATTGATGTAACCTATACTGTCAGTTAGGCGAACGTTAAGCCGATGGATACTGGGAATCAAAAAAAGAATTGTGACACGATACTGTATTTAATTTGCATTCGTGAGTGCAGGGTTAAATATTTACTGGCGCGTTCGGGTCCCGGTCGTGGTGACGTCATTTTGGGGTGACACCGAATTATAAGTATGAGGTTTCAGTGTGTGAATTCAAATATGTGCAAGAGTTTTGTGCGATATACTTACTTTTTCTAAATTGCATGCCGTTTTTTGTTGATTTTATCTATGTAAAAATGTAAAAATGTGCTAATGCCAATTAATACTCTAATTGGCATAAAATAAGTATTCTACTTTCAGATTACTTACTTCAATTCTTTTATAAAATTTCAATACGTATATGTATACATAAGTAGTACATAAGTAGTACCTGGGTAAATACATAGGTTAGTACATAACTAGTACATAGGAAAGTACTAGTTAGTACAAGTACATGAGTAGTACAGAAGTTAGTACATAAGCAATACATAGGTAAGTACATGAGTAGTACATAGGCAAGTACATAAGTAGTACATAGGTTAGTACATAAGCAGTACATAGGCAAGTACATAAGTAGTACATAGGTTAATACATAAGCAGTACATAGGTAATTACATGAGTTGTACATAGGCAAGTACATAAGTAATACATAGTTAAGTACCTACACTAGTAGTACATAGGTTAGTACATAAGCAGTACATAGGCAAGTACATGAGTAGTACATAGGTAAGTACATAAGCAGTATACATAGGTAAATACATATATTGATTTCTGACATTTACGCGAATATTATACATTGAAATAAAACTACTTTTTACGGATTTTATCGCTTTATATTGATATTATTAATCCCGACGTTTCGGACCCTTTACAACGTCCATGGTCACGGGTAGACTGAGGTGGTGGGCGTCTTGATGATATAATTACTGATAGCTACCCTACATTTTTTATTGTTACATGATCAATGAAATTTATTATTAATTATTAATTAAAACTAGATGGAGCCGGCTTTTCCTATCTGACGACCTCTGAGAAGAAACGCCGAAACAAACTCAAAGAATCATGGTCTCTTTTAAAGTAAAAATCAGATTTAAAGTATATCAGATTTGATAAACCACAAATACTTGCGAAGGAAAGTCGATACCTACCCAGGATGATTCGTGAGGCTATTGAAATTAAAAAACATCCAAATTTCAATAGAGAAGATGGCTGGGGCTTACCACCTGCTTGGAATCCTGTTATAGATTCTATTAAATCAAAATCCAGGCCTACAACTGCAAGACCAAAGGATACTGTGTGAGCTCGTTCTGCGTGAATCGGATTGCCAATAATTAAAAAACAAAAACATGATCATTGAATATTGTTATTTAAAAGAGACCATGATTCTCTGAGTTTGTTGTTTCGGCGTTTCTTCTCAGAGGTCGTCAGCTAGGAAATGCCGGCTCCATCTAGTATTAATTAATAATTAGTAATAAATATCATTAATCATGTAACAATAAAAATGTAGGGTAGCTGTCAGTAATTATATCGTCAAGACGCCCACCACTTCAGTCTACCCGTGACCATGGACGCTGTAAAGGGTCCGAAACGTCGGGATTAATAATATCAATATACGCGATAAAATCCGTAAAAAGTAGTTTTATTTCAAGGTAAATACATAAGTAGAACATAGGTGAGTATGAGTATAACATAGGTTAGTATATAAGCACTACACGGGTAAGTACAAAAGTAGTACATAAGTACATAAGTACATAAGTACATAAGTACATAAGTACATAAGTACATAAGTACATAAGTACATAAGTACATAAGTACATAAGTACATAAGTACATAAGTACATAAGTACATAAGTACATAAGTACATAAGTACATAAGTACATAAGTACATAAGTACATAAGTACATAAGTACATAAGTACATAAGTACATAAGTACATAAGTACATAAGTACATAAGTACATAAGTACATAAGTACATAAGTACATAAGTACATAAGTACATAAGTACATAAGTACATAAGTACATAAGTACATAAGTACATAAGTACATAAGTACATAAGTACATAAGTACATAAGTACATAAGTACATAAGTACATAAGTACATAAGTACATAAGTACATAAGTACATAAGTACATAAGTACATAAGTACATAAGTACATAAGTACATAAGTACATAAGTACATAAGTACATAAGTACATAAGTACATAAGTACATAAGTACATAAGTACATAAGTACATAAGTACATAGTACTTAAGTACATAAGTACATAGTACTTAAGTACATAAGTACATAAGTACATAAGTACATAAGTACATAAGTACATATGCTTATTGATTTCTGACATTTACGCGAATATTATACATTGAAATAAAACTACTTTTTACGGATTTTATCGCGTATATTGATATTATTAATCCCGACGTTTCGGACCCTTTCCAGCGTCCATGGTCACGGGTAGACTGAGGTGGTGGGCGTCTTGATGATATAATTTCTGACAGCTACCCTACATTTTTATTGTTACATGATTAATGATATTTATTACTAATTATTAATTAATACTAGATGGAGCCGGCATTTCCTAGCTGACGACCTCTGAGAAGAAACGCCGAAACAACAAACTCAGAGAATCATGGTCTCTTTTAAATAACAATATTCAATGATCATGTTTTTGTTTTTTAATTATTGGCAATCCGATTCACGCAGAACGAGCTCACACAGTATCCTTTGGTCTTGCAGTTGTAGGCCTGGATTTTGATTTAATAGAATCTATAACAGGATTCCAAGCAGGTGGTAAGCCCCAGCCATCTTCTCTATTGAAATTTGGATGTTTTTTAATTTCAATAGCCTCACGAATCATCCTGGGTAGGTATCGACTTTCTTTCGCAAGGATTTGTGGTTTATCAAATCTGATATAATGCTGGGCCTTGTCAAGTGTATGTTCACAAACTGCTGACTTCTTGGAACGGCGGTGTTTGACATCAGCGATGTGTTCTTTTACGCAGGTCCCTGTGCTTCTTTTAGTTTAGCAGTATATAGGTAAGTACATGAGTAGTACATAGGTATAGGTAATTACACAAGTAGTCCATAGGTCCGTCCATTACCCGTCAAAGGGTTTGATGTGTAGCAGCTTACAATACCTGCGTTTTGACACATATTGCGTGATACATTATTACACAATCTTTAAAAAACACGATGTTTAATTAGCTACCTGTATACTTAACTCTGTTTTCGACCTTACATAAGCAGTATATACGTAAGAACATAAGTAGTACATACGTAGCTAAGTACATAGGTTAGTACATAAGTAGTACATAGGCAAATACATAGGTGAGTACATGAGCAGTACATAGGTAAGAACATAAGTAGTACCTAGGTTAGTACAAAGGCAGTACATAGGTAAGTACACGAGTAGTACATAAGTAATTACACAAGTAGTACATAGATTAGTAAATAAGCAGTATATACGTAAGTACATAGGTAAGTACATAAGTAGTACATAGGCAGTATATAGGTAAGTACACGAGTAGTACATAGGTAAGTAAATTTGTTGACTTTGACGATAGTAGTAGTAGGATTGACGTGGAGGATGATTTATACCCACGACGCGACGGTACGGAGAAAGTGTGATGAAAGATGTTTTAAACACTAAAACCGGATTCAACGTTAATAAATTTCCATCCTAACATTACACCATTTATATCCATTCGTTCGGTAATAAATGGCTTTTAGGTTAGCAGTCACGGCCTCGATACGGTTCTAGGAAAAAAATGTAAGGGACGTAAAGAAACATTGTTAAAGGCTTTATTTTATCAACTAATTTGCCATCGTAACCTTTACTATTAGTATGTCGTTTGAAAGTTCACTATCTTGATTTCAACCCATTTTATTTCAAACTGACTTACGTGACCTCACCTCACGTGATATCACCCCACACAACCTCAACACACGTGACTTCGAGTCCCCTCACGTGACCCCATCTAATCTGACCTCACCTCACCTCACGTGACTTCACGTCATCTCACGTGACTTCCCCACGTGGCTTCACCTCACGTGATCTCGCCTCACCTAAGTTGACCTCATCTTACGTGACATCACCTCATATGACCTCGTACTTACGAGCCACATGAGTTGCGTGGCTTCACCTTGCGTAACTATACCTCACCTCACATGGCGTCACCTCACGTGACTTCCCCACGTAGCCTCACCTCACCTAAGTTGACCTCATCTCACGTGACATCACCACACATGACCTCACCTCACACGACCTTGTACTTGCGTAACAATACCTCACCTCACGTGACTTCCCCTCACCTCAAGTGATTTCGCGTCACCTCATGACTTCTCCTCACGTGACCTCACCTTACATAACCTCATCTCACGTCACTTCACCTCACCTCATGTGACTTCTTCTCACCTGACGTACCTTCAACTCACCTCACGTGACCTCAACTCGTGTGAACCCAATTACTAGGCTTTTTTAAGCGATTACGCTGCGTATTAACGTAGGGTTTCAGGTCTTCTAAAATGGTCCAATACAAAGCCTTGCGCAGCAGGTTGGAATATGCCAGCGTTGTCTGAGACCCGTTTTACGCAATACATTCTCAGCGTCTGGAGAGCATCCAAAGAGCCTTCACCAAACACCTTGCTTTTATATCCCCTGGCATATCCCATAGGAGTCTCTATCAACAGCGTCTAAGCTTTTTCAAGATGACCTCATTACGTCAACGAAGAACTATGCATAGTCTTATGTTCCTTCACAAGCTTGTGAACGGCCATATAGACTGTAGTGAGATTTTATCGCGTATTTTATTAAAAGTTCCACCCAAAATTCCACGCTATCCCACAACCACAGTACTACAGCGCCCTACCACGCTTACAAACATAGGTCTCAACTCACCACTCATTAAGATGTGTAACAACCTAAATTCATTTTATAAGTCCGTACCTGATGTTTTTAATTTATTTATTTATTTTATTTATTTATTTATTTATTTATTTATAGTTAATTAAAACGGCACAGGTCCAATTATATTAATTAACATAGAGGTTTAAATATTAAAATAAAATAAGCATACAAATAACATACACTACAAAAATTAAATTCAAAGATATACAGTTCGTGGATAAAATTATTAATAATTATTTGAGTAAATGGTTAAATAAATTAATCACATCACAAACTAACATAAATTACCATGTAACAGTGGACACCCTCGCATATTGTCTCTCACAGAACACCAGACAAGCACGCATTACTTTCTTCCATTCATCAGCAAACACATCACATTCGGGGTCGGTAGTCAGGAGGGCGTTTAGCATCCTTAGGGTTCGACATACTGGGGATTCGGCTCTAGCAACAGATCTAGATAGCGGTAGTGCGAACAGCTTATGACGGCGGCTTTGACGGTGCCCTAGGTATTTGTCGGGCACATACAGGCGGCAGAAAAGTCCGTGGAGTTCAGGGCAGTCAATACGACCGCTTAGGGCCTTACAGGCAATCGTGAGCTGATCAAAGCCCCTTCTTACCTCCAACGAATTGAAGCCCAATACCCCTAAGAGATAATTCGTTGGGTACAAGAATGGATAGAAATAGTAAAGCCTTTGATACAGAAATCTCAGGAAGGTTTTCTGAACTTTCTCAAGCATCAATGTCTGAGACGCAGTATGCGGATGCCAGACGCAAGCGCTGGACTCGAGTTTACTCCGAACCAAAGTGGTGTAGAGAAGTGTAATAATACTGGGATTGCGAAAGTCACGAGCGTTCCTCAAGACAAATCCCAGACGCCTGAAGGATTCCTTCGCAAGGGCCGACACGTGGTCTCTAAATGTCAGACTGCGGTCGAAAATCACTCCTAAGTCCTTCACGCTGGTGACACGAGCGATCACTGTACCCCCCAAATTGTAATCGTATTTAATTGGCCTCAACCCTCGACCATAAGTCATAACGCTGCATTTATTAATATTAAACAACAACTTGTTCGCAATGCTCCACTCATAGACGGTATCAATATCTTTTTGTAGGAGTTCGCAATCCTCCTCTGTCCTGATCTGCGCAGCTAGTTTTAGATCATCGGCATATAGTAAACATTTAGCGAATCGAAAATGACTCCAAGCCGAAATTCAAAACAAGAATTTTGGCCTCCCTACACATTAAATCGAACGAATCCATTCTTCAAATTACTCTGTTTTTAATTATTATATATTTTTTTATATTCATATTTTTTTTCTTAAAATCTAAATTGTTTCTCTTTATTGTCTTCTGTTTTTCTTTTTGCATTACAATTGTTATACAAGTAGAAATTAAGCGGTAATCTGGCGTCTATGTTGTAAATGTTGTATTCACCCGTAATTGGTATATTATATGAGAATAGCACCTAAAATCTTGAATATGTACATGTATATATATGCTGTGGGCAAACCTAAGTTATAAATAAACTCCTCTCACGCGACTTCCACCTCAGATGACCTCTCCTCACATGACCTCACCTCACATGACCTCACCTCAGGTGACCTCACCTCACATGACCTCACCTCACATGACCTCACCTCACATGACCTCACCTCACATGACCTCACCTCACGTGACCTCATCTCACGTGACTTCCCTTCACCTCAAGTAACTTCACCCCACAACCTCAGCTCACGTGACTTCACGTCACCTCATGTGATTTTTTCTGACGTGACCTCACCTCACGTGACTTTACCTCAGCTCATGGGACTTCTCTCACCTCATGTGACTTCTCCTCACCTCACGTGACTTCTCTTACCTCACGTGACCTCATCTCAGGTGACTTCCCTTCACCTAAGGTGACGTCACCCCACATGACCTCCTGGCGTCAATTCAAGTGACTTCCCCTCACCTCACGTGACTTCCACTCACCTCACGTGACCTCACCTGACACGACCTTAGCTCACGTGACTTCACCTCACTTCAAGTTACCTCACCTCACGTGACTTCACCTCACTTCAAGTTACCTCACCTCACGTGACTTCACCTCATCTTACGTGACTTCCTCTCACGTCACGTGACCTCACCTGACATGACCTCAGCTCACGTGAGTTCACCTCACCTCACGTGACCTCACCTGACATGACGTCAGCTCACGTGACTTCATCTCACCTCACGTTACCTCACCTGACGTGACTTCACCTCACCTCACGTGACTTCACCTCACCTTACGTTACTTCCCCTCACCTCACGTGACCTCACCTGACACGACCTCAGCTCACGTGACCTCACCTCACCTCACGTTACTTCACCTCACCTAACGTGACTTCACCTCACCCCACGTGACCTCACCTGACGCGACCTTCCATCACCTCAGGTAACCTCATCTCACATGACCTCACCCCACGTAACCACATCTCACGTGACTTCCCTTCACCTCAAATGACCTCACCCCGCAATCTCAGCTCACGTGACTTCACGTCACCTCATGTGATTTTTTCTCACGTGGCGTCGCCTCACGTGACTTCGTTTCGCCTCACGTGACTTCACCTCACCTCACGGGACTTCTCTCACCTCATGTGATTTCTCCTCATCTCACGTTACTTCCCTTCACCTCAGGTGACCTCACCTCACGTGACCTCATCTCACGTTACCTCATCTCACGTTACCTCATCTCACGCGACTTCCCTTCACCTAAGGTGACGTCACCCCACATGACCTCAGCTCACGTGACTTCACCTCACCTCACGTGACCTCTCTTACGTGACCTCACATCACGTGATTGTATGTCACCTCACGTGACCTCCTGGCGTCACTTCAAGTGACTTCCCCTCACCTCACGTGATCTCACATCACGTGGCCTCACCTCACGTGACTTCACCTCACGTGACTTCACCTCACCTCACGTGACTTCACCTCACCTCACGTGACTTCACCTCACCTTACGGGACCTCACCGTATCTCACCTCACGTGACCTAACCTCACCTCCCGACACTTCAAATAAAAATCAAGTTTGCTATTTTATTTAGTCAACATACATTATTAAATTTACAATAGGCTATGCATTGATTCGTGAAAGTGCACAGTTTTTGAATATTAAATGTATAAAGATTGACCAATAACAACGGCAACCAAAAAAACTGGCAAATTTTCTGATAAAAAATCCCATATTTTACTGGAAACAAGAACTACTGCTATCTAAAAACAACATCTGCTATTTTAAATCGGCTTTAGTTAATCCATTCGTCAATTCAGCGTCTTCGCACCTCCCTGGCGTGGGAGTCTCGTGGGTGTTGTGTCAATATTTTTTCAGTTAAAACGTTGGGAGTTCCCATGCCCTGCGAAATTGGGTCATACACCGTATAATACGATCCTACTGTAAATAATTTTAAGTGCTCGGTGGAGTGATTGTAAATGATATTAAAAGTTATCTATTGCGATTTGTGACATTACGTAACGCAGGTTGTCTAAAATTTACCTTATTTTCATTTTATGGTAAATAAATGTCAGAATATTTCTGAAGAGCTTTTAAGTAAATATTTTAGCCCTGGTTCACCTGCAAGCTACCAGCGACATCTTCGCCATATTCAGCCCAAGACTGCTGCCGTTTTTCATAAATTGTGGGCAAGTCATCATTTGAGTATTCGTCTCACTATTTCATTCTGTGATAAAATGGAGGAACAGTTAGATCTTCTGCAATTAAGCGATGCTTGTTAATTTTTCTCTGCTGGGTTGCGTCTGGAATTAACTTTTTCCTAAGAGGATGGTTTTTGTAAGAAAGCTACACATGAATTGGAAAGCAATGAGCTCTCGAAATCCCTAAGATTGATTATAGAACTAAAATGTTTTTTCAAAGTCAGAGGCAACCCTAAAACTGGCACTCCCGTCCTACTTATCCACAACGGGAAACGGTCGCCCAGACGCATCAACGTTCCAATTTATAATATAAGATCTCCTGTGGTTTCAACTGGTTTCATAGTACTTCTCAACCGAGGATTTAATATAATATGGTACCTACGCAACGCAACACATATTAAATTTTTATTAAAACTTTGCATATGTTGACGTATCTACTTGTTGTTATTTTGTAAATTGTTCCGTTTTGCTGAATTTAATTTGTGCTTGTCGAGTACGATAAATTTGTGAATGTTTGTGTAATTTAAAACTAAAGGCTGTTAGCTTATTAATTACCAATATTGTTTACATATAGGTACTCTTGGAATGTTAAGCCTCTTAATGAAATTGTTAGGAGATTGACATTTTTTTAAGAATACGGTCTATTTTTATAATAGCAGTGTCTGGCTGAGTGTATAAAAGAAAGGTTTTTAATGTTACTCGCCCACTTGCCGCTAGTTGTAGTGTAAGTAACATCGAATCTCTGTCGGATCATTGCAATCCTGATTCTGTTAAATTGCTTCTTTAGCCTATTCAATCTTTTCAAACGTTACTTCAGTATGTAATCTCAGACCACGTAAACAATAGAACTGTAGCGGAACAACACGGCGAAATAAAGCTATCCTATCGATGTTGGGTCAGACTTCAAGGTACCATGAATAGTTATATAGGCATAACTTTTAAGATAGCGAAAAACTGACTTCAGCTTGGAGCAACCAGAACATCATCGACATAAAACGATAGAATAATAGAGATAAAGTAAAAAAAGTTGGACTATGAAACATCCGACAGTGGACCACAGATCACCAACTAGCTCAAAACTAAGAAAGTTTAGGAGGGAAAAATCATAAGTATTCAAGTAGGTACATAGCACGTTTTACCAGAAAGTCGAGTGTACCTGTAAATGTCGAGAGTACCTAAAGAATAATGGTACGGGATGCTTGTAAGCAATGAGCCAATTTATCACCTCCTACGCACTGTCTTGATCTTAAGCCTTCCTTGATGTTAAACGAGGCATCATATTTTATTTCAATGCATGTTTTATGTGCCTACTGATGTCTGACTAGAGTACGTCACCTCGTCCTTATGAGGGGTGTTAAAGGATCATAAAAAGGTAATTAGAATATTAAATTAAAGAATAGACCACAGCCATCACGGACATGGACTAGCGAGGCCGACCCCAAGACTTCTAACAGGAAGAAATATATATGGAATGTTGTTTTGGACTGTAAAACTGAAACAACCTTTCGTCAGGATTTTGATTGAATTTCCTATATGCTACTAAAATTACTCTTCCTACGAGCCTTTTCCCAAATATTGTGTTATATTGGGGTCGGCTTCTAGTCTAACCAGATGCAGCTGAATATAAGTATTTTACACGAAACGACTGCCATCAAACCTCTGCAAACCAATTTTTGGGTACTACTGATATCCTAAGGATAGACTGGTTTTCATGCTTTTTGGGCTTCTGGCTACCACTAACGATTGTCATATTGTGTGTTCTTACGTTATCAGGGACCGACGAGTGTTCTCCGGGGCTCGTTGAGGTCTCAATGAGGTAAGAATAGACTGGACTAGCGCAGCTAGTAAGCGCACCCATGACCGTGCGAAGTTGGTTTTTTTTTCTCCTGACCAACTAAATCAAATACAGTGACATCTATGCATCTGATCAAGAAATTACAACTCACACTGAAACTGTCCTAGTTTTCCATTGTTAATTTGTAAGCAACGCCATCTTTAATGTGAAAAGGAAACTACATAGGCTTCACGTAAACTCGTCGACTAAAAATGTTACACATTTCAAATAATTTAATGTGATTCGCACCGAAAATTTTATATTTTTTGTGTGATTTGTCGTTATCCTTAAATGTCGCAATAGATTTTTATTACGTGAATAATAGATTAACTGTTTCACAATGTTTCAGGTATGGGCTCGTGTATTGGCAACACCAGCAGTGCGGTACAACTATCGACATTGAAATATCGATTTCATAAACTTACTAATAAAATATTGTTAACTATTCATAGTTGAGTAACTTTTCATTGGGAATACAAAGTTGAGCTAAAATAAAATAATTTATTTTAATATATTTATCTATGAAGGGCTCCATATGTCACACGGACAATGAAGCAAACAATTATTTTGATACAATATGCTGATGCTATTTGACGATTAAACTGTTTATTTCACTTAAAATTTAGGAGATCGAATCGAAAGAGTCGAAGAGTTGTAGGCGTGTAGGCACTCAGAATTTAAGGAAAAAACGAGACCAACGTAGGTAGTACCACGGGACTCGCTAAGTATCACATAAATTTAATACATTTTTAAATGTATCGACACACCTGAAACACTAACCCTGCAACTGCGACTGCGCGAAGTTATTGATTTACATGCAATATTATAGGAGAGTAGGTAAGTTTCTTGGTGCAGCGCCAGTCCCGACAATCTGCGTTGCAAGGTCCGCACGCGTCATCGTGAAAATTAAGTAAGTGCCTACTACTAGTGTACATTAGAAGAAACTTTCTAAATCTGTCTTAATATTTGTTTTTTCGTACTTACAGGTAACAACAATGAAGAATCTGGAGAGACTTCTGAAAGAAACGGCAGTAAGGATCAAACGGTTATGGTCACCTAGCACCTGATGAAGACGATGAAAATTTGATCACCCTGGTGAGGAATCCCAACAGTAATGAAGATCAGACATCAACACCAAAAGTGCATTCAAGGTAGGCTTGAGATCCGCAACAGTGATGGGCGTGGCACGCGAAATGTATTAAGCATAACATCGTCACAAATTGATAGCCAATACATTGAACCTTGTTGTCTACATAAAAATAGTGTGCCCATCATAGTCACTGTTTTTCATTAATCATCCATTCTTTATTTTTTCGTAACCCAATTGGGTAGGTACCAAGGAATTTTATGCGAAAATGTATGACTTCTATTAATTTACGTATAAAAATATTTATCGTGTTTCATGCAATATATTATTATAAATATTAATATAATAATCTATTGCAATAATATTATTGCTAGCGACAGGTTAATATCGTAGGACTTTATTATATTATTATTTATCTAATGATTGCCGTATGAAAATAAATATAGGTTTCTGTACATTAGTACAGCCAGTACATTAGTACCAGTACATTAGTACTAGTACATTAGTACATAAAAAGCCTGACAAAAGAGACTTCTTAGTTCTTAATTTCAACTAAACTTTGAAGTCGGGTACGGAATGGGACTGAAAACGTCCCAATGTCCCAAGTGGATTAGGCCTATTGGGGATACCACTATAAAAAAACGCACCTTGTGCTCTACCTCCAGGGTGGTGTGGAAAAGAGCAGCAGACTAGCTGATGTTGCTTACTCAAAAAAAAAATAGTTAATATTAAATATATAATAATAAAAACTAAAATAACACAAAGCCTTATGTTTTTTTTCAATATTTTGTGTTGTACAGACGCCAGCGGGTCAAGCTATCCAAAACTGTCAAACTTTCCCAATCGAATATGAACCTTGTTGTTTTGTATTAAAGTTGAAAATCTATCAAAGTAATTTGACAGATTGGGGTAACTTGTACATTCGAATGACCTTTTTAGCAGTAGAACAGTATAACTTTTTGAGAAAAAGAAAACCGACTTCAAGCATTGTGGTGTATCTTCAGAACCGATGGCCGAACAATAACATTTATAAGGGACCATAATGACGTATCAAGTTGAAAGTTTAGTTAGTATAAGTAGGTAAGTATAAGTTCTATCAGATAAAAAATAAACATCATAATCTGAATCAGTGAAATTATGGCGTATTATACGAGAACCTCCTTTTTTTAAGTCGATTGAAAATTTAAATTAATTATAGGCAAGTGACACTGTCACAATAATGATCAGCATCATAACAGTCATTATTATTACCTTATTAAATCATTATTATCGCCCTCACCATCATTGTCGTCATTTTAGTCCCGTCCCTGACGGCTCAGGACTGGGCATACCATTACGCGTGTATTCCCCGAAGGGTTGGGCATGTCTCTCTAGCAGTACACCCACAACAGCAGTTCGCTGGTATGTTTAGGTCCCATGAATAGGGGGCGAGCCTGTAGCCATTAACCGGGTACAAACCCAAACCACTGCTACTGAGAAATCCATAGAAAAATCCATTAACACTAATAACTCAACCTCAAGCCTAGCAATCGCACTTACGATGATTACCTAAGCTAATAAGGCAATTGTATAAGATTACAAGTTGTGGAGGTCTGATTGTTGTTCGAGATTGCAGAACCCCTTATCAATGTATTCAGTGTCTTTCTTTCACCTTATTCTACTATGAAGATGCAGACGCATCCCCCTGGAAAGAATCCTGCCGGTGCAGCGCCTATGACGGTGAGAATTTTTGCTGTTAGTTTTCTCTTCACCAACCAAATTAAATATAGCGTCATCGATGTATCTGACAAAAAATTACATCTCACACTAGCTGGCCTAGTTTTAACCTTTATCATTTGCAAACAACGCCATCTTTTATTTGAAGTAGAAACTAGGCTGACTTTACATGAACTTACAGACTAAAAATTTTACCCAATATAAATAATTGAGATCTCCAATTTATATTTTTGTTTTTGTCATTATCCTTGTCCTAATTTAATTTTATTACTGAATGAATATATTTGTAGTACAATGTTTTAAACATTTAAGTGCAGGCTCAAACATTGGCAACACCAACAGTGCGGTGCAACTATCGATATTGAAATATCGATTTAATAAACTAATAAACTATTCATAGTTCAGCAACTGTTCATTCTGAGAATACACTCATAATGAACAATAAACAAGTTAAGCTAAAATAAAGTCAGTTTATCAAAATATTTATCTACCAAGAGTGCTTCTTAGGTGACAACGAAGCCAATAATTATTTTGATACAATATACTGATGCTATTGAAATGATAAAAGATAAAAGGTTTATTTGTCTGAAAACAATGTAGTCAAACATCGACAAAGGCTTTTCTCAGTCAGAACGTTGAGGGAGTCGTATTAATAGTAGGGTCACATTAATAGTAAAATAGGTCCAGTAATGTAGGCCTGTCAGTTTGAGGTGTACAATTTTGGAGGTTGTCATAACCCCTCGGACCACGCCTGTTAGAATATTATCTTAAAATTTTGGGACACTGAAAGTCAAAGGGATTGGGACATCCCAATCCCTTTGACTTTCAGTGTCCCATACATATGGGAGTCGCCTATCACCTTATGCTCCAAGCCAACCCTACCTGCCCGCGGTCATCCTGCTGAACAACGGACGGGCTCTGGCGACCGGCTGATTGCGGTATAACGCAGCTTCTTTGGACACAGCTTAAAATATTTGGCCGTTGACAGGCAGCAGTGTCAACGGTACGAAAAGCTGTGTCCCTGCGATCGCCAATCCGCTTGCCCCGCGTGGCGATTATGGGCATATCCCCCCATGAGCAGAGCACATAAAAAACGGCCCCCAGTTCCCGGTAGCCCTGCTATTCTCGACCAAGGCGGCGGTCATAGTAACGGCAGGGCGGGGGGTGCTAAGAATCCCCGGGCTACGGAAGGCCGCCCATCCTACCTGACCCTGGCTACGTACAACGGACGCAGTCTGAGGCTAGACGCACACCTAGCGCAGTTGGAAGTGGAGCTGGAGAACATAAGGTGGCACGTTTTGGGGTTGAGTGAAGTCCGAAGAGAGGGAGAGGACACTATCACCCTAAACTCGGGCCACCTTCTGTACTTCCGCGAGGGTGATAAAACATCCCAGGGTGGCGTAGGGTTCCTTGTCAATAGGGCCCTCTCTAATAGCGTTGAAGAAATGTCTAGTGTGTCGACCAGGGTAGCATACCTGATAATCCGACTATGACAACGATATTCCATTAAGATTATTCAGGTCTATGCACCGACTTCGGCACACTCGGACGATGAAGTGGAAGATATGTACGAGGACATATCTAGAGCCTTGCATAACACCACAAAGGCTCACTTCAACGTTGTTATGGCCACCTTAACGCCAAAGTGGGATTTCGGAACTGCAGCGAATTCAGAATAGGACCTCATGGATATGGATGTCGGAATCACAAGGGGCAAATGCTGGTCAACTTCCTAGAGAAGGAGGGGCTCTTCTTAATGAACTCCTTCTTTAAGAATAATCCGCAAAGGAAGTGGACCTGGCAAAGCCCCGATACTGTGACGAAAAACGAGATTGACTTCATCATGACGGATAAAAGGCACATATTCAGGGATGTCTCCGTGATCAACAGGTTTAATACCGGATCTGATCACCGACTTGTCCGAGGCTCCCTGAACATCGATTTAAAGCTCGAAAGAAACCGTCTGATGAAGTCCACGCTCCGACCTAATCCACTCCATATCATGACGGGCAGCGAGCAGTTTCAAAAGCTTCTCGCTGACAGATTCGCTGCAATGAAACCCACCGAGGAACTTGACGAGACCCTACAAAATGTAGTTGAGACGCTGAAAGATGAGGGCATCAAATTTTGACAGAAGCGGCATAAAGGTAAGAAGTCTAAACTCTCGGATGAGACTCTGCGGCTTTTGACACAAAGACGGGAAACTACCCAATTGACTTCGTTAGACAGGTCACACCTTAACAAGATAATTGCGAAGCTTGTACGGCGTGACCTTCGGAGCTCCAATACGTGCCTAATTGAACAGGCAATAGAGCGAAACCGAGGGTCCAAAGTGTTCACTCAGCAACTTGGAAGGAGCCATCTGACGAAGCTCACCACACACGATGGCAGGACTGTCTTGTCAAAGCCGGAGATTCTTACCGAGATTGAAGACTTTTATGGCTGACTTTATGCCGCCCATGTTCCTCGTCCACAGCGCGACAACTGCGATTCTAGAGCCACTCTGATACGCCACTACACCGACGAACTGCCGGATATCAGCCACGACGAAATCGTGTTGGCTCTGAGACAGCTTAAGAATGGAAAAGCCCCCTGTGAAGATGGAATTACTTCTGAACTCCTGAAGATAGGAGGAGCCCCTCTTGTTCAGGAGCTGCAAAAAATCTTTAATTCCATCATTCACTGCGGGAGAACTCCAAAGGCGTGGCATGAGAGTGTGGTGGTTCTGTTCTTTAAGGAGGGAGATAAAACTCTTCTTAAAAATTACAGACCCATTTCTCTTTTAAGTCACGTCTATAAGTTGTTCTCTAGAGTCATCACAAATCGTCTCGCTAGAAAACTTGACGAGTTTCAGCCTCCCGAAAAGGCCGAGTTTCGCTCAGGGTATGGCACCATAGACCACATCCACACAATGAGGTCGTCGTGACTGTCGTTACATCGAGGTGCTGAGATCTCTTTATGAATCTGCCTTTATGAATGTCCAAGTACAGGACCAACAGTCTAAACCTATCCAATTGCGCAGAGGCGTGAGACAGGGAGATGTCCTATATCCGAAACTGTTCTCGAGCGCATTGGAAGATTTGTTTAAGACATTGGACTGGAAAGGTAAGGGCATAAATATAAACGGCGATTACATCTCGCACTTGCGATTCGCAGACGACATAGTCCTATTGGCGGAGTCGCTGGAGGAGTTGCAACAGATGCTGAATCGCCTAGCATCAGCCTCACAAAGCGTAGTTCTCAGCATGAATTTGGATAAAACCAAAGTCATATTCAATGACCACATTGATCTGAGACCTATTGCTGTAAATGGTCATCTTCTTAAAGTTGTTTCAGAGTACACTTACCTTGGGCAGATTTTGCGGTTAGGTAAAAACAACTTTGAGAAGGAGGCCAAAAATTCAAGTGTCCAAGGACTCAGTTCGGCTGGGCAGCATTTGGAAAACTACGTCAGGTCTTCTCAACACCCATACCGCAAAGTTTGAAAACGAAAGTTTTCAATCAGTGCGTCCTACCTGTGATGACCTACGGCGCTGAGACGTGGACACTCACAGTGCGGTTAGTCCACCAATTTAAAGTCGCACAGCGTGCTATGGAGCGTGCTATGCTTGGAGTTTCTCTGAAGGATAAAATCCGCAACGAGGTTATCCGACAGAGAACCAAAATAACCGACATAGCACACCGGATTAGCAAGCTGCAGTGGCAGTGGGCTGGCCATATCTGCAGAAGAACCGACAACCGCTGGGGTAGACGTGTTCTCGAGTGGAGACCGCGACTCGGCAAACGTAGTGTAGGACGCCCTCCGGCAAGATGGAGTGATGATCTGCGAAAGGCTGCTGGTAGAAGCTGGATGCGAAAAGCCGAGGACAGGGTGAAATGGCGCACATTAGGGGAGGCCTACGTCCAGCAGTGGACTAGTATAGGCTGATGATGATGATGATGACGATGATGATGAAAGTCAAAGGGATGTAGGCACGCATGATTTAAGGACGAAACGAGACCAATAAGGGTAGCGCCGCGGGACATGCTATCATAAAAATTTAATAAATTAGAAAATATATCGACACACCTGGACACACTAACCCTGCAACTACGACTGCGCCAAGTTATTGATTTACATGCAATATTAATAGGAGAGTATATATGGTTTTTGGTGCAGCGGCATTACCGACGATCTGCGTTGCAGGGTTCGCACTCTGATCGTGAGAATTAAGTAAGTGTCTGCTACTGCTGTAGTTTTTACTATTTAGAAGATATTCGAAGAAACTTTCTATATCAGTCTTAATATTTGTTTTTCGTGCTTACAGGTAACAAAAATGAAGAATCTGGAGACACTTCTGAAAGAAAGGGCAGTAAGGATCAAACGGTTATGGTCACCTAGCACCTGATGAAGACGATTTGATCACCCTGGTGAAGAATCCCAACGGTAATGAAGATCGCAGACATCAACACCAAAAATTGAAGGTAGGCTTGAGATCAGCAACAGTGATGGGCGTGGCTCGCGAAATGTATTAAGCATAACATCATCACAAATTGCTAGCCATTGCGTTGAACCGTGTTGATGTTGTGCGTATCATTATCACGGTTTTTCATTATTAATCCATCCAAATCCATAAGTACCTAGGAGTTTTATGCGAAAATTTACGACTTTTATTAATCTATATCTGTGTGTTTACGTATAAAAATTATGTATCGTGTTTATACAATAAATTATCATAGTATAAATATTAATATAATAATCTATTGCATTATTATTATGTATGATCTAATAATAATGTAATCGTTTATTGCAAGCGACAGTTTAATATCATAGAACTAGTAGTTCTGTATACTTAACTCTACTACTAGTAGAGTTAAGTATACAGATAGCAAACGAAATATGCATTTTTATACAGATTTCGACATCAATAATTACGCGCCAAAGGGTTAGGTATGTAGCTGCTTACAATACCTACGTTTTGACACATATTGCGTCATACATTATTACACTATCTTTATCAAAATACAGTATTACAAATTATATTATTATTTATTGATTTTTCATACAACAGTCATTAATATTAAGTACACAGAAACCCAAAAAGTCTGACAATAAATGACTATAAAAAAGGCTTCTAAACTCTGAAGTTGGGGACGGAATGGGACTGAAAACGTCCGAATGTCCCAAGTGGATTAGGCCTATTGGGGATACCACTATAAAAAAACGCACCTTGTGCTCTACCTCCAGGGTGGTGTGGAAAAGAGCAGCAGACTAGCTGATGTTACTTACTCATTGCTAACGTAAAAAAACTTAATGTTATTCGAATGAGCTTTTTAGCAGTGGATAGAATAGTATAACTTTTTGGGAAAAAAGACAACCGAATTCAAGCATTTTGTGGTGTATCTTCAGAACCAATGATCGAACACCAACCAAATTTATATGGCACCAAAAAAGACGTCAGGGACCTATACTAATGTAAGTATACCTAAGTTCTATTAGAAAATACATTTCATAATATATTTGATTTTAATTCATCCCATCATCATTATCAATCATCTTAAAAATCAGAATGGTCTTCATCATCATAACAATTATTAATATCGTTATTATCATCTTCAACATCATCTTTGTCATTATTATTAGATTATTAAATCATTATCATTTTAGTCCCATATCCACAATCATCAAAATTAAAATGCAAGGTTTTTTCGGGATGACGTCTCAGGACTAGATATAGGTACCATCACGCTTGTATTCCCCGAAGGGTTAAACATGTCCCTCTTTACAACAGCAATTCGCCGATATGTTTAGGTCCCATGTAATACGGGGTGAACCTATTGCCATTAACCGGACACAAATCCAAACCACTGAGCAATCCATAAAAAAAATTATTAACACTATGAACAATATCCTTTTGTATTTTTTTGGCATTTTTCATGCTAAGATTTTAAAGTTATTTAGCTTTACATCATATTTAAATTTACCTACACAAACTCATGCGGAGCAGCCACACTTGCGAAGATTACTTACTTAGCCAATGAGGCAGTTTTACAAGAAATATTGCTTGTATAAATACAAGTTGTGGAGGTCTGATTGTTGTTCGAGATTGCAGAATCCCCTAGCTATCAATGAATGTAGTGTCTTTCTTTTCCACAGAACAGAAAAAGTTTTTTCTATTCCGTGTTCTTTTCCCATAATCTGTGATGAAGATGCAGATGCATCCCCCTGAAAAGAACCCTGTCAGCGCAGCGCCCATAACCGTGCAAATTGTAGGTGTTTTTTTCTATTCACCTACTAAATTAAATATAGCGTCATCGACATAACTGACAAAAATAATACAATTAATATCATTCTCACACTGAAGCTGATTAGCTGACCACACCTAGTGCAAATAACGCCATCTTTAATGTGAAATAGAAACTACAAAGGCTTCACAATCACTAGAATAGACTTGTTGACTAAAATGTTACCCATTTTAAATAATTGAGATTCAGACAAAGGAAATTTTGATTAGTTTTTTTATGAAATTTCAGTACCCTTACCTTATCGCAACTGAAATTTATTAAGCGAAAAATATATCCTATATTACAATGTTCTAAGTGTATGCTCGAACATTGGCAACACCAACAGTGCGGTGCGGCTATCGATATTGAAATATCGATTTAATATACTAATAAATTAATGTAAACTATTAATTTGAGCAATAGTTCATATTACACTCACTTAATGAACATTGAACAAGTTGGCGAGGTAAAGGTAGAAGATTCGGAAGAGCTTTTTCGAACTTAATTAAAATAATAAATTAATTAAAATGAAAAAGCTAAAATAAAATCTGTTTATCAAAATATTAATCTATCAAGTGTTTAATCTGAGACATCGAAGCAAATAATACTTTTGGTACAATATGCTGATGCTTAACCATTATCGCCTAAGTCTTTTTTTTATCATCTACTGCAACTAAAGTCCTAGGTACCTACTTATAAAATATTTTGTACGGACGTACTTATAAAATATTCAGCCGATGCTGATAAGAAAGTAAATAATTTTAATCCCTACTAATATTATAAATGCGAAAATAGCTCCGTTTGTCAGTCTGTTACGCTTTCACGCCTAAACCGCTTAACCGTTTTTTGGAGAAGGACGCAGGTTATCGTCTCAAAAAGCCCTTTGGGATACGGGTGTGACCGCAGGTAACAGCTAGTGTTGCTTAGATGTTTTTAATTTTATAAAAGCAAAATGTCCTTCACTTACTTCATATCTTTAAATTTGGGAAATCGAGTCGAGAAAATATAGCGTGCAGGCACGCACGATTTAAGGAAAAAACGAGACCAACACAGGTAGCTCCACGGGAAACGCTAACGCTATCATATAAATTTAATACATTAAATGTATCGACACACCTGAAACACTAACCCTCCAACTGCGACTGCGCCAAGTTATTGATTCACAGGCAATAAGAGCACAGGAGAGCAGGTATGTTTCTTGGTACAGTCGCATTCCCGACGATCTGCATTGCAGACTCCGCCCGCTGATCGTAAAAATTAAGTAAGTAGGTACCTACCTAATATCACTGCACGGAAGAAAATTTCTATATCAGTCTTATATTAGTCTAATATTTGTTATTTCATGCTTACAGGTAACAAAAATGAAGAATCTGGAGAGACTCCTGAAAGAAACTGCAGTAAGGATCAAAGGATTGTGGTCACCTGGCACCTGATGAAGACGGTGAATATCAAGTCTAAAAGTGCACTAAAGGTAGGCGAAAATGAATTAAGCATAACATCGTCTCAAATTGATAGCTATTGCGTTGAACGGTGTTGGCTAACAAAATTCTCCTTTCACTTCTGTAAAATTCCTGCTAGGGCAAAAACTCAATATTTTATTGCTAGCGCAAATTTGCCTTCGTAGGAAATATCGTAACTGATTTTATTCCTTTCTTCAATGTTTTTTCTGGTAACCTAGAACTCCAAATCTTTATATAAGAAAATTGTGAAGGAGAACTATGTTACACATTGGCAATTATTGCACACAAAGCGGTCTTAGTGAAAAGGATTATTAAATTACCTACAGTATTGGAAATTATGAATTATGGATGTAGATACACTGTAACATTTTGCATTTTCGTAATTGGTTACTGATTATTTACAATCAACACATATTGTAAGAAAACTTATTTATTATAAAATTCATAATATTCAATTCAATAGGCCCCGACAGTCTGTGGATGTTAATCGTGTAGGGAAAAATTGATAGGGATTTTATGAGATTGATAACGAGCCAAAGTGGATTAGGCCTATTGGGGATACCACTATAAAAAAAGCGCACCTCTTGCTCTACCTCAAGGGTGGTGTGGAAACGAGCAGCATTCTTTCAAATTTTGCTTACTCATTGCTGATGAAAAAACATCGCAAGACTATAATTATACCTACGGATAGACTAAATAAATAGTTATTTTATTTAAAATACATTTTGATTATTACATAATAATCAATTTGATTGGAATTCATACCATCATCATTAGCTAGGTATTTTCATAATCATAATGATCCTCATCATCATTCTCACTGTAATTATTACTTAAATACATTGGTTATTCCACTTTTCCCCATTGACAATCCCCATCAATGGGGATTTAGGGATTTTTGGAAAAAAGTTCACAAATCCCCATTGATGGGGATTGTCAATGGGGAAAAGTGGAATAACCCTATTGAACTACTTCTAAAAAAAAAATGCGAGCAGGTCTAGTAGTTAAGCTACAGAGATGATATTTATTCTGAATTCCGGATTTATTTTCAAATTTCACAAAAAAATCAATAACTTTGGTACCATTGAATATCGCTGTACATACATGGGGGTCATATCGATAGGTATTGAAGTCCCCCATTGTTTGACTTACGATGATCCACCCCCTATTACACCCTGTATAGTACGGAAAATCATCCTCGATCATCTGCCACCAGGGGAGGCGGCACGATATGTTGGAACATTCACTATAGTCCTGTGGGATCCGTGAAATTCGCCATGACCATGACAGATTTGACACCCCTACTGAATCTAGTTTTGCAACACTGATAAATTTAAGTAAATTAAAGGTAAGGAGAACCATCTATCTGCTACCCGTGAATCACGAATAAACAATTTTGATTAAATGTGATTTGACGGATTTGACTATTAAAAGTATGAAAAAGTGTCCATCAATAGGCATTAAATTGTAAGTTCTACTCTAACCACAGCCAGAGGGTAAATTTGTAAAGAACTACGTAATTATTATTTTTTTATGGCCTCTCGGTTTACTACAGTCTGTCTCCTTCATGGGACATTCAGCAGTAAGTTGGTTGGTGCTAAAGCTGGCGCGCTCAGTATGTGACCTGATCACACCCTCATTGTTTAGACAGTAGTTATATTTACTGTGATTGGATTAGGTCTTGAGGTATTTTACGCTTTAATCGTCGTGCTTTATTATGGTTTTTCATTAATGGCCGAGCCAGAGTATTTGGGTGTTGTTCGATGCGTTCTTTATAGGACTTAATATAGCGTACGATTTCCTGCTTTACAGTGGGTAATCGTAGGTCATGGTGTAACAGTTCGTTGGGTACAAACCAGGGAGCGTTCGTTATCATACGCAGTGTTTTATTTTCTATGTTAGAGTGAGAAGCAGTGCCCCATAATTGGATCCCATACGTCCAGACGGGTTTCAGTATTATCTTGTACAAAAGTATTTTGTTTTCAAGAGACAGTTGAGACTTTCGCCCAATGAGCCAGTAAAGTTGTTGGTGACCCGGGGTACCCGAGTGTGTTGTGTGTGTGGAGGGAAATGATACACTCATGTCCGACACTATTATTTATTATCTGTCCAGCCCTATATCGATACACACATGTTGTTCCTTGTGCTACACTTCGTCGACTGTCTTAGCAGCCGCGCACACCGTTATTGCGGACACGTAAAACTAGATCCGCTCCCCATAAAGTTTTCGTGTTTGGATACCAAGTTGCTTCCTCTTAGTGAAGATGTATTTTTTCCAGGTAAGTCTTTTATCTAAATGCAATCCAAGATATTTCACATCACACATCACATCACATCTGCCTGTGGAACTTCTATGTTGTTTAATGTAACTGGAGGGCAAGATCCTCTTCTTAAAGTAAACGTAACACTAACTGATTTTGTTTCATTTGCTTTTATCCGCCACTTTTTCAGCCAGTGGGATATGTTATTTAGTCCTTTTTGGAGCATTTGTGAGGCTATTTTTGGGTCACTATGTGCAGGTAGTATGGCGGTATCATCAGCAAAGGTTCCAGTAGTTAGGGATTCAGATGTCGGCAAATCTGCAGTGAACAGTAAGTTATGTCAATTTGAGAATGTGGCATTGTGCGCCTAATCCAGTAGAGCGTGGGGCCCAGTACGCTACCCTGTGGAACTCCTGCTTTTATGGGACAAAGGTCAGACAGTGCTTCCCCGTTCTGTACTATGAAATGGCGCTGCTGTAGAAAAGATTTTAGTAACTCGTACAGGTGATTTGGTAGAGCGTTTTTTAATTTAAAAAGCAATCCTTCATGCCATACTCGGTCAAACGCTTGAGATATATCCAAGAATGCACTGGCACAGTAAGATTTTGCCTCCAGTGATTCCATGATCTTTTTTGTTAGTCTGTGCACGTGGTCAATAGTGGCATGTTTTCCGCGAAACCCAAACTGATGGCCAGGATTTTTTTTTTTTTCTTTGAGTATAGGTAGTATTCGTTGCAGCAGTAGAGATTCGTATATTTTGGATGGAATAGGTAGCAGACCTGTGGGTCTATATGGTTTTGCTTCTTCAGGTTGTTTATCAGGTTTCAATAGCATTACAATTTGTGCGACTTTCCACTCTAGGGGAAAGAATTGCATTCTGGTCATGGCGTTAAATAGTGACGTAAGAAAGGTGATGCCAGATTTAGGTAGTTCTTGTAATATACGGTTCGTAATAAGGTCGTATCCTGGTGACTTTTTTGGATCTGATTTTTTAATAATTCGGGCAACTTCAGTCTGTAAATTTAAAAGGCATTTCCTCCGTATTTTTAGGACTATTTAGATAGTTAGTAATTTCTGTTGCATCTACTAGAGAGCCTTCATATAGCGTTTGAGAAATGTTCAGAGTTAGTTCGGGCTTTCTCTTGGTCTGTCCGTTCCCAGGTGCCGTCAGATTTTTTTATAGAAGGAGAAGTAAAACATGAACTTGATATCTACAAAATTCTGCGATCGTGTTCCTTAAGTGAACTTCCAATAGGTATTCCACGTCGTGTTTTCGTGGTCTTTCGGCATTAGGGTAATGAGTCTTGTACTCATTCATGGACACTGCTTGACACGTGTTCGTACACGTGTACACGTGAACTTCAAGTTCATGGAGACGTTGGATACACGCTCCGACGGCACTGGCATACCTTGCCAAGCAAAACGCACCCCATACTCTCACTCACTCGTAGTCTTTTCGAACATCTGCATAATTGCAGCATAAGCACATTGGAACACGACATTGACAACAGATTGGAATACGACATTACTCACGATACGATGGGTAATCGAGGTGATAAGAGATTCACAGACGTCCGATCGGAAGCGAACTCTACACGAGACTGACATGTCAAGGACAACAATTGGCTTACACGTGCCGCTCTGTAGGTAGTTAGGTACAGTCTGTCGGCGACGACAAAGCGCGCACGGAGCGGCGCCGCTTGGCGGCATCCTTTGAGGTAAAAATGAAAAATAAATTGGTAAATATTAAAAGATTTCGCCGCTGGGTGGAGTATTGTCAACTTATGAAATTTTCCCATATTTAGTGGAGAATTGTGTAAGTTTATTAAAAGAAAAAAAATCGATACTTTCTGGTTTCTTTAATATCGTATTTTTATTTATGTTTATTAGTAAGTATATAAGAAAAGGAATACGCCTCTTTCGGATCGGACAGGGTTTTTGTTACATACTGTATATATTTGGTTTTATTTATATATAATGTAACAACCTATGTTTACATATTGGTAACCATCAATCTCAATTACAGTCTTTAAATATCGCAGTGAAGTCACTTTGGAAGATCCTAAACCCGTCATCATAATATTATTGTTTGTATCACATTGAGGTGACCCTAACTGAATGTAACACTCACTAGATATTAAGTTTTCGTCACTGCCATTGTCGATTAACGCGGTAACGAGTGTTCCATCATGTAGTTTAACTTCCTTCACCGGTTTCTTAGTTGATACTAACACCGTTAACCATTCTTTGTTTATATTGCAAATATCACGATGACATCTGATGTGGGTGCTGTCAGTGCTGTCTATAGGTGATCCGTCGCCATTCCGGTGTACATCGCCCGACGAACCAATCAGCGCCCTCGCCGAATCGCCATACTTTACGTTGCCTCCGTTATACAGCCAATCTCATTCAGATGAGAATCTCCTTCTTCAAGTAGAGTGCTGCCACCTATTTGTGCATTGAAGTACAATTCTTTTGACGTCGATGGAATTTCGGGAAAAACAAATATAATTTGTCTTTGAGACGTTTAAGGTTAGTAGATTCGTTTTTAACCATCTTAGCTATGTCAGATAGACCATTTGCGGCATTATGCCGTACAGCTTTCCAAGTTTTCCCAGAATAGACAACAGCAGTATCATCCGCATAGGAAGAATATTTCAGATGAGCTTTTAAGTAAATATTCAGCCTAAGACTGCTGCCGTTTTTCATAAATTGTGGGCAAGTCATCATTTGAGTATTCGTCTCACTATTTCATTCTGTGATAAAATGGAGGAACAGTTAGATCTTAATATGCAACAACTGCAATTAAGCGATGCTTGTTAATTTTTCTCTGCTGGGTTGCGTCTGGAATTAACTTTTTCCTAAGAGGATGGTTTTTGTAAGAAAGCTACAAATGAATTGGAAAGCAATGAGTTCTCGAAATCCCTAAGATTGATTATAGAACTAAAATGTTTTTTCAAAGTCAGAGGCAACCCTAAAACTGGCACTCCCGTCCTACTTATCCACAACGGGAAACGGTCGCCCAGACGCATCAACGTTCCAATTTATAATATAAGATCTCCTGTGGTTTCAACTGGTTTCATAGTACTTCTCCACCGAGGATTTAATATAATATGGTACCTACGCAACGCAACACATATTAAATTTTTATTAAAACTTTGCATATGTTGACGTATCTACTTGTTGTTATTTTGTAAATTGTTCCGTTTTGCTGAATTTAATTTGTGCTTGTCGAGTACGATAAATTTGTGAATGTTTGTGTAATTTAAAACTAAAGGCTGTTAGCTTATTAATTACCAATATTGTTTACATATAGGTACTCTTGGAATGTTAAGCCTCTTAATGAAATTGTCAGGAGATTGACATTTTTTTAAGAATACGGTCTGTTTTTATAATAGCAGTGTCTGGCTGAGTGTATAAAAGAAAGGTTTTTATTGTTACTCGCCCACTTGCCGCTAGTTGTAGTGTAAGTAACATCGAATCTCTATCGGATCATTGCAATCCTGATTCTGTTAAATTGCTTCTTTAGCCTATTCAATCTTTTCAAACGTTACTTCAGTATGTAATCTCAGACCACGTAAACAATAGAACTGTAGCGGAACAACACGGCGAAATAAAGCTATCCTATCGATGTCGGGTCAGACTTCAAGGTACCATGAATAGTTATTTAGGCATAACTTTTAAGATAGCGAAAAACTGACTTCAGTTTGGAGCAACCAGAACATCATCGACATAAAACGATAGAATTATTATTTATAATATAACTTTATCTCTATTGAGATAAAGTAAAAAAAATTGGACTATGAAACATCCGACAGTGGACCACAGATGACCAACTAGCTCAAAACTAAGAAAGTTTAGGAGGGAAAAATCATAAGTATTGTAATGACGGTGTCTTGGTGTCAAATTGATACACGTGTAGGTTCGATGAAAGTAAGTATATTAATGAATCACTTATAAGCTAAAGTACATAATATATGGGATGGAGGCGCATCCCACACTAGACCTCCCCCGTTTTATTAGAAAAAAAATATTACTTATGTAACTATTTTTTTTTTTAATCATTATAATATTTTAAGTTGTATGTAACATGAAACAATAGTTTGTAAACTTAAAAGAAAATTACCTACTCATTGAATGTACCATATTCTGAATACCTACATAAAAAAAATACGAATACCTATATAAAAATAACATTTCTTACTTTAGATGTTTTATTTAAACTATACCTAATGCGCTGTTGACAATATTAATATTTAATTATGCTTCTATAACAATATGTATTTCATTATTTCCAATAACCTTATTTTTTTTTACTTTAATTCATAAAATTCCATTCATAATCTCTATTAATTCATACACAAAACAAACACTCATTTATTTTTCCTTTACTCTTCAATACCACTTTCTTACCCATACTTATCTCTCTTTTTACTATGGTACTCTCTTTATTTTAGAACTTCATATAGTCTTATATTTTGATTATAACGAGGTACATACATTTCATTTATATCATTTATAAGTCGACTTCTATCACATTTCTATATTTTTTTTTTATAACAATAAGGACCCAGATTTAAGTACTTTTAGACTCCAACTGTTTTCACGGAGGAAGGCTCGCTCGCTACCATGATCAAACTGAAGGAACTGGACCTTAGTACCTCTCTATTGAGTACCATATTTATAATATATCCTTATCAATCCATTATCACCATGATTTACGTATCTAAATGAATAATTTGGCCTGAAAGTACTCTGTTGCTATCCGGGTGATCAGTCCGGTGGTACGTAAGCTAGAGCCTTACGTACCAAACGATTCCCTACTCTATAATTGAACTATCATACAATCCAAACCTTCTATTAATTTTCACCTATAAAAACCTAACAACATTATCTGTCAAACTTTAGCTTCCAATTATTCACAATTAAATTGCAATGTACCTAATGACACTCTAAAAGTGACAAAAGAATTTAATACAATTCCATTTCATCAGATCTAAAACAACACATTATATTATTATTTCAATATCTGCATATATCATTTTAAGAGTACAAAACATTTCCTAATACAGAACATAATTTTAAACATAGAATATCATCATACAATACTGATTTCAATTGACACCCAAAAATGCAGATCATGCATAAACGGAATATGAGCAATTGAGCGCGTCGCACCTCCCCATCGTGGGAATGAAATATTACACAATGTTTTACTAAGAAGTTCAACTTACAGAAACAATTTACGAAAAACAAAAATATTTAACAATTTAACAAAACCATTATAACCAAACTAATAATTACGTAACTCATCTAATTTAGCGAAACGGTAAAAACCTAAAATGTGACTTATTTGATTTCTTTATAAAGTTTAAAATAAATTTAATCACAAAATTTCAATAAATATAACAGGCAAAGTTGCGATATAAAAATAGTATTTGAATAATGTTATTCAGCTTACTCGCGAAATTTGAGCTGTAGATGAGCTCGGACACAAAATGTACTGGAACGAAAACAACATGTTATATAAAAACACAACTAATTAAAGTATAAGGAACACCTAATCTCAATTTACATTATTTAATTCAAAATTTATGGAAATATGTTTATTGTCAACAGTCATATTCTAATAACTAAAAATATAATTGAAAATTATTTACTACATACTTAACATTAAACACAATTAAAATGTCCGCGGCATTAAATTTCTATAAAAGTTCACCTCAATCACATCTCACTCGAAACACTTTTAATCATCACTTCCACATAAAACTGAGCGGCCATCCTGACACTCGGAGAAAGATGGACGTGCTGACCCATCTCCATCTCGCTGCACAAAGGCTGCAGAGGCCACATCGCCAAATGGCCTTAGCACTAGACGGCCAGGAAAACACCGTGTCTCTAGGTGGCCAGGTCAATATCTTACACATAAACGCCATAGTTTCCTCCTTGTGAACACTTTCAACTCTAATTCAATTGTCCAAATTCATAAAAATGTTCACCAAACATTTCGCGCAACTATTAAATTAATTTATACGCGCAGCGCTGCCGCTTAAGGCAGCACTGGCAGGGTCGCCGTGTAATGACGTGATCTTGGTTTCAAATTGATACACGTGTAGGTTCGATGAAAGTAAGTATATTAATGAATCACTTATAAGCTAAAGTACATAATATATGGGATGGACCCAGATTTATTTAATATATAGCACGTTTTACCAGAAAGTCGAGTGTACCTGTAAATGTCGAGAGTACCTAAAGAATAATGGTACGGGATGCTTGTAAGCAATGAGCCAATTTATCACCTCCTACGCACTGTCTTGATCTTAAGCCTTCCTTGATGTTAAACGAGGCATCATATTTTATTTCAATGCATGTTTTATGTGCCTACTGATGTCGGACTAGAGTACGTCACCTCGTCCTTATGAGGGGTGTTAGAGGATCATAAAAAGGTAATTAGAATATTAAATTGAAGAATAGACCACAGCCATCACGGACATGGACTAGCGAGGCCGACCCCAAGACTTCTAACAGGAAGAAATATATATGGAATGTTGTTTTGGACTGTAAAACTGAAACAACCTTTCGCATCAGGATTTTGATTGAATTTCCTATATGCTACTAAAATTACTCTTCCTACGAGCCTTTTCCCAAATATTATTATGTTGGGGTCGGCTTCCAGTCTAACCAGATGCAGCTGAATATAAGTATTTTACACGAAACGACTGCCATCAAACCTCTGCAAACCAATTTTTGGGTAGTACTGATATCCTAAGGATAGACTGATTTTCTTACGATAACAGGGACCGACGAGTGCTCTGCGAGGCACGTTGAGGTCTCGATGAGGTAAGAATAGTCACCCATCCACAGACTGGACTAGCGCAGCTAGTAAGCTAGCCATGACCGTGCGAATTGCTGGTGATTTTTTCTCCTGACCAACTAAATCAAATACAGTGACATCTATGTATCCGATCAAGAAATTACAACTCACACTGAAACTGTCTTAGTTTTCCATTGTTAATTTGTAAGCAACGCCATCTTTAATGTGAAAAGGAAACTACATAGGCTTCACCTAAACTCGCCGACTAAAAATGTTACCCATTTCAAATAATTGAGATGCGCACCGAAAATTTGATATTTTTTGTGTGATTTGTCGTTATCCTTACATGTCGCAATAGATTTTTATTACGTGAATTTTTCTGATTAACTGTTTCACAATGTTTTAGGTATGGGCTCGTGTATTGGCAACACCAGCAGTGCGGTGCAACTATCGACATTGAAATATCGATTTCTTCTATTTACTAATAAAATATTGTTAACTATTCATAGTTGAGTAACTTTTCATTGGGAATACAAAGTTGAGCTAAAATAAAATAATTTATTTTAATATATTTATCTATGAAGGGCTCCATATGTCACACGGACAATGAAGCAAATAATTATTTTGATACAATATGCTGACGCTATTTGACGATAAAACTGTTTATTTCTCTTAAAATTTAGGAGATCGAATCGAAAGAGTCGAAGAGTTGTAGGCGTGTAGGCACTCAGAATTTAAGGAAAAAACGAGACCAACGAAGGTAGTACAGAGGCCAACACATCAAGCACCACAATCTGTCAAATTTCTTTGATTGATTTTCAACTTTAATACAAAACCATAAGGTTCATATTCAATTGGGAAAATTTGACGGTTTTGGATAGCTTGACCTGCTGGCGTCTGAACCACGGAACTCGCTAAGTATCACATAAATTTAATAAATTTTTAAATGTATCGACACACCTGAAACACTAACCCTGCAACTGCGACTGCGCCAAGTTATTGATTTACATGGAATATTATAGGAGAGTAGGTAAGTTTCTTGGTGCAGCGCCAGTCCCGACAATCTGCGTTGCAAGGTCCGCACGCCGATCGTGAAAATTAAGTAAGTGCCTACTACTAGCGTACATTAGAAGAAACTTTCTAAATCTGTCTTAATATTTGTTTTTTCGTACTTACAGGTAACAACAATGAAGAATCTGGAGAGACTTCTGGAAGAAACGGCAGTAAGGATCAAACGGTTATGGTCACCTAGCACCTGATGAAGACGATGAAAATTTGATCACTCTGGTGAGGAATCCCAACAGTAATGAAGATCAGACATCAACACCAAAAGTGCATTCAAGGTAGGCTTGAGATCCGCAACAGTGATGGGCGTGGCACGCGAAATGTATTAAGCATAACATCGTCACAAATTGATAGCCAATGCGTTGAACCTTGTTGTCTACATAAAAATAGTGTGCCCAACATAGTCACTGTTTTTCATTAATCATCCATTCTTTATTTTTTCGTAACCCAATTGGGTGGGTACCTAGGAATTTTATGCGAAAATGTATGACTTCTATTAATTCATCTATATTTGTGTTTACGTATAAAAGACGATTACGTATTTATCGTGTTTCATGCAATATATTATTATAAATATTAATATAATAATCTATTGCAATAATATTATTGCTAGCGACAGTTTAATATCCTAGGACTTTATTATATTATTATTTTGAACAATTTTATTATATTATTATTTATTTTCATATGGCAATCTAATGATTGCCGTATAAAAATAAATATAGGTTTCTGTACATTAGTACAGCCAGTACATTAGTACCAGTACATTAGTACCAGTACATTAGTACCAGTACATTAGTACTAGTACATTAGTAAATAAAAAGCCTGACAAAAGAGACTTCTTAGTTCTTAATTTCAACTAAACTTTGAAGTCGGGTACGGAATGGGACTGAAAACGTCCCAATGTCCCAAGTGGATTAGGCCTATTGGGGATACCACTATAAAAAAACGCACCTTGTGCTCTACCTCCAGGGTGGTGTGGAAAAGAGCAGCAGACTAGCTGATGTTGCTTACTCATTGCTAATGCAAAAAAACATAAGGCTTTGTGTTATTTTATTTTTTATTATTATATATTATTATTATATTATTATATATATTAATATCAACTATTATTTTTTTCAATATTTTGTGTTGTACAGACGCCAGCGGGTCAAGCTATCCAAAACTGTCAAACTTTCCCAATCGAATATGAACCTTGTTGTTTTGTATTAAAGTTGAAAATCTATCAAAGTAATTTGACAGATTGGGGTAACTTGTACATTCGAATGACCTTTTTAGCAGTAGAACAGTATAACTTTTTGAGAAAAAGAAAACCGACTTCAAGCATTGTGGTGTATCTTCAGAACCGATGGCCGAACAATAACATTTATAAGGGACCATAATGACGTATCAAGTTGAAAGTTTAGTTAGTATAAGTAGGTAAGTATAAGTTCTATCAGATAAAAAATAAACATCATAATCTGAATCAGTGAAATTATGGCGTATTATACGAGAATCTCCTTTTTTTAAGTCGATTGAAAATTTAAATTAATTATAGGCCAAGTGACACTGTCACAATAATGATCAGCATCATAACAGTCATTATCATTACCTTATTAAATCATTATTATCGCCCTCACCATCATTGTCGTCATTTTAGTCCCGTCCCATAGGATGACGGCTCAGGACTGGGCATACCATTAGGTACGCGTGTATTCCCCAAAGGGTTAGGCATGTCTCTCTAGCAGTACACCCACAACATCAGTTCGCTGGTATGTTTAGGTCCCACGAATAGGGGGCGAGCCTGTAGCCATTAACCGGGTACAAATCCAAACCACTGCTACTGAGCAATCCATAGAAAAATCCATTAACACTAATAACTCAACCTCAAGCCTAGCAATCGCACTTACGATGATTACCTAAGCTAATAAGGCAATTTTATAAGATTACAAGTTGTGGAGGTCTGATTGTTGTTCGAGATTGCAGAACCCCTTATCAATGTATTCAGTGTCTTTCTTTCGCCTTATTCTACTATGAAGGTGCAGATGCATCCCCCTGGAAATAATCCTGCCGGTGCAGCGCCTACGACGGTGAGAATTTTTGCTGTTAGTTTTCTCTTCACCAACCAAATTAAATATAGCGTCATCGATGTATCTGACAAAAAATTACATCTCACTGAAGCTGGCCTAGTTTTAATCTTTATCATTTGCAAACAACGCCATCTTTTATTTGAAGTAGAAACTAGGCTGGCTTTATATGAACTTACAGACTAAAAATGTTACCCAATATAAATAATTGAGATCTCCAAAGGTAATTTTGATTAATATTTTTGTTTTTGTCATTATCCTTGTTCTAATTTTATTTTTATTACTCAATGAATATATTTGTAGTACAATGTTTTAAACTTTTAAGTGTTGGCTCAAACATTGGCAACACCAACAGTGCGGTGCAACTATCGATATTGAAATATCGATTTAATAAAGTAATAAAATAATGTAAACTATTCATAGTTCAGCAACTGTTCATTCTGAGAATACACTCATAATGAACAATAAACAAGTTAAGCTAAAATAAAATCAGTTTATCAAAATGTTTATCTACCAAGTGCTTCAACGAAGCCAATAATTATTTTGATACAATATACTGATGCTATTAAATAATAAAACGGTTTATTTGTCTGAAAACAATGTAGTCAAACATCGACAAAGGCTTTTCTCAGTCAAAACGTTGAGGGAGTCGTATTAATAGTAGGGACACATTAATAGTAAAATAGGTCCAGCAATGTAGGCCTGTCAGTTTGAGGTGTATGATTTTGGAGGTTTTCATAACCCCTCGGACCACGCCTGTTAGAATATTATCTTAAAATTTTGGGACACTGAAAGTCAAAGGGATTGGGATGTATGGGAGTCGCCTCATAACACCACAAAGGCTCACTTCAACGTTGTTATGGCAACCTTAACGCCAAAGTGGGATTTCGGAACTGCAGCGAATCCAGAATAGGACCGCATGGATATGGATGTCGGAATCACAGGGAGCAAATGCTGGTCAACTTCTTAGAGAAAGAGGGGCTCTTCTTTATGAACTCCTTCTTTAAGAAGAAGCCGCAAAGGAAGTGGACCTGGCAAAGCCCCGATACTGTGACGAAAAACGACATTGACTTCATCATGACGGATAAAAGGCACATATTCAGGGATGTCTCCGTGATCAACAGGTTTAATACCGGATCTGATCACCGACTTGTCCGAGGCTCCCTGAACATCGATTTAAAGCTCGAAAGAAACCGTCTGATGAAGTCCACGCTCCGACCTAATCCACTCCATATCATGACGGGCAGCGAGCAGTTTCAAAAGCTTCTCGCTGACAGATTCGCTGCAATGAAACCCACCGAAGATCTTGACGAGACCCTACAAAATGTAGTTGAAACGCTGAAAGATGAGGGCATCAAATTTTGCCAAAAACGGCATAAAGGTAAGAAGTCTAAACTCTCGGACGAGACTCTGCGGCTTTTGACAAAAAAACGGGAAACTACCCAATTGACTTCGTTAGACAGGTCACACCTTAACAAGATAATTGCGAAGCTGGTACGGCGTGACCTTCGGAGCTCCAATACGTGCCTAATTGAACAGGCAATAGAGCGAAACCGAGGATCCAAAGTGTTCACTCAGCAACTTGGAAGGAGCCATCTGACGAAGCTCAGACACACGATGGCAGGACTGTCTTGTCAAAGCCGGAGATTCTTACCGAGATTGAAGACTTTTATGGCCAACTTTATGCCGCCCATGTTCCTCGTCCACAGCGCGACAACTGCGATTCTAGAGCCACTCTGATACGCCACTACACCGACGAACTGCCGGATATCAGCCACGACGAAATCGTGTTGGCTCTGAGACAGCTTAAGAATGGAAAAGCCCCCTGTGAAGATGGAATTACTTCTGAACTCCTGAAGATAGGAGGAGCCCCTTGTTCAGGAGCTGCAAAAAATCTTTAATTCCATCATTCACTGCGGGAGAACTCCAAAGGCGTCGCATGAGAGTGTGGTGGTTCTGTTCTTTAAGAAGGGAGATAAAACTCTTCTTAAAAATTACAGACCCATTTCTCTTTTAAGTTACGTCTATAAGTTGTTCTCTAGAGTCATCACAAATCGTCTAGCTAGAAGACTTGACGAGTTTCAGCCTCCCGAACAGGCCGGGTTTCGCTCAGGGTATGGCACCATAGACCACATCCACACAATGAGGCAGATCACACAGAAGTTCGATGAGTATAATCGGCCCCTGTGCCTAGCGTTTGTGGACTATGAGAAGGCCTTTGACTCTGTGGAAACCTGAGCTGTTCTGGAATCCTTACAACGATGTCAAGTGGACTGTCCTTACATCGAGGTGCTGAGATCTCTTTATGAATCTGCCTTTATGAATGTCCAAGTACAGGACCAACAGTCTAAACCTATTCAATTGCGCAGAGGCGTGAGACAGGGAGATGTCATATCTCCGAAACTGTTCTCGAGCGCATTGGAAGATTTGTTTAAGATATTGGACTGGAAAGGTAAGGGCATAAACATAAACGGCGATTACATCTCGCACTTGCGATTCGCAGACGACATGGTCCTATTGGCGGAGTCGCTGGAGGAGTTGCAACAGATGCTGAATGGCCTAGCATCAGCCTCACAAAGCGTAGTTCTCAGCATGAATTTGGATAAAACGAAAGTCATGTTCAATGACCACATTGATCTGAGACCTATTGCTGTAAATGGTCATCTTCTTAAAGTTGTTTCAGAGTACACTTACCTTAGGCAGATTTTGCAGTTAAGTAAAAACAGGAGCGTGCTATGCTTGGAGTTTCTCTGAAGGATAGAATCCGCAACGAGGTTATCCGACAGAGAACCAAAGTAACCGACATAGCACACCGGATTAGCAAGCTGCAGTGGCAGTGGTCTGGCCATATCTGCAGAAGAACCGACAACCGCTGGAGTAGACGTGTTCTCGAGTGGAGACCGCGACTCGGCAAACGTAGTGTAAGACGCCCTCCGGCAAGATGGAGTGATGATCTGCGAAAGGCTGCTGGTAGAAGCTGGATGCGAAAAGCCGAGGACAGGGTGAAATGGCGCACATTAGGGGAGGCCTACGTCCAGCAGTGGACTAGTATAGGCTGATGATGATGATGATGAAAGTCAAAGGGATGTCGGCACGCATGATTTATAGACGACGAAACGAGACCAATAAGGGTAGCGCCGCGGGACATGCTATCATAAAAATTTAATAAATTAGAAAATATATCGACACACCTGGACACACTAACCCTGCAACTACGCCAAGTTATTGATTTACATGCAATATTAATAGGAGAGTATATACCTATGGTTCTTGGTGCAGCGGCATTACCGACGATCTGCGTTGCAGGGTCCGCACTCTGATCGTGAGAATTAAGTAAGTGTCTACTACTGCTGTAGTTTTTACTATTTAGAAGATATTCGGAGAAACTTTCTATATCAGTCTTAATATTTGTTTTTCGTGCTTACAGGTAACAAAAATGAAGAATCTAGAGACACTTCTGAAAGAAAGGGCAGTAAGGATCAAACGGTTACGGTCACCTAGCACCTGATGAAGATGATTTGATCACCCTGGTGAAGAATCCCAACGGTAATGAAGATCACAGACATCAATACAAAAAATGCATTGAAGGTAGGCTTGAGATCCGCAACAGTGATGGGCGTGGCTCGCGAAATGTATTAAGCATAACATCATCACAAATTGCTAGCCATTGCGTTGAACCGTGTTGATGTTGTGCGTATCATTATCACGGTTTTTCATTATTAATCCATCCAAATCCATAAGTACCTAGGAGTTTTATGCAAAAATTTACGACTTTTATTAATCTATATCTGTGTGTTTACGTATAAAAATTATGTATCGTGTTTATACAATAAATTATCATAGTATAAATATTAATATAATAATCTATTGCATTATTATTATGTATGATCTAATAATAATGTAATCGTTTATTGCAAGCGACAGTTTAATATCATAGAACTAGTAGTTCTGTATACTTAACTCTACTACTAGTAGAGTTAAGTATACAGATAGCAAACGAAATATGCATTTTTATACAGATTTCGACATCAATAATTACGCGCCAAAGGGTTAGGTATGTAGCTGCTTACAAAACCTACGTTTTGACACATATTGCGTGATACATTATTACACTATCTTTATCAAAATACAGTATTACAAATTATATTATTATTTATTGATTTTTCATACAACAGTCATTAATATTAGGTACACAGAAACCCAAAAAGTCTGACAATAAATGACTATAAAAAAGGCTTCTAAACTCTGAAGTCGGGGACGGAATGGGACTGAAAACGTCCGAATGTCCCAAGTGGATTAGGCCTATTGGGGATACCACTATAAAAAAACGCACCTTGTGCTCTACCTCCAGGGTGGTGTGGAAAAGAGCAGCAGACTAGCTGATGTTGCTTACTCATTGCTAACGCAAAAAAACATAAGGCTTTGTGTTATTTTGTTTTACAATATTATAATTATACTTAATAGGTACTCAATGTTATTCGAATGAGCTTTTTAGCAGTGGATAGAATAGTATATTATTTTGGGAAAAAAGACAACCGAATTCAAGCATTTTGTGGTGTATCTTCAGAACCAATGATCGAACACCAACCGAATTTATATGGCACCAAAAAAGACGTCAGGGACCTATACTAATGTAAGTATACCTAAGTTCTATTAGAAAATACATTTCATAATATATTTGATTTTAATTCATCCCATCATCATTATCATCATCTTAAAAATCAGAATGGTCTTCATCATCATAACAATTATTAATATCGTTATTATCATCTTCAACATCTTCTTTGTCATTATTATTAGATTATGAAATCATTATCATTTTAGTCCCATATCCACAATCATCAAAATTAAAATGCATGGTTTTTTCGGGATGACGTCTCAGGACTAGATATAGGTACCATCACGCTTGTATTCCCCGAAGGGTTAAACATGTCCCTCTTTACAACAGCAATTCGCCTATATGTTTAGGTCCCATGTAATACGGGGTGAACCTATTGCCATTAACCGGACACAAATCCAAACCACTGCTACTGAGCAATCCATAAAAAAAATTATTAACACTATGAACAATATCCTTTTTGGCATTTTCCATGCTAAGATTTTAAAGTTATTTAGCTTTACATCATATTTAAATTTACCTACACAAATTCATGCGGAGCAGCCACACTTGCGAAGATTACTTACTTAGCCAATGAGGCAGTTTTACAAGAAATATTGCTTGTATAAATACAAGTTGTGGAGGTCTGATTGTTGTTCGAGATTGCAGAATCCCCTAGCTATCAATGAATGTAGTGTCTTTCTTTTCCACAGAACAGAAAAAGTTTTTTCTATTCCGTGTTCTTTTCCCATAATCTGTGATGAAGATGCAGATGCATCCCCCTGAAAAGAACCCTGTCACCGCAGCGCCCATAACCGTGCAAATTGTAGGTGTTTTTTTCTATTCACCTACCAAATTAAATATAGCGTCATCGACATAACTGACAAAAATAATACAATTAATATCATTCTCACACTGAAGCTGATTAGCTGACCACACCTAGTGCAAATAACGCCATCTTTAATGTGAAATAGAAACTACAAAGGCTTCACAATCACTAGAATAGACTTGTTGACTAAAATGTTACCCATTTTAAATAATTGAGATTCAGACAAAGGAAATTTTGATTCGTTTTTTTATGAAATTTCAGTACCCTTACCTTGTCGCAACTGAAATTTATTAAGCGAAAAATATATCCTATATTACAATGTTCTAAGTGTATGCTCGAACATTGGCAACACCAACAGTGCGGTGCGGCTATCGATATTGAAATATCGATTTAATATACTAATAAAATTAATGTAAACTATTAATTTGAGCAATAATTCATATTACACTCTCTTAATGAACATTGAACAAGTTGGCGAGGTAAAGGTAGAAGATTCGGAAGAGCTTTTTCAAACTTAATTAAGTATTAACATGTTTTAGTAAGCGTATTTTTTTACTGGTTACTGGGGCCTCGTTATCTATAATTAATAGTAATATAGTTAAAAGTATCACTACAAAAATTTAAGTACATACCTATAAAATGAAAAAGCTAAAATAAAATCTGTTTATCAAAATATTAATCTATCAAGTGTTTAATCTGAGACATCGAAGCAAATAATACTTTTGGTACAATATGCTGATGCTTAACCATTATCGCCTAAGTCTTTTTTTTATCATCTACTGCAACTAAAGTCCTAGGTGCCTACTTATAAAATATTTTGTACGGACGTACTTATAAAATATTCAGCCGATGCTGATAAGAAAGTAAATAATTTTAATCCCTACTAATATTATAAATGCGAAAATAGCTCTGTTTGTCAGTCTGTTACGCTTTCACGCCTAAACCGCTTAACAGTTTTTTGGAGAAGGACGCAGGTTATCATCTCAAAAAGCCCTTTGGGATACGGGTGTAACCGCAGGTAACAGCTAGTGTTGCTTAGATGTTTTTAATTTTATAAAAACAAAATGTCCTTCACTTACTTCATATCTTTAAATTTGGGAAATCGAGTCGAGAAAATCGATCTAAGGAAAAAACGAGACCAACACAGGTAGCTCCACGGGAAACGCTAACGCTATCACATAAATTTAATACATTAAATGTATCGACACACCTGAAACACTAACCCTCCAACTGCGACTGCGCCAAGTTATTGATTCACAGGCAAGAGAAGAGAGCACAAGAAAGCAGGTATGTTTCTTGGTACAGTCGCATTCCCGACGATCTGCATTGCAGACTCCGCCCGCTGATCATAAAAATTAAGTAAGTAGGTACCTACCTAATATTACTGTACGGAAGAAAATTTCTATATCAGTCTTATATTAGTCTAATATTTGTTATTTCATGCTTACAGGTAACAAAAATGAAGAATCTGGAGAGACTTCTGAAAGAAACTGCAGTAAGGATCAAAGGATTGTGATCACCTGGCACCTGATGAAGACGGTGAATATCAAGTCTAAAAGTGCACTGAAGGTAGGCCTGAGATCCGCAACAGTGGGTGCCGTGGCGAAATGAATTAAGCATAACATCGTCTCAAAATGATAGCTATTGCGTTGAACGGTATTGGCTAACAAAATTCTCCTTTCACTTACGTAAAATTCCTACTAGGGCAATACTCAATATTTTATTGCTAGCGCAAATTTGCCTTCGTAGGAAATATCGTAACTGATTTTATTCCTTTCTTCAATGTTTTTTCTGGTAACCTGGAACTCCAAATCTTTATATAAGAAAATTGTAAAGGAGAACTATGTTACACATTGGCAATTATTGCACACAAAGTGGTCTTAGTGAAAAGGATTAATAAATTAATAGGGGATTAGGGATTTTATGAGATTGATAACGACCCAAGTGGATTAGGCCTATTGGGGATACCACTATAAAAAAAGCGCACCTTTTGCTCTACCTCAAGGGTGGTGTGGAAACGAGCAGCATTCTTTCAAATTTTGCTTACTCATTGCTGATGAAAAAACATCGCAAGACTGTAATTATACCTACGGATAGACTAAATAAATAGTTATTTTATTTAAAATACATTTTGATTTTTACATAATAATCAATTTGATTGGAATTCATACCATCATCATTAGCTAGGTATCTTCATAATCATAATGATCCTCATCATCATTCTCACTGTAATTATTACATAAATACATGGGTTATTCCACTTTTCCCCATTGACAATCCCCATCAATGAAGATTTGGGGAGTTTTGGAAAAAAGTTCACAAATCCCCATTGATGGGGATTGTCAATGGGGAAAAGTGGAATAACCCTATTGAACTACTTCTAAAAAAAAACATGTGAGTAGGTCTATTAGTTAAGCTACAGAGATGACTTTTATTCTGGATTCCGGATTTATTCTCAAATTTCACAAAACATTCAATAACTTTGGTACCATTGAATATTGCTGTACATACATGGGGGTCATATCGATAGGTATTGAAGTCCCCCATTGTTTGACTTACGATGATCCACCCCCCCTGTATAGCACGGAAAATCATCGTCGATCATCTGCCACCAGGGGAGGCGGCACGGTATGTTGAAACAATCACTATAGTATAGTTTTGCAACACTGATAGACGTAAGTAAAATATTAAAGGTAAGGAGAACCATCTATGTGCTACCCGTGAATCACGAATAAACAATTTCGATTAAATGTGATTTGACGGATTTGACTATCAAAAGTATGAAAAAGTGTCCATCAATAGGCATTAAATAGGAAGTTCTACTCTAACCACAGCCAGAAGGTAAATTTGTAAAGAACTACGTAAATTAAATTGTTGAAATTATATATACTGCGGTTTCAGTAACTACTCTCGTCCACATGTCATCCAAATCCAATAAATCATCAATCTCAGTAGATAGGTAGGTACTATTATTCTGTCTCAATAATCTGTGATTGTGGTTTTCATGTCTTGTTTGCTTGTCTGGCTGGCTGACTTGGTCAGTCTAAAAAATAAATATTGAATATCGATATATCGCGATTAAAAATATTTAAAATATCGACGATATTATATCGATAATTGTATGGAAAAATATCGATATTTTTATATATCTATATTTTTTGTTCATGCCTACTTGGTCTGGCTGGCAAAATAACAAATTTTAGACAACTTCATAACTTCATTCAATTCAAATTCAATTTCATTCAATCAATCAAAATCAATTCAAGACAAGACAAAAATGGCTGCTGTTAGACCGTGTGGTATTTTTATTATTTCTCCTTCCATGCCATTACAAATGAAGACTTGTAAGTGTTACATTTTTAACTTTATTATTTTATCGAACCTAAATTAGGAAACTCTAACTCGTAATTGTACAGAACTTCAATAATTAGAATTAAAATTACAGTAATTATTGTTCAAGATTATCGAGGGACAATCAAAAGATGAAAGATTGCAAGTCTGAAGTTTCTAGAAAATCATGCTGCAAAAGAAATATGCGCGATTACATAAGAAAGTCGAGCATCCTGTTGAGGACGAGGATCAATAAGAAAATATGAACTGAATTCTCGGGATTCGGGAGAAAGGTATAATAAGGACCAGTAGAACGAAGCATAACTGACACGTCACGCGATTCAGTTTTTCTTCGTTCACGACATTTTCTATGCATTCCAATAGCCCAGCAATAATTTAGTTTGGAATTGGATTTTATTCAATAAACCATAAATTAAAGGATATAGTCACTATGAAACTCGTTTTCTAAAAATACACCTGGGCTTTTGCAATGCATACTCAGTAGAACGTAGCAGTTCTACTTGAATTAATTATCAGGATTAAGCATAGGAAAATGTTAGGGTTCCATTAACAGTGGACGCTTCACGATTATAAAGTAAAACTTGACCATCAACTACATATACTTACCTACCTACCACAAGATGTGGATTATGGTGGTAACCCACCATACAAGGTACCTAATGTCAAGTTACCAAGAGTGGAAAGTGGATTAGGCCTACTGGGGACACCACTATAAAAAAAACGCACTGTGTGCTCTACCTCAAGGGTGGTGTGGAAATGAGCACTTGTTTCCATCCCTATAATGCATGGTTTGAAGATTCACATTGAACTGGTACAGTATATTATCAAAACTAGAGGATTCTACCTGAAGATAATATTGCAGGCAATCTTTTCATATCTAAGAAAGAAAGAAAGAAAAAACGTTTATTTGGAGCGAAGCACTCACACATACAATATAAGAGACGAATATGATAAAATATATAAGTAACGGAGGAAATTAATAAAAGTACATTGTATGTGTGTGCCCAACCGCACCAATAGGGTGTCCAGCTCAGCCTGTGCCAGGATGTTATATCCTAGTGCTAATATTCTGCCGGATCCCAGGGATGCACCTGCGAATGTCGAGCAAACCACCATCGATTATGTATAGTGTGAGTAGTGTCGGTGTGTGACGTGAAAGTGATTTGTGTATTGCAATACTGCTAAATATTAACAAATTCTACCCTATATTATAGTTATATAGAATATAAATATACGAAATAGTTTGGTAACTTACATAAATAAGAAATTCAGCGAAAAATTATAATATAAATAATATAAAATATAATCAGTTACTACTGCACCTGAAATGGACAGCAGCTATTTGCTTAGATAAGGGACGTATCAGGATTTATAAGACTTACTTCTTTCTGTTTATCGATAAGATATTTCCGCAGTTGAACTCTAAACATGCCTAAAGTTTTAATGTTTCTGATGGGGGGAGGAATATTGTTCCAACACTTTGATGCCGCGTACCAGAAGCTGCCCCTAAAAAACATTGTTTTGTGTTGTCCTATGGATAGCTGCTTTGAACACATTCTAACCTGACATTCCCTCCTACTCGTGGTCCAGCTTAATTTACTGTATAAGTAAGCCGGTTGTTTCAATCTTATGACCCCGAATAGAAGGCAAGCCAAATGTAATTATATCTGTCTGTGTCACACAAGATTGTGGGTTTGATTCCCGCAGGACACAAATAATTATGATGAACAAACACAAGCCATCAATGCTTCATTTGAGTTGAGATGTGCTGTTTAAGTCTCAAATATTTATTTATTTAATCTTATAGTATAGCAAATATAAGAAATAAAAGTACTTACATAGCCAGGCACATAAGCCTAATCCTAAATTAAGTAGGTACTTACATTCAACATACTTTTACAGTAAATCCGATCCGAGGTTGTCGATTCGATGCCCTTCGTATTTTATCTGGGTGTTTTTTATGTATTATAGGTATGTATTTACAAAAAACAAAAAAAAAACCATTGTCTAGTAGCCATATAAGCTCTGCTTAGTACCGGCTAGAACTAGGTGGAGTCACTCACCGTTAGTTAAACCTAGGTTAGGTTCTTGTTATAAAAAAAACCTACGAAACTATTATTGTAACAAGATTTAATTTGTAATATGAATAGTACAATCTGTAAATAAAAATGTGTTATTTTATATTAATTTTGGAAAAATACACAATATAATTTATATTGGAACCTACCGCGAATTGTAGCAATCGTGAATTGGACCAACTGCGAAATCAGCAACCGCGAATAAGGTGAATTGGTCTAATCGTGCCTTAATATACCAGCATTATTGGTAAACACCTTTGATTATATACACGTATATATAATCAAAGGTAAACACATACTTAAAGCTTTGTGTGGGAAACATGAAGGTGAACAAAGAAAAAAAAAGTTATCTAAAATTATTTATTTTCTGTTACATTACAGTCTTACATCAATTTACCATCCTCTCCTGTTACTTAAGTAGTCATTTTATATTGTAATCACTCCTTCGGGTGTTATTGAAAAAATAATACTCATGTATCCCACGTTTAACCTAGTTTTAAAGTAATCTAAACGACAAGACTTTTTACAACAAGGATTCTAGGAAACGCCAGCTTAAGACGTTAAAAAATAAAATCAATAAAAATAAGGTGTACCTACCTACTCGAAACATGATTGCTAGATGAATAGATTTTTATTCAAAGCCTGCCATTATTAGCGTAAGGGTATAATATGTGCTATTGAATAATCTTCTTCAAGTAATAATCTTAGTCAAGCCTTCATCATATTTGAATTTGTATCATTTTGTAATATATTCATAGTTAAGATTATTTAGTATCTAGTATCTAAGTTATAGAGTTAATTAACATTGTTTCATCAAGTCAATTAAACTTAGATCTGGTAAACATGTATGTATGTGGGTTCAAAATCTAATCTAAGAAAAAATAAATAATAACATATTGCAAAATACATTAGAACCTATGTATTTTGCAATATTTTACATTAGAAACAATGTATTTTACAATGTTATTTTTTTAATTTACTTAGTCAATCAAATTTCTTAAGCATGTCTTTCTGCACCCATTTTCTATCATGATATCCTTAAAATGCTACTTAAGCTGTCATATTGGTGTATTAACTTTAATCTTAATATTACACAAAAGTTCTAATTTTCACACAATTTATCACTAAAATAAAGTTCTTTATTCAAAAAGAATGATCGATCAGTGAAGCAGAAAATGCAACTTTCTTCCGAATTAATTCTATAATCAATGAAGAAAGTTGCTCAAAAAAATATTTATGATGTATCGATGCGGATATTATATGGATAATAGTATTATACCGGTTTCGGGTACGGATGTGGAATTATTTGTGATTATACAATGTGAACAATGCAAGCGACGCGGCTAGTGTGAAGCCTCGGCCGTGCGAACTGCGAAAACCTGTTATCACGTGTCTCATTTAGACTCCGCCCCTATCCGAAATTATTCGAAACTTAAATCAGATTCGGTTACGGATTCGGTTAATTAAAAATTAACCGAATTCTATAAATAAATTTCGGATGTCCAATACTTTTATTTACGGTTACGGAGCTCCATAACAATCCCGTATGTTTTATTTTCGTGGACTGACAGTTATTCAGTTTTTAAAAGAAATGAAACTAAACAGTTCAATTATAGATTGGTAAGAGACTTAATATCAATAAAATACAATTTTTTTCAATAAATTACAGCTATAGTTAGCTATTAGTAGATGTTATGTTCGTATGCTTCCTAGAACAAAATATATTCATAACAACTGATGCGTTTGTTTGTTTTGATTCCAACCATAAGAGTATGAATGATTTTCCAGAAAACTGACAAAAACTAGCTCGGATTTTATTCTAATTTTCTCTTTCTTTAGCAAGACATTACATTAGCCAAGCCACTAAGAAATATGCTTTCGACACATGATTGTTAATTTAATTAGTGCAATAATCTCGATACATACACAGCTCAAACAACATAAGACATAAGTCGCCGAACACCAAATTAATTCTTGATTGCGACTTTAATGCTGAAACTAGTCAAACACGACAATGTGTAAAGAGATTCGTTTTTTTATATCATAAAATACAGCCGTATGTCGCATCCAAAGGAATCTGAAATGGTTATATACATTGGGATTTCTTTGTGTGTCAAGCTAACACAGTAGCAGATCCAGGACTAAGGGACTCAAGCATCCCCTAAAACCATCTGGGTCCACCATTGTCCAACCCCAAGTTAAACTTGATAATTATCCTACTTGAAATAAAACTACTTTTTACGGACTTTATCGTGTATATTGATATTATTAATCCCGACATTTCGGACCCTTTACAGAGTCCATGGTCTACCCGTGACCATGGACGCCAGTTTTATTTCAATGTATAATATTCGCGTAACGGTCAGAAATCAATAAATTATCCTACTTTTTAGTATTATCCCCTCGAAACCTCCCAAACCGAAACCCTGGACCCGCCACGGGACTAACGTATTGAATAACTACTTGACACAGATTAGCATTACACCATTCGACAGTTTAGAGCTGTACTGAAAAGAGAACACTTTGAAACAACATTAGGTCATGATTTCCCATATTTTTCTGTATATATATTTACAGTGGCGGTATGTACTGCAATCGCTAGTTATCGGGCCTATGCCCGTTAAGCGATTCTCAAATATTATTCATGTCGAATAAAACTTGGGCGATTGTTCGAGAAGCTTCCACGCTGCTTAGCGCAATCGTCGCTAGGTGAGCCTCGTAAGATCGGAGGTGTCTGTAATAGAAACGATCATGTTGCATGAATACAATTATAACTTTTAACAAAGAAGCAGGTTCTCTATTCACACATGACACACGAGGAAACTGTATTTGTTTTTTGTATATGTTACGTACAATTCCACTTAACAAAATATACAGTTTTTTTTGTGTATTACGCAAAATCGAGTTTATTTTTTAAGAGTTAATAATAAATTTATTAAAAGGATAAAATGATGAAACTAAAATAAAAGTTAATATTTAAAGGCAGAGCTGTGCTGTGTACACCCATAGTTCGCCGGTATGTTTAGGTCCCATGTAATAGGGGCGAGCCTTAATAACACTGCTCGACTTAGGAATCGAACCCAGTACGTGCTTACGCCCAGATTATCCAGTTAGACTAATGAGCTGTCTCATTAGTCTAACTGGATAAAACAAAAACACTTTTACACGTTCTTAAACAAAATATATTTATATCTCACCTCCGTCCAGTATTAGAATATATGACAATGTTCCTCAGTATAAGAGCTGCTGTCAACCGTATACTCTTCGTCACAGGACCTTCGTTCTCATCCTATGAACAGGTAACATTATGATAAGTTCCAAAGTAATAATAGGGTTATTCGGAAAATGGTAAAATCAAGCACTCTTACGATTTCTCTATGATTTGACATTAGAAAGCGATGGATATATGATAGGATAGAGGAATAAACTCCGGGTTTAGCAAACATTTTGTTAAACCACTTTCTTTTATTAAGAAGGAAAGGCCCTATCTACAACTTTAAATATTAACAAAAAAAACTATTCATACAATTCAACTTGACAAATTGTTAATTTTGTATATCATGCAAAGATCAAGAAATAATGGTTAAAAATGCATAAAGGACACTAGAACTAGTATTTTGCTTAAATATGTTATAGTTTACGTCCCCTTGAACAGTAGGTATGCTACCGAACAAGGGATCAGAATTATAAATGAATAAAAAAAACGTTTATTGTTTAATAAATGGTACTAGTAGTGGAACTCTCGACTTCCAAACTAAGTAGGACTTGTAACTATGAAAGTAAAGGCTCTCTCGTAGCTAAAAAGCTCTCTCATATTTTTACATTTAATTTCTAAATTTAAAGTTTTATCGTTAAATAAATATAATAGACTAGTGGAATGATTATTTTTTATAGCACCATGTTCCCCAAAAAAAGAGCCAATTAACAAAAACAACATTGAAATCAGTTCCAAAATAAGATAAAAGGATTTTTATTTTATCCTAAACAGAGAGAGTAGTATACCAACATGTGACGTCAAATGTTCCATGCTCCGAACAAATTCTAAGCTGACACTAGTTTTGCGGGAAAGAGATCGTCTCTTTCCCGCAAAACTACAACAGAGAGTATCTGAATCCCTACCAAAAATTTGAGAACTTAATGAAGTTCTCAAATTGTTGGTAGGGATTCAAAAAGGATTCAAACCGATTAATGAATCGGTTTGAATCCTTTTTAAGTACTTATATAGATGATAATTAATTATATTTTTGTGTTTGCTTGTTATTTTGAATATATCAAAGACCAGTTTGCTCCCCTATTGACTTGTCGTTAATAAGCTTATGTAATTATCAATAAACGTGAATTTCTATTAACATTAAAGCGTAGCTCAAACAAGCAACATGCATTATATTTAACAAAAAGTAAATAATACGAAAAATAACCCTTAACGGAATGCGAATAAAAAATAAATTTAAATATAATACCATGCATATATGCACATAGAAAACTAAAACGTAGACAAAAACAAGATGAAACAACAAACAAAAATAATTTAACATTCGATAATACAAACTAAGGTCGGTAACGCACACATTGACAAACACATAAGCTACAAGACACTGGTGTTAGATGTGCGAGTCTTACTAGATTTTTGACCGAGAACATAGTAGAGATCTTCTTATCTAAAACTACTTTTTTTTTGTCCATTGCGATGGAATCGACGCCAACTTTTTGTGTAGCCGGTGACTAAGCGGCCCATGACGAAGACTTGTGTGTATTGCGTCAACTTAACATGTATACGTAAGCGCAGTGGACGACGTTAATATTTAGATAAGATGATCTCTACTACAAATACAAATACATAGACAAACAAACTACAATAAACACGGGTGTTGGGTGTGTGTCTCGCCAGTTGATTGGCTCAACGTTCAACATACAACGAATCAATCATAAGATCAGGATACAAGGTCTATATGTATAAGTAATATACAAATTATTTCTCTAGGTAAGCAAATCTACCGACTGTTGGGACCGGACACACACATACCTACACTCAGTGTTCACACGCCTTCAAATACATAGACAAACAAAGAAACTACAAGAAACATGGATGTTAGGTGTGGAGTCTCACCAGTTGATTGGCTGAGTTCAACATAGTACTACACACACACAAACAAATACATAAACAAACAATAGTACAACAAACACGGGTGTTAGGTGTGTGAGTCTCACCAGTTGTTCCGGCGTGCGACTGAGTTCGGCCCTGTGCTGCACGTGCACAAACACAGACACGTTAGTGACGTCACACGCAACACGCAGCGTGACTATTAGTGATTTTTACGATGCGAGTAAAAGGCAATCAACTTATGTGGAATAAAATCAATAAATGACGTATGTGCAAAATGCAACTCAATTATTTTGTTAAATAAATATTACATTATAACACATAAGTTGATTCTCTAAAAAATAATATTGCCGAATGACTAGATATCAGGAAATAAATTCAATATTTCTGTTCAACTCTGCGTCTAGTAGATGAGAATAATGTATACTTAGTTTATTTAGTTTGTATGTATTAAACATTATATTTGACTGCTTATTTTTATTGAAAAGTGAAAGAATGGCTAAAGCTGGATGGAATTATACTATTATTTGTAAATAACGGTTGTATCTCAAAGACACAAGTTAATGTTTTAACTTTTGTAAAAGTTCTACGACGCAGACTTTATAAAAACTACTTTCCATAAAAAAGTAGTTTAAAAAACTGTCGCAAGATTTAAAACAAAACACGGAACTGAAGCTACTACTAGCTGGACAACACAAGTGTTTCAAACAAAAACCCTAATGAGTCTTGATGTTTTACCAAAATAATGACCCGGCTTTGCATAATTCTACTTAATCCAAACAACAAATAGTTATTATTTGGATTATGGTGGTGTCCTACTCAAATTTCTTCGTCCAATATCACTTTGATAAAAGAAATTGGATGATATTTGAAGATTTCATCAAATGTGGTGGGTTTTAATCGCTATCTAGTAGTTGCCTGTGGTAGATTTGATAAAATTCTAAATATAAAGAAAAATTACTGATGTAGAGGCAATCGCCAAAGAAATTTGATAAAATCTTGGACCAAAATATTTGACAGTCATTTCCAGTGGCATACGACCCTTAAACCTATCATGATAACATTGGTCGTTTTAAGGTGTCATCAGCAACATTTATCGATAACACAATACTGTGTGTTATATTCTTCTAAAACTAATTTATTCATAATAATCCTTACCATAAGCTCTCTCGGGTTGAACATATCGGCGGCGTGTTTGTTGAGAGCTGCAAGTGCAGCGTTTGGGGGGTAGCCTAGCGTCACCGGCTTGCCGTCTGCCCCTTCCGCGGCCGCGTGACGACGGGAATTGTAAATGGCTTTGAGAGCCTGTAAAGGTCAGAATCAGTAATGATACTGTAGTAAGACCAACTTATGTCACCACAATAAAGTTTAAAATACCAAAATGAAATAAAATAAATATACATAATATTGATTTCTGATATTTACGCGAATATTATACATTGAAATAAAACTACTTTTTACGAATTTTATCACGATATATTGATATTATTAATCCCGACGTTTCCGACCCTTTACAGCGTCCATGGTCTACCCGTGGTCTACCCGTGACCATGGACGCGAAAAAGTAGTTTTATTTCAAATATACACAATGTTTTTTTTTAACTATATTTATTTTGTTTGTTTCCTATTTCTATTCAATTACTATTTTTTCTTCTGTCAAAACGTATTTATTTTTCGAAAAAAAAAAACGTAGAAGAAAGAATATAACTCACAAAAGAGTCATTATTGCGTGAAAACTATTTACAAAGTACTTACGTGCACAGTACAATGCTTGTCAGTGAGATGGTTGAGCAGCGCGAAGGTCTTCCTCGGCACTCGGTCGCAGTCGAGCCACATGCAGGGCGCCTCGCCGCCGGCCGACGGCGGGCAGTGCGTACGCGCCGCGTGCGTAAACACCTCCGCTGCGTTCGGGAACGATCTGACACAATATTACAGTTCGGCTATAACTAATCCCCTCAGAAATTATCCTCTGCGGACTAGTGGTGTTCAAAGTTGCTATAAATCAATAAGATGCTAAATGCTATATGCTTAATTTTTTAAGCAAGCGATTTTATGTGCTATATTATAGCATGCTTAATTTATATGCCTACTTGTTATGTTACGGCAAAACGGGCGGGCCGCGCCCGATGGACAGTTGCTTGATAGAGAGAGTGTTATGCGATATAAAGCGAAATAGCTTAATGTAAAAAAGTTAGTGTTCAAAAATATATTGTTACAAAAATAATCATAAGAACCCGACTGTCTCTTTTTTTTTATCTTCTGCACCGAGTGAACTGGACATAATTAAGTATGTATTAACGGATCGTATGTGAGTCAATGAGATAGCCCACGATGACCGTATCCCTGGACGCTTTTTATCATAAACTGTCAGTAGATATATATTTTGGAAGTAACAGTTAATACTACTACGAGCCGGAAGGCACTCTGCGAATACATTCGTACTGGACTCCGTACACTGTCAGAATATACCAGCTTGAGTGTTTCAAAGGCGGGTTTTGGTAAAATCTTACTAAACATACTGATTTTCAGCCCAATTGTCATAAATGACTTACTTGCCACATCCCCGCCAGTGACAAATCCAGGGCGTTTCGTCTTGAGGACTGCTGACTTGAGTAGGCTGCAGCGGCTGCGGTGTTGGCTGCAGTGTGGGCTGTGGTGTCGGCGTCAGTGGGGGAGGTGGAGTAGCCGAAGGTTTTGGCGTCGGCGGCTTTTGCTACATGTATGAGGTTATAGTTGTGTTATCATGTATTGTGTGTAAGATACACAAAATGTCGGAAGTCCATAGTAAATATTTTATAGACACAAAATAAAAAAAAATATTTTTGTAAATTTTGATGAATGAAACAAATAATCTTTTTGTATTTTTTGGCATTTTCCATGCTAAGATTTTTAAGTTATTTAGCGAAGGAAAAATTCGACCGCGGGCAGGATTCGAATCTGGAGTACCTAAACAGAAGACGCAGATTCGAATTTTATCTTCGCTAATTAATGAAACAAAAGCTAGTATAGCTTTGCAGCTTTTAATGCTGTACTATTATAATATAGCATTGCGATCACATTACTCGATATAATTGCAAACTAAAAGCCAGACGTGTTGTTTCGTCCATCTATTTGCATGGAGGCGGGGAGAGGAAAATGCGCTTCACGCTTTCTCTGAAAAACTGCACGCATTACCCTGGGCGTTAATAACAATAAGAACACAAAACACGAATCAGTTAACCCTATCATCATTATGATAGCAGTTCCTAATTCGTCGGCATGTCCGGTGTTGCAGCTTTCTGGGTCCATCTTCAGGAGTAAATCAATGTGACTGACTGACTTAATGGGCTTAAGTAATATATAACTTAAATAATCTATTTGCCATTGATACGAAAAGAAATGAAATCGAAAAGAGTTCTGTTGAAAAGGGTTCAATCCTTACCTCAGCAACAGGCTGGTTCACAACAAGTTCCTTGTCACCGATTTTGGTGTTGCCAACCATGACAGGCTGCCTCGTGATCACTTGTCTCATCACCGGTTGCTGAGCACCCTTCTACAAGTTAAACATATTAAGTGCTTAACTGGAGGGCCGCAGACTGACAAAACAGTTGAGTCCCTCTAATTAGAAGCACTGATAGTTTAGTGATAAATGGCTATTGGATGCCAAGTCAAAGCTCTCTATTTAAAATCCAAGGTACGCACCTCTGACTTTTCGAAATCATGACGTGTGTATTAATAATTCATTATCGATGAAGGAAAACATCGTGAGGAAACCTGCATGCCTTAGAGATTTTCTCAACAGTGTGTGAAGTTTGCCAACCGGCATTACGCCAGCGAGTGGACAGCCTAATCTCTCTCTTTCTGAAAAATATGAAGCGTGTCCAGCAGTGGGAGAGTAAAAAGTTGATGATGACGAATTAGAAGCAAGTCTCCTCAAATGTAATGGTTCATTTGTACAAATTCCTGCTTTGGTATCACAAGCCGTTGCTATGGTAACATAATAACAAATACACTTACCGCACAAGTCTGTATGACGCTGGTTTTCGCCTCGCTCACGACCGACACCTGGTTGCTTTGCACGCTGGTGACCACTGGGCTTCTCTGTGGTTGTTGTACCACTCTGTGCACGCTGCTCTTCATAGGCGTGTTCATTATAATCGGCTGGTTGTTTGATACGGCTATTATTTGCTGGTTTCCTTGAAGGAGTTGTTGGTTGCCTTGAAATATTACAAATATGTGTCATAAAATGAGCAATGTAATAATTTAGTAAAAGAGTTTTAAGTTCAAACAGGTTTTCTGAAAATAACTTCAACAGACGGCGCCAGTTTTATAAAAATATCGAATAGGTACCTACATTTCTAAGCGACTGTGAAAATCAAATTATTATCGTAATCGGTAGTATCGTCCACGAATGGAAACAAAAAACCGATACTATTTACTTTTATCTTAAAATATCTGTTACTTAAGTGACACTGGTCGAATTTTAAGATTTCGGAGATTCATTACTAATACAAAAACGGGAAAGCCCGCAGTATGTTGGTGTGTTCTTTTTAAATGATGTATGTATTTATTTATTCACTCCCTTACAGCTAATCATTACAGGTTGTCACCCAATGCGACAGCAGCATCTTAAAATTTATACACTAGATACAATAATTATTACAACAATGTAGTTTTTTGATATTACAGTAATGTAGTTTTTTTTGTCTTTGAACACATGTTGAACACAATGCCAATATTAGTATAACTAAACTATTTAAAAAAATAAATTATGTAAAATCAAGGAGAAAGTTAGGAGTAAAGTTCACTTATACGCGTACTGAATATAAAATTAGGTACCTTGAATCAGCTGTGGATTGTTGGTCACAATCTGACTGCTGCTCGACGTACTAATCAGAGCTGGTGGTTGTTTCTGAGTGACCACGATTTGCTGGGGTTGGCCCGGGTTCATGATTTGAGCCTTATGCGGTTGCGGCTGATTCGTGATTATTGGTTGCTGGCTTGGAGTTAAAGGGGGAGCGTTCTGTGAATTTTTATTTAACATTTTAGAAGGAATTCAATATAATATTTTTAATAACATACACCGATAAGCATGAATAAATTTAATACACAAACTACATTACTATAGATACATCTTTATAACGTACAATTAATTTTATGACTCCGATCCGCCAAAATCAAACAGGATTTAATGTCATGCTAAGCGCTATTCAATAAAATATATCATTACGTACAAGGAAACAATAAAAAAACATAGAACATGCTTCCTTAAAGCAAAAAGCAGTTATTTTTGTATTCCAAAGGAACTGAAAGAATATGATAAACTTTAATGACACAAGATAAAGTAGTTGTCTAAAAACAATGTTTTTTTTTTTATTCGATATATGCATTAGATAATTCCGAACATTTTATTGAAAACTGCTTTTTATTTTGATAAACTAAAAGAATTGTTTACTATAAAAGCAAATAGCCCCCATCTAAGGAAAAGGTCTCAATATATACAAAACAAGATGGTTATAATTTTGTAATACATACTTAAAGGAATAGATAAACACAGAGCAACAGCCAATTAAAAATATCCTTATTACATAAGCTATAGGAAATTTAAATAATTTGAACTGTATTATAACCACAAAAAAAAGTCTAAAATTTGAATTTACATACTAGCCAATTTTTTTAAAATTGCATAGAAGGATAATCAAAATATTTTTTTTTATAATGAAATTTATTCTACAATACAAATACAGTACTGAAAATAACAAAGTACTCTATAATACTCAAAGTACTCATGCACATCGACATATACAACCTACTAAGGACAAGTTTCAGGTACAAGAACCGGCGTGGTTACTATAACAATAGCATTTTTTTTTAATATGTCATCCGAAATCCATACCTGCTTCCCCTGGTTTCATAAACCAGACGCTTTCTGGTACATCAACCCGTGATGACAAATTACAAGATTATTAAAAATTATATAACAAACTTTAAAATTCAACTTTAATAAACTCCGTCATTACTTTACCATGAGGCTCCCAAATTACACAGAGGACAAAAATGAAAGGCATACAAATGCCTGTATGTCAGAGAGTCATAAGAAAACTATTGATATGAAAGTTTTGAAAGGTACGACATAGCTTAAGTGCTTTATCAAAACTTAAGGCGAATGAACAGATTTATTTCTACCATATTCTAAGGTGTTTAATGGTTGTTTTCACGCCAATCTTCAACCCAAAACCTGTCCCTCCAAGCTAGAAGCTAGTATTCTGTGCATGGAACCTGAGCGAGGGCGTTCTTCACCATTGTGATCGCCTGTGAAGTGCTCACTAACGCAGACTGACTGAGCACCCTCTGGGTAGACTGTATCACCCCCGAGTTCTGCGATAACCGACTTTATTATAACGGTGTAAAGTTAAGAATAAGTTTTTCTAAGATCTATTGTAGTAATCAAAATATATTAAGTAGTGAAATAATTAGGCATTCAATCATTTACGAGTTACAGCTATAAACTTATCTGTTGTGTATTAACGCCACTTAGAAATTTGCCATAGAATTTTTCACGCGCTTCGTATTCTTTTTATTTTAATGGCAATACTAAACATGGCGACGGTGGTAACACTGTCACCGGGTCAGATAAATTTGTAGCACTAATAAATGTATTTTGAATTCAGAACAGACTAGGAATGTACACTTTCACTAGAAAATAAACTTCGATGGATATTTTTATCGAATAATTACTAATCATGCATGTGTCGATTGTGGTGGGCATGTGCTGTCCTAGGTACTTACGTGTTCCGTTTTCAGTTCCTGTTTATACAAGGACTCAACCATTGATTATTAGCTCTTCTTGATAGTGCAATGTCGTAAATAAAAATATTAATGACACATTAATATTTTTACGCTACTTTGTTGACTAGTGATACAAATAAACTTAATATATAAGTACTATAGTTATGTTAACCCATGAGTTAGTAAAGCTACGATTTAAATAGAGGTTACGTGAGGCGAAAGTTTAACGCAACAAAATATAAAGTCCACACAATGTTTATACAATTTTCAAGCCATTTCATGATATAAAACTGAACGCCGCAACATAATTATACAAGTGATTACGTACTCTGGACTCACCTTAACACACAAAAGTAATAGGTATATTAACTACAGTTTAGATAGATATTTAAAAAAATATAAAATTATAGTTATGGTGACATTCTGCGAACTTCTAGGGCGCTGTGCGTATCATAGATTTCGCATTTGACCGAAATACGAAAAATTTAATACAATTTATTTTTCCCAATTTATTGCAGTTTTTTTACACCAACAACCCAAACCAAAATTTGATGGTAAGTTATTTAAATATATTACAATTCATCGCTTTCTAAAATACCTTTTTATGGTTGTTAGACAAAGAAGCGAAAAGTAATAAAATGGTAATTAATAAAATAATGAGAACTTAGTAGGCTTCGGAATTATTAGTTTGGTTGAAGCAAAGAGGATTAGCACAGTATAAATACTTATTCCATACAGTGGTCCAACATATTTAAATTTTAAAATTCGAATTTGATATTTGTACTTTATACAAAACGATCATATCGAAACTAGTATCACACATCAACTGAATTTCAAATAAACGCGACAGCCGAACTGACATACCGTCTTGCAATTTACTGTAACTTAGTACGAATATACAAGCAACTTGCGTAGCTTTGAATTCTGTTGGAATATTCAATGAAGATTTGTTTTGAGTAAAATTTTTACATCGCCAACAACAAAATTATGTCAAATAATAAAATATTTTAGCAATATAAACATTTTAAAAACTCAATTCAATGAAAATAAAATAACTGCAAGTATATAATTACGTCATTTTATTCATGTGGACTTACTGTATGCAGTAAGATTACATAGACTGTGGTGTTAGCTACTTGATTTGAATGTAACCTGTATAATTTGCTGTTGGGTTATCGCCTCTGTTGCTTGCGTAATAAGGCTGTTTAGCGTCGCCTCGTCCAGGCCGCCTGGGTTGTTCACCTTATCACAACACTTAATGTTTAAAAACTTTTTGGTAAATAATTTTAGATTATGTTTGACACTATTATTAGTTTGAGAATCAGATGTTAGATGTTCCTAATTTTAACATTTAATAACCCAATAAACTTAAGGTGCTCGTTCATATTCAAAAGGAGTTTGACACACATACATTTGTTGGGATTTTATTAGGTAAGTATTAAAACTTTTTGGTTACACGTTTAAAAAATTGGCATCACATAGGTACATACACATTCATATTCTAAGAGTCAACTTACTGGTTACTAATCAATAGAAATCATCTCGTCTGTACGTAAATGTTATTTTTTATTCACGAATGTCCTTTTTATTTTATTATAAATTTAGTATATCATACATACCGTCAGTGTAAGCGGCCCTCCGCCTGTCGTCCCCTGAACTATTATAATAGTCTTCTGCATCATGTTCCCGGGTAGATTTTGAGCGATGTAACTTATGCCACCTAAAAACCAATCAATAACAATGACTACTTTTTGGTGAATATAGGTTAGGGATTTTTTAATTGCACCTATATTTACAATTTAAGCAAAGGAAGTGGCTCAACTAATTAACACAAAGTATAACAAATCACTTTGCACCTCTGACTTTTCGAATTCATGTGCGTATTAATAATTAATTATCACTCGCTTAAACGCTTAAACGGTGAAGGAAAACATCGTGAGGAAACCTGCATACCTTAGAGATTTTTCTCGACGGTTTGTGAAGTCTGCCAACCCGCACTAGGCCAGCGTGGTAGACTATAGCCTGATACTCTCAATATGAGAGGAGACCCGTGCCCAGCAGTGAGACAGTATATGGGTTGATGATGATGATAACAAATATACTATACTTGCACAGTAAATTATACGACGTTTCATATGTTGTCACTATGTGTATTTAAATTACCTGAGCAAAATGCTTTTTCTCACTCGTTTACTTCTATAATGACCCAATTTTGAATTAGTTACAATTACTAATTAACCTTTTGACCGCCACGGACGTGTATAGACGTCAAATGAAAACTTGCTCACGATGCCAACGACGGCATAGCACGTCAAAATTACCGCTTTTTTTTAGTTCTTAATATACAGGATGTTTGGTAGAACGTTGAACATACGAAAATGGTGGTTAGTTGGGGTCATCTGCTACCCACTGGGCCCAAATTATTTAACCTTGGCCGCACCGTTTTTTTTTTACTTTTTTTTAATTTCACAGAAAATTATCAGTTTATTATTTCATCTTGAATTATACCTCCTTAATTGTATTGAGGATATCAAACAACGGCAACACTGATCCTGTCATTCGTGACGTCACCGCAAACTCTTCTCCCAGCTTGGGAAGAGAATACCTGGCTTAAGCTTATTATTCTACCATGACCGTAACTATTGAGCTAGGTCGACGATTCACGCAAAATACGCGCTTTGTCGTGGAGTTGCGGAAACCAGCCCGCTATACCATAATTACCATAGGTCGACGATTATTGCTACTTTTTAATATAAAGAACACGACAGCAAAATGTAGATATTTTTTCAACGTTTTACTGTACCTTGAGCATTGCTCGGAGTGGCTATTATTTGCATCGGTTGCTGCATGTATTGTGTTGGTTGAGTCGATATTGTTTTTTCTGAAATGTCGAAAAAATATTCATGCTAACTGTACAACAGAATTAAACATGGAATATAATAAACCGCGCACCAAAATTACTGATTGAGCAGCAAAAAGATATCGGTTAGGTTAGGTTAGAACTGTGACCACACATCGCACGAGTCGATCGAGCGGTGCTTTGTGAACTTGTCTTTAAAATATCTATTTACAAGAAGAAGAATAAATATCATTTGTCAGGTTCATTATGTGCTCAACTTCGTCAAGAGAAAAATGATGTTGACGAAAAAATATGTGTGTTAAATGTTTGGTGTCATATCTACTTAATGAGAGGTTTACGGAACTGCTTACCTTGTAGGATGAGTTGGCCGGACTGCGAGGCGATGATATTCTGAACATCCATGGGCTGCACTTGCAACATAGGTTGCTGCATTTGCAATGTTTGCTGTTGCATCTGTTTAAAACCAATAATAAGTCGGTATTAATAAATGCGAAATTGATAAAAGGATGAGGGCAACATTATAATACGAGGTATGCGGCCTCTTTATTATTTTGACGTTTAAAATGTATGTACATAAAAAGTATATACTAAGAAATACATTAAGAGACTAAGAAACCTGTGCTACATATGAAAATTGTTTTTATAAAGGCACCCACGGTACAGGAAAAAATGTAGTGTAGGGCAGCTCTATTCTTTTAAAAGAAAGAATGTTAATACCTGTATCGTAGGTGTTTGAACCTGTAATGTAGGTTGTTGAACCTGAAGAGTTGGTTGCTGTACTTGCATTGTAGGTTGTTGAACAGACATAGTTGGTTGCTGTACCTAATCAGAAAAAAATATTTTAGAACATTCTATAATATTATTATTTTTTAATTGACTGCCTCATTAGATCGACCAAAGTGTTATTGGGTTTTTCTATGAAATTCTCAGTAGCAGCTCGGAGTCTGGATTTGTGCCCGGTTAATCGCCCCCTATTACATGGGACCTAAAACATACCGGCGAAATGTGGGTGTACATTAGTACACCTCTGCCTAACCCTTCGGAGAATACAGGCGTGATGGTGTTTTGTATTTTTTAATTTGTAGCTGGAAAATACATTGTCATAATAGGTCTTAATTTAGTTCGTCAATATAACAAAATTCAACCTTAAGTCTCACCTGTAGAATAGGTTCTTGTATGATCACAGAGTTATCGCCAGCAGCCATCAACACCGATGGCGGAATCATTTCCATCGACTCTTGTTTCGGTGGCAACTGTTTGCAACAATATAACATTAATAAAACACTCAAAATTGATAGAAGCAATATCGAACAGCTATCTAGAGACTGTGTACAAAATGTAAAACACAACAACAACGTTCTACCAGGCTCAAAACAGAACTGGAAACTTAGTACAATCGGTAAAGAAATAGTCCACCACCCACGAGACGGTAATGTCAGCGTTAAGAAAACACAACTAGGAATTCAACAGTTTTAGCATATTTGTTCGCATATCAAAGTATATAATTATATAGGTATATAATATAAGCAATAATACATATATTAATATAATAAATATATAACAAACAAAAGCAGGGAAGCTATAATCGACACTTTTGGAGAACCACAATATATATCACGGAACCACGGCTACAAAACGGGTCATATGTAACGGGCCTGATTGTATTGTATTTTTATTTATTTATTTGCGGCTATAGTATCACTGTGACCGCAGTCGGTCTATTGTAATGTCTCCCATTGTATGCTTATATAATAATATAGTGTTTTTTTTTATATACCGCTAAGGTGGCAAACAAGCATACGGCCCTTGCAACACCAGCTGCGTTGGCTAGCAGTATAAGGATCAAAGTCCCCCCACTGCCGACACAACGTTTCCTCGCGGAGCACTGGCAACCTTGCTCACCGTTAGGAACACAGCACAGCTCAAAGTAGTGTTATTTCACTTCGATTTTCTGCAAGGCGGAGGTACTTTCTCAGTCGGGAAGCTCCAATTTGAGTGGAATTGCACTATGCCCTATCTCTCTTATTGTGCTGACCTCACAATATAGTTTTAGTATATTATGTGTATGTTATGTACTCGTGGTTCCGTGAATTGTGGCCAGTAGTAAAAACCCCCCCAAATAATGCCGGATAGACTTTTCTGTCAAAAATAATCAGTGTGAAACCGCGTTTAACATTACAAGCCGTGCAAAAAATATATCGAAATACAAGTCATAAGTAGTGTTAGTATGAAGACCTTAGCTCGCAGGGCTCCCAATAGCAATCTGTGGGGTCGCTATGTTACGCCAGTATGGACAGACATGAAAGGAAGAGGTTATATTACACTTAGTATTGTTAGGTTACACAATAAAATTGTTAAAAAGCTAATAATAGGTAATTTGATTTTGAGCCAAACAGTAGCTTTAGACAAGTTGCAATCTGTCATTCTAATTGACGAGAAAAGCAAACAACTGGAAATTACATTTTATGAACGCCCGATTTGTCGAAAATGGAGAAGTTATTAAATCGTTTTTCTTTAAATTCGAATATAAGATTGCAACTCGTCAAGGCACCCAGGGAGATCATTAGTCGCCAATTATTTTCACCAACCTAAAGTGCAACTTTATCAAATCATTTATACAACATTATTATTAGTATATGCGAAACCTGAATATAGTTTGTTCAGAATCAGTAACTGAATCGATTCCAATAATTTTTACATCATGTTATATTTTGTCCCAAAAACATTTAAAAAATGTTACGAGTAGGACACCGAGCGACACTAAGTACCTATCCGCAATCATATGCGCGCAACACAGGTCACGCGGCATGCCACGTGTCACATGCCACGGTCGAAGCAGGACTGGGCGGGCGCGGGCGCACGCGGGGCAGGGGCTAATCCACATCCCTTCAGTCGCCCGGATGCTACAGGTCACTGTGCACGTATCGTGCTCCCGTTCAGTTAGGTACCTACATGTCGCGAGTGCCCGTCCGAGTAGTTGTGCTTCGGTTGATCGTGTGTAACTGTGTACAAAACATGAGTAAAAAGTGTCGTGTGTACAAAAAGTGAGTAAAAAGTGTCGTGTGTACAAAAAGTGAGTAAAAAGTGTCGTGTGTACAAAACGTGAGTAAAAAGTGTCGTGTAATAATGTATTTCTCATACACAAACATTGATAAGTACCTAAGATATTGTAAACATTGTTGAACACTATTTACAATCAAGTCAATTAGGATAGATTTTAAAGTTATTTCAACAACAACAAAATTTACGTCGTAATTTACTTAGTGGTCATAGCGTCTGGTGTACCTAAACAGAAGACGTCGGTTCGAATCCTGCCCGCGGTCGGATTTTTGCTTCGCTAAAATAACTTTAAAGTCAATCATTGTAAAAAGTGATGATTTAAATTATTAAACATGCCATGCCTAGCCAAAACGGTTAAATGTAGAAAGTTGTTATTTACACCTACAACCTGCTATGGTTAAGTAATGCGATGTTTAACACTTTTCATCCACTTTGAACTTTAAGTGGTTGGCATAAGGTGCACTAATCGCATTGACTAAATGTTATTACTTACGGCCGTATTTACGAATAAAGTACATAATAATATCTACCTACACAACCATTGCGGTAGTCCAAAGCCTGCAAGTATGATGAAAAATGTTATCACCAGTTAATTGCAATAAAATCGCCGTATGGTTAGGTACTACTGCCAAATTATTTCTTTCAATTTCGCACAAGACGACGCGGGGCGGGTGGGCGCGGGCGGCGCACAGTGGGCTGAAACGGGCCGGTAAAGGACTTAGCATTTAAAAAAAAAAAGTTTCTTTTTCTGAAATTTTAAATATTGTGTTGGATTTTTCTATCGATTATAAGTAATTATTTCTATGAGGGTCGTTCAGATAACTTAGTATTTCCAGAGTTATAAATATCCAAAGTAATTTTTGTATGAAGCAAAAGAAAAAAATGTGAAAATCTCGAAATTCTCAAATTTTCTCAAAGAATTGACTCTACGTATGCATAGTACGTATATTTGTCCTATTTTAGCGCTTATTCTCGGGTTGCGATTTTCTGCGATTTGGTCGCAATTTCAAATTTTGTTCTCTATTCCACACCACCATAGAGGTTAAGAACTAGGCGCGTTTTTTTTATGTAGTGGTCTCCCCTTTAGGCCTAATCCACTAAGGACTAATAAAATAAATAAATAAGTAAAAATCACAATCACTACTGGCCACTGCACTGTTTTAATCTAATCACTGTCAAGGGTATCCACATTAACGAATGCAAAATTTTCGTATTCGTCATCATCAAATGTTTCCGCTTGTTCAATTATTAATAAACTTTGTGCTTCTACTGACAAAGTTTTATGTTTTCTGCGAAGTTTGTGACGTTTCGCTGAGATGAGTGGATCAGAGCTGGTCAATAAATTATTTAAAATGTCTTCATTTGTAGTTTTTCTACTGCATTTCCTGGAATGGTGTTGGCGGTATCTACGAAAGTCTTTATTTCTAGCTTCAGCAGCTTCTTCAGATAGCTTTCCAATTGGTATTAGACCAAAACTTTCAATAATAGCTGCACCATGCATAAGAACTTTATGAACACTTGAAGGCATATAATACCAGCTATATATTCCAAATACAGTTGCATGGTCACTTTCGCTGTGTCAATGTGGTAACCTGATGAAATTGCCTCTAAAATGATTGCAAATCGCCTTATTAATTCTTCACTAACACCAGTTATCTCAGCAGTCATGTTTGGATATGCAAAAAATCTTCTAGCAGTATTTCCGTCATTCGTGGAGCCGTGCCCTTGTTTAACAACATCAATCAGAAGTCCCATTCTATTTTTAAAAGCGTCTTGTATGTCTTTCTTTCTTCTTTCCATGATGCACTTGTTGTCTCCCTTTACTGTCCATGTCTGTATCGTTAATCTGTAGGCTATATGCAGAATGCATTCCATCATTCGTATCCAGGTATGCAATGATGACAATCCGTATTTACAGAGATCTGGATCAGTCGGTTTTGATGCAATTAAGGGCAAATTATTCATCTCTGTTGGAGTGGCTTTACAAATGTCGCATCTCTGAGATGAAGTATCACATAAAATTGATGTTGTTTTTCCGTCTATCATAGTCATTAATAAAGAGTGTGAAATTTTTATTTCTCCAACTTCTGTTTTCACTAAATTTACAATCTCTTCCTCAATAGCACTTTTTTCCCGCAATATCGTTATTTTATTTTCTTTCACAAATTCGAAAAAGATTGGACGACACCAGTAAGATGAATTTGGTGAATCGTTTTGCCAGATAACTTGTTCGCCGCACACTAATTTTATTGGCACTAAACTACCCATAAATATGCTTGAATCGTCAAGTTGACTTTCTTGTTCATCGTCTGTTTGCATTTTTTGTTTGTAATTGGCTTGATTAGAAGCACCGTCAAATCCCCACTTACTGATTAGTGTAAATTCTTTACAACCACTATCTATGACGAGTGACGTCATTATTCTTGTTGTCGTTATATCCAATAGAGCTTGTAACTTTATTTTAGCTGAGGTTTCTGTCACTGTAATAGCATCTTTTGGTGGATAGCATTTCTGTTTCGCATGTTGCACTTGATAATAAGATGGAAATATATTACTGTCTTTTTCGTTAACACTTTTTCTTAAAGTATTGTATTGCCACTTGGTCAGCTTAAGTGATAAAAATAACCCCAAAGCCTCATCCGGAGAAAACACAGGTTTTGTTTCTTTAACAGATATGCACTTTTTAACTTTTTTTACATCTAGGGGATTCTTTAGTAAATGTTCTAGTATTTTAGCAACCTCCTCATTCCCATCCGCTTTCAACTGCTCAAAATATGCATATTTTATTTCGTCCGAAGATAAATGAAAGTTTTCTGCACGTCTTTTTTTCTGTTTAGGCGCTAATTCACAAAAAGGTTTTCTTGGGGTTTGTTCGGTGGAGACACCGACAGAAACTTTTGATGGTGATACATACTGAGTTGATGTACTCGGTACTGGTTGATCTTGATTACTGCCTATTAAACACTATTATGTCTGGCCATATTATGTTTTCTTGTAACCATTCACTATTTTTAGTTCTGAATATATTTTCTTTACGATAAGCGTTTTCCCATCTTCTATTTAAATTATAACAAAATTTTGCACAAAACAACTTTAAGGTCTTTTCGTGATCATCACTTAATTCGACTAAAAATTTAGATCTTATCTCACTACACAAACTGTCATTATTTTTAATACTGCCACTGTTTTTTAAAATAACGAAAAGATCAAGGTTTGTCACTAAATTTTCAAACATTTTCACAAATACAAAATAACAAATAAGTAAGTAATGAATGTGTGGGGGTAGTGCGTCTATTATGGTGGGTAATAGAACACTGAAGTACTTTTGAATGCAACCGAACATTCCGTAGGTACCCTATCATTGTACCAATCACGTTACGACACGTCATAACTTGTTGTTGCGCTCGCGCACTCTTATCCCTTGATTCCCGGAAATAAGTCTCAAAACAAATTACGTCATACCTGCCTATGGTGGTGGAAAATGTCGAACATTGTTTTTTTTTTAAGAACTAAGTAGGTATTGAGGTTTTCAGGCCGTTTAGTATACATTATTTTAAATTTCAATTTAATTGGAATAAATTGCTTAACTAAAATAACATGACTCTTCATACAAATTTGATATGGCTATATCTCCGAAAGTACTCGTTAAATTAAAAAAAGTCAAAGAATAAAAACGTTTTAAATTTATGCCTAGATACCAAAAAAATACATCTGATCTCTTAAGACCCAACCTTGTAATCCCAGCCCACTGTGCGGCGGCGCGTGGGCGCCTCGTGCCGCGCGGTGCGCATGTTTTTGCATGGACAACGACGTAACATAACATGCTTATAACTTTGTGATTTTGTCATGATACCGTTTAGAAATACTGTACATAGATTCTTTACATAAAAATACTAGACACGTGTTTCAGGTTTCGCCTATACTAATAATGATGTTGTATATTTTTAATGTATTTCCACGCTTTGTTTTGCGTGATCTTATAAGAAATTTAGAATTACACATTTTTATGTATTTTTAGTTGGTGAGAATCATTGTTCATGTCTTAAATTGAGAGTTTATTCTGAGACTGGCTTTATATTTATATATAGGTATTATTATATTTACCAAATCGTCTTCATCTTCCAAAGCGGAAGCCGCAAGCGCTGCGTAGAGGTTCGCCGCGGTCTTCGATACGCTTTCATGTGGTACTGAATTCTGCAAATAAGATAAGACGCTTAAATTGGAACCGCCAGTAGGGGACGCCCTAGAAATACTTACACCGACCTTATTGGTGAGGTTCTTCAAAAAGGTCAGGTGCGTAGCACTCGCAACCGGCGTGTGTGTATGACAAGATGTATGAATCTGGACGAAGCAAAAGAAATATGCAAGAATCTTAGCAAGTGACGTTCTTTAGTTTCGGCCTCCCCCTAAAGGCGAGAGTGTGTATATGTAATGCTTAAACCAATAGTAAAATATTAACATTTTCCCTTAAGCTACACAGACACCTTAAAGATACACATTATTGACTTTATATCTATTGACAAGGGTACCTACAAAAATACTAGAAGCATGCAAGCTGTGAACTTGGAACATACGCAAGTCGCAATCATTAATAACCACACTATTTTTTACTCGTCAGTTTCTGTAGTAGTTGTAATGTGTAGTCTAATGGTTCAAGTGTAGGACTGCTAATCACGAGGTCGTGGATTCGATTTCCACAGGACACAAATACCTTAAGTGATTAACATAAGTGAGTATATTTACATAAATATATATAGAAATTTAAATATCTTTTTGTATTTTTTGGCATTTTCCATGCTAAAATTTTCAAGTTATTAAGCAAAGGAAAAATTCGTCAGTGGAATTTTTCCTTTGCTTAAGAAATTTAAATATTATATCCATTGTCTAGTAGACATCGTAGTTTGGGACTAGATGGTACTGTGTAAAAATTTCCTAAAAAAATTTTTATAGGTAAAACGGATGTTAAGACCACAAATAACAACACAAACTTACTTCTTCAAGCTTAATTTTCTTTAAAGGCGGTTCTGTATACGAATGGTCAGCAACCAGAACCTCTGTTACCTCCTTTTCATTTTTCATCTGAATCTGACCTTCAGTCTTGACCTGAACTAATTGGCCCTGTTCATTTTTGTACTGAAGAATCGGCGCTTGCAATTGATCACTCTTCAAATGAATGATTTGGCCTTGCTCGTTCTTTATTTGAATGAGTTGCCCCTGTTCGTTCTTTATTTGAAAATACTGGTTCCCTTGGGCGACTATGCCTGAGTCGGCGTTTATTTGTATGACCGGCGTTGGGTCGGATTTGACTTGGACGATTTGTCCCGTCTCCGTTATTTGGATGGTAGGGGCGTTGATTTGAGGGCCCATTTGAACGACTTGCAGTGGAGGGTTTGAGTTCTTCTTCAGTAAGTCCGCTAGCATTTTGTTTTGAGCCGTTTTCTGTAAAGGAAGGGATGTTACGTAATTTGTATTTTTGAGAATAATGTTTTGTGGAGATAATTGGTACTTACAATAGTTAGTTGTGTTTGTTCATCGATTTGAATTTGTACAGGTTCTTCTTTCGGCACTGCAAACATAACCAATTGTTAAATTCACCTTCCACTAATAGATATTCAAGTATATTATAATTACTGTCTTCGGCTAGTACCTATATTTCTCTGCTTAAATATGTTTAAAAGATTAGTAAATAATGTTTATTTACCTAGATGTTCTTCTTGTGGATTTACAATAACCTGCAAATAAAATTATGGATTAGGTTTTACACATATTTTTTTATATATTTAACGCAGCCAAAAACCTTTTACCTTGTCAGTGGGAGTACTACTGGCAACACCGCCGGGAGTTATCGTGGTACACTTGATCAGAGCCTCAGGGTCCACATCCATTACCTAAACAAAATCGTAAGTATAAAGGCTTACGCACATAATTCCGGATCGCAGCACATCGTAATGCAAATCTGCGAATCCTCGCGGCATGCAAGTAATTACTTAATGTCATACAAAATCTATGAAAATGAGAGAAGACACACTATGTTCGTATCGACGTTCGTGACGACCCGAACAAGTGTGCAAATGAGCGGTAATATTGAATTACGCAGATATGTTCAGGAAAACTCACAAATAGATTATCGAAATGAGCTGAATGAAAGTCGAATAATTATAGAACTTCGGGTGGATTTTGCTATTCAACAACTACTGCTTAACCAAATGTGCTTTATCCAATGTCTCAACTGTTTTTCTGTCTGTCGTTTATTCATTGATATTATTCGTTACATTGTAATGTTTATACAAAAATGATTGTGCCCCGAGGTGCTATCCGTATTGAACTCGTATTTTACATACATTTTGTATTTGAAGACATACAATGAGCTGCCTTATCGCCGTCTGCGATTTCTCCCAGGGAACCTTTAATGTATTTTTTTAAATTAATGTGTTAATGTAACAGTTACCTGGCTAGTTTGTACCACCACTGTAGTGGGGGTGGCTGGGCCTCGTTGTTGACTCTGCTGTCTTTGCGCTACCTACAGTCATAGTAAATATTGAATTCAATAGTTCCAAATTACAACATTTATTGTCCCTGTCCTATACTTATATAAAACAAACAGCTGGGGACGAAAAATTTAAAGTAACTTTTTTAAATGTTCACGTGTTCATCATAAAATTGTTTAACTAGATAAATTAATTTACATGATGAACTATATTATCTATAGATATAAGTAAATGTAATCTCCATAGAATCTACTTTATTTGCTAGTTCGAGAAGTGATTTATTAAAAATCCATTAAGATAAAACATCCTAGAAATCAAATAATTATAAAAAAAAACATGCTAACAAATAAGCTAGCATAATACTCATGCCGTTTCACACCAGTTATTTTATTTTGTTAGTTAATTAACTAGTATACTTGGCATGCCGTTCTACGTTGCTTATAACTGCCACTACTCGGCAATGTTGCCATACAGCAAAATAAATAGATTTTATTTTCACATACCATCACGCCTGTATTCCCCGAAGGGTTAGGCAGAGGTGTACTAATGTACACCCACATTTCGCCGGTATGTTTTTAGGTCCCATGTAATAGGGGGCGAGCCTATTGCCATTAACCGGGCACAAATCCAGACTCCGAGCTGTTACTGAAAATTTCATAGAAAAACTCAATAACACTTTGCTCGACCTGGGGATCGAACCCAGGACCTCTAGCGTAGCAGTCGCGCTCAGGACCACTAGACTAATGAGGCAGTCAATACACATGAATGTAGATTTTATTTTGTATATGGTATACAGTCAACTGAGTGACTATTATTTTTATAGGCAATGGTAACTACTTGCCACACACATTATAGGCAAAGGCAACAATATACCGGTGCCTATAAAGAAATCAAGCTTTTAGTTCAGAAATACACTACATAGACATGCTTGATCTAATAGTTCATGAAGAACCACCAAATCAATGTTATGGCGTTCAGTTTCAACTCAAAACTACATGCAATTTGTTAATTCTTGACTGTATGTTCATATTTTATACCTTTGTTTGTGATATGCACGTCACCTGCTTTTGTCTAGTATTAAAAACAAATTGAGGAATGAAAACCGAAAAATTAAAAAAAAAAAGAACGTATAATAATATAAACCATTTAAAAAAAATACTGCAAAAATTAAAAATTCCTTGCTACAAAATATAAACTAAAATTAAAACATCTTCAACGTATTGTATAAATTGCTACTCTTACATAACAATCATAAAAGCACACATTTCAATTTAAAAATGAGCTCTGTGTCTCATAACCAGTTTTACTCAAGATCAAGTAAATCTTTTAAAGTGGAATACTTAGAGCTCACTTGAAATAGGCATAAAATAAATTTTCAATTATAATATCGCTCACTTTTACGGCTCGATAAAATAAAACTATACGCGAGGAATGTAATGAGCATTAAATTGTGAGCCTTAACAAAAACTCATGAATCCTACACTCATTGTTCAATAAATCCATAATTCTATCAATAATTATCATTCTACATCCCTATAGTGTTAATGTTAGTATTGTTAGTAGAACTTACTTGCGGTTGCTGTAGGGCGGGGCTTACTTTGTGCGCTAACAAGTGCTTGATCAGGGTCGTGTTTGAGGGACTAGACTCCAGAGCCTGCGAGAGATGCGGATGTGACGTCGTAGGCTGCGGTTGGGACTGGCAAAATTGATAACTATTATAGATGGTTGTTTTTGGGATATTTTTAATTGTCTGAACAATGATTTGCACACACTTAAAAGTATTTCGAGGACGTCTGTGATCTAGTGGTATACATGTCAGACTGCTGACCACGAGGTCGTGGGTTCGATTCTCACAGAACACAAATATGTAATAAGTGACCAACACTTATATTCATCACATAAATATATTTTGTCTGGCTGTTTTCTTATCCATTGTCTAGTACCCATAGTACACAGGCCAGCACATCAAGCTACCACAATCTGTCAAATTTCTTTGACAGATTTTCAACTTTAACACATTACAATAAGGTTCATATTCAACTGTAAAAATTTGACAGTTTTGGATAGGTTGACCTGCTGGCGTCTGTACAAGCTCTGCTTAGTTTGGAACTAGATGGTGTTCCAAAAAAATTTACCACTAAGTTTAATTTTAAAACTGGCTCCTATACATTGAATGTTATATGCAATTTAATGTTGATGTGTCCAACTTAAGGCTCTCCGATGAGTAAGGAAGAGATGTGCAATTGTGCATGTGTATCCATACTTTGTGAGTATGTTTTTGATGCCATGTAATAAAGAGCGACACTATTTTCATTAACGGGGCACATATCCAAATCAGGACGTGACAATGTTCAGTAGTACATTTTACAGAAGAATTCCAACAATCGCGCTTGCGAATACTAGACCAAACACATATCCTGTTATTCATCAAGAACCACCTTTTAAAGAATAGCAAGGACGTGTTTTTCTTCACTTTCTTATCTCAATATTTCCATCTCTTACATGATCTTACAATGATAATCTTACATTAAAACAACATGTTTGTCTTGTAAGACTGTTTGAATATAATAATAATCATCATCATCATCAACCCATATACTGTCCCACTGCTGGGCACGGGTCTCCTCTCATATTGAGAGGGATTAGGCTATAGTCCACCACGCTGGCCTAGTGCGGGTTGGCAGACTTCACAAACCGTCGAGAAAAATCTCTAAGGCATGCAGGTTTCCTCACGATGTTTTCCTTCACCGTTTAAGCGAGTGATAATTAATTATTAATACGCACATAAATTCGAAAAGTCAGAGGTGCGTGCCTTGGGTTCGAACTCGAGACCTTCGACTTGGCAGTCCAATGGTCATACCACTAGGCTATCACTGGTTTTTAATTTATAATAATAATAACTCTTTATTATTAGGCTACTTTGGCCCATAGATACATACCTTACAGACTAACATATATATTATATAATATAAAATGTGTTAGTATAATAAAGAAACTTAAGCCTTAACACTTCACTTAGCACTAGTCTCTGTGCGTTCTAGTGGCATATAATACCTGCACTTGGGGTTGAGACACGACCGGTTTCGTTTCCGCTGCCGCCTTATTCGTTAGCTGCGCTTTCAGTATCGGAGATGCTGGTCCTTTATAGACAAAATATAAACATGTAACTTCGAACAGAAGATATTATGTATTCATAAACAAGAAAATAATACATTTATTTGAATATACTTTCTCTTGCGGATAAGTAATTTTAATTTAGATGGTTTCTTTTTGATTTTGTATTTAGTCGACCATAGCATAACTTTACCATCCTTAGAGTTAATGTCGTTTGCATATTACAAAACAATAAAGTCTATTTTATGATGCAAAAGCAAGGATATATGTAGACACCAGTCTTTAGAGACTTCGTTTTTTAATGTAATATATTATTCTATTAATGCTGTAGAAATGCGTTCCTTGCGAAGTATGTGCGGTGTAACTCAGAATGACAGATTGAGAAATAGTGTGATAAGGGAACGTTTCGGCTTAAAAGACGATGTAGAGACGAGAATTGAAGAGGTGGTTTGGGCGTGGGATGTCGAGAGAATGGACGAAATGCGTCAGTGGAACCGCCGAGAGGGGACGCTCTAGAAAAATTTTAGTCGACCTTATTGGTGAGGTTCTTCAAAAAGGTCAGGTGCGTAGTACTCGCAACCGGCGTGTATGTATCACAAGATGTATGAATGTGGTCGAAGCAAAACAAGTATGTAAGAATCATAGCAAGTGGCGTTCTTTAATTTCTGCTTACCCCCATGGGAAATTTATTAAATTTAGGTAAAATTAAATAATATATTACATTAAAATACCCTGTTATTCATAAAAACGCTCTATAAACCTATTTTAGTTAAAATATGTTTTGTCCCTTTCTTTTATCTTCATGTTGAAATTTGAAAGAAAGGGACAAAACATATTTTAACTAGTATAGATTTATAGCGTTTTAAGTTTTTATGAATAACAGGTAAGTCTCGAACGACCGGTGTCTATATCCTTGCTTTTTGCATCATAAAATAGACTTTATTATTAGTCAGCAGTAGTAATATTTGCTTCCTTTAAATCGGATTTTAACACAGCGTCCATACAAGTTATGTTGTTTTTAAGTTGATTTGTTATTGTAAATGTATTTACGCATAATTTCAACAAACCTGTGGTGGGTGTGGGTCTATTCTGTATAGCTCTCGATCGGATACCGATGTAAACTTGCTGCGTTTCACCCGTCGATAACGTCACTGTATTTGGTCCTACAGTACCGCCGAACACCGTTCTACAAATAAGCGAACATCGTTTTATAAATAAGCGAACACCGTTTTATAAATAAGCGAACATAATTTTATAAATAAGCGAACATCGTTCTATAACTAAGCGAAAATCGTTCTATAAATGTAGTCAGTTGCATGTGTTCAGTTGTGAGCAGTTAATTCAGTAAGAGCATTTAGTTGCGATTATTGACTCAGTCAGAGATCATTGAAGAACAAGGAATAAATATCTCAAGATTATTAGGAGTTTTATTCAAGATCCATATACAGTCTACCATAGCATTGGATGTATGAAGATTACCAGCGACGAGGGGCCGATGCAATACTTAATAATAATTATTTAATGGTAGCGTAATAGGTGGAGGAATTTCAGCCAGTTTTGTTACCTTTTGTACTTAACCGTATCTAAACCGTATCTAACTGTCTCTTTGTAGGTATTACACTACAGTTCACAGCTTCTTACAGCAACAAACATATCTTGATACCGATAGCAGGATGGAGACATAGGTCAGAAAAAGACAGACAGATTAATCTGACTTTTATTGACGTCATCGGTATCAAGCTTTGTTTTACGAAGTATAAGTATTTGTAAAAAAAAAATATGGAATTGTATAAAGCACCTACATATATAAGCTTACCTGACTAATCGCGGGAAGTGCGCGAGCGCAATGACACCTTTTCTAGCAAGTTTAGTGCAGCACGCGACGTACTGCCGGTAGAGGTCGTTGGCGTCGCATGCGCTGTTGTCGTTCGCTGGTAGAACCTCGTAAGCTGAGCGAAGCCACGCTTGAGCGAAATGCTCATTCTCCTATTGGATGTTAAATTAATTAAAAAAAAGTACGATTGCAACAGACTAAGCTTTCAAAATTACATGTAATCTGAATGCATAAGTTATAATGATGATGCCATTGTTACAGAATGCAGTAGAGACGAGAACTATTCCTATTAAAACGGTATATTAGAAAATAGATTTTCTGTATATATCTACTAAACACTTGTCGCGTAGAATTTTGAAGAGGTTCCATTAAATCTACAAGATATTATTTTTCTGCAGGTTCAATTAAATCAGACATCCGGGTCAGTTCATCATTAATCCATTTACTGTCCTACACTTGGGCTCAGGTCTCGAATGAGAGGGGTTAGGGTTTAAGTTTATCACACTGGCCCAATGTGGGTTCGTAGAATAGAATATTAATTATTGTACACCATAAACAAATGCCAAGTACATGTTTATAAATGATAGAATGGTACAATGGGCGGTCTTATCGCTAAAAGCGATCTCTTACAGACAACCTTTGGATGGATTTAAGAGAAACGGAGAGGCGACAATTACGTAGTCTGGCATACATAACAATATAATAGATACTGAAAATAATAATATACACAACTCTTAATACTGTACAAATGAAATACATACTAAAACATAATTATAAAGATAGTTCGTAGCTTAATAGTTTACAATTTTACATAATTACTAATTCTATAAGGATTAATATAAATTTAAAAATAAAATCGAATATGGTAATGAAATACCTCACCTTGGTATCACTCACCTGCACGGTCCTCTGTTGTAAATGAGACTGTTGTATCGACGTGACCGGCGCCAACGACGATACCGACGCCGTAGTCGTCGTGGTCGATTGCGGCGGCTCCGATACCGACTTAGCGGCCGATTGGCTCTGCACGTACAAGTATAAAGAAAGAGATGCATTATAGAAGTTTATCGTAATGGCGGGCTACTCGGTCACTCTGTCCTCCAAGCGTTTTTTTTTTGCTGCCCACCTGGTGGTAAGTGGTTACCGCCGCCCATGGACATCAGCAACGTCGGGGACAGAGCTCTTTTTAGGCCTCGTTTGAAGAAGGACATGTTATAATACAAGGGAAACACCACAGCAGGTAGTTCATTCCAGAGCCTGATAGTCATCATCATCGTCATCATATCAGCCACAGGAGGTCCACTGCTGAAGAAGGGCCTCCCCCATAGACTTCCACAAGGACCGATTGCAATCAGTCTGCATCCAACGACTTCCAGCAACTTTTACCAGACCGTCCGTCCATGTCGTTGGAGGCCGTTCCACGCAGCGCTTTCCGATGCGTGGTCTCCACTCGAGAACCTTTTTGCCCCATCGGCCATCAGTTCTACGAGCTATGTGCCCCGCCCATTGCCAATTAAGCTTACTAAGTCTTAAGCCTGATAGTGCGTGGTAGGAATGATCTTTGGAAGCGGACTGTGCTGGATGAGAGTCATCATGCTGTCGTTTTTCCCAACTATGTTGGGTTCTGTTTCCAATCTAACCAGATGCGGCTAAATATCAGTCAAATTTCTGACACCTACGCAAATATTATACATTGAAATTAAACTACTTTTTACGGATTTTATCGCGTTATATTGATATTATTAATCCCGACGTTTCGGACTCGTTAGCGTCCATGGTCCATGGTGACACTGATTGCGGCAATTGCAGTTGTGTCTTGGAGATCAATAGATCAGGGTATTAATGGAGGCCGTAGGAGAGGGTCTACTCCCTATCTCCGTCAATTAAGTTACGAGCCGTTCGAAAGTTCTCCGAAACTTCGGAGTCTGATAAAACAAGTGTCAAATTCCATTTTTCGAACGGGTAAAAACACTTCGAGAGTAGGGACAACTGTCAAATTGTATTGTCATTCATTCTTAGTTCGGGCCCCGAACGAATCATCCGTCCGTAGGTGATACGGAGTAGGAAACGCCCGTAACGAAGGTCGAAACTACGGACTTCTTGCTTAGGGAGTAGACCCCGAGCTGTAAGCGTTACCTGGTGTTGAGCCTGCCGCTCGTGCGCATCCCGCTCGGCCTGCGCGGCGAGGGCGCTGGGCCCGCTCACTGTCTCCACCACGCGCATCAGTATGCAAGCTCGAGGACCGTAGCTTTGAGCCTGGAAAATGCGAAAGTTATATTTTTCCTATATCATCATCATCATCAAGCCATGTACTGTCCCACTGGCGGACACAGTTCTCAGATTGAGATTAATTAGGCTATAGTCCAGCACCCTGGCCTAGTGCAGGTTGGCAGACTTCAACAAGTCGAGAAATCTCTAAGGCATGTCAGTTTGTTCACGATGTGATCCTTCACCGTTTAAGCGAGTGATAATTAATTATTAATACACACATTAAACAAGTTTAGGAACTTACTGGCGAACTGTGGGTGTACAATTAGTGCACAATACTATAAGCTATCTTTTTGTATATTTTTGGCATTTTCCATGCTAAGATTTTAAAGTTATTTAGAAAAGGAAAAATACGATAAATCCTGCCCGCGGTCGTATTTTTCCTTTTCTAAATAACTTTAAAATACTATAAGCTTCATATTCTATTAGGAAAATTCGACAGTTTTGGATAGCTTGATCGCTGGTCTGTACATACCTCGACAGTGACGAGTGAGACCAGTGTGTGTATAAGTCCGGGCACCCTGGCCACGGACTCGCTGGCGCGGTCGCCTAGTGACGTCAGAGCGTATACGCACTCTAAAGTGCATACTAGCACCATTATGTCGCGCAGAGTCAGTAAAGCGCAAACATCATGGTATACCTACAAATAATTTAAAAAACAGTTTTTAAACATTTATATAGAACTTTTAGAGGATTAAATTAAATAATTAAAAATGTAGTTGGCTAAACCATAACCGACCTTAAATCAATCACATATAGTTCAAGTTCAATTGCGAATTAAATAGACTTGTGACAGTTACAATGAAACTTTCATTCTAAAACCGACTTAATTTTCATGTAGATAAAGTTTATATTCGTTGAAATTTACTAAAGATCATGTTGTAAAAGGTAATCAGATTAAATAATGAGTACCTTAGCCTCTAACGCTTTAAGTAGAGCATCTTCGTTGACTTCGTTCTGAGCGAGCTTGTTGAGCAACTCCAGCGCAGCGAGCACTCGAGCTCGATCCTGAGACACTAAGGCCGACTGGATCGTAGAGAGCACATGACGAGATATCAGACATGTGGCCGGGTCCTGTGAAACAATACAACAAATATTGAACCATTTCACTAGTCCATGTATATAAAAATCCGTATTACAGCTGTGTATGCAGCAATCTATTTAAGTTTTACGAGATGAGTGCGTAAAAATTAACGGTACGGTAAGGGTTCGTCTTTACAAATGTAGTGCATGATTGCCAGGAATCTGTAATACCCACAACGTGAAGAAAAGAAAGAGTGAGGAAATATGAGAAGAGTTCGGAAATAATTGGGTAATCACGGAAGTTTTAATAAAATTACAGGATTACCAATGTACTAAAGATAAGAGACTACTATAAGGCTGTTAAAAGATGTACAAGAAAATATACATAGTTTATTTTAGTCTCCAGTTATTTAGAGGTTTTACTAATACAAACATGATACCTTTGGGCTTTGTAAGGTACAAAAGTATATCTCATCATACCCTAAAATAATCCCTACTAATTATTATAAATTCGAAAGTAACTATCTGTCTGATACACTTTCACGCCTAAAGCGCTGAACTGATTTTGATGAAATTTGTTACAGAGATAGATTAGACCTTTGAGAAGGATATAGGGCAAACAGCTAGTTAACTATAATAATTACCCCAAAAAAAATATATCATTGTAACTTATTGTGAGACATCAAATAGTGTCGAATTATTGCTACAAGTCGTCCGAAGAGGGAGATTTCGAAGCAGCTACCATTTTATGATATATATTAGTTTCCCTTGTCCTGAAACGGCATAGCTAATATTTTTATGAATGAAAATATTGTTTGAGATAAAGAATTTTTTTAGTAAGTACCTTTATTATAAGTTCAGTTGATACGTTGCCGAGTGTGTCCAGGCCCGACTGCCTCAGTGTCCCCACCCAGCAGTTGGCACACAGCAATAGAAATCTAAAACAAAAATCTCATTATAGCTTGACCGCCATAACCACATCTCGTATAAAGCAGTGAGAGTTGCGCTTATAGTGGTCAAGCTATAGTAGAATCTAATACATAATCTTTACAAAAATATTGTAACTAGTGAAGCATAGCTATTAGGTACTTTAACACAAAAATCTCTTATAATAAACATTAGAATTTGACATGGGAATACAGAACCTTATACCTATACTCTTAAGGTACAGAGAACAGCACATCAAGCTACCACAATCTGTCAAATTTATTTTATTGATTTTCAACTTAAATACAAAACAATAAGGTTCATATTCAATTGGGAAAATTTTTCAGTTTTGGATAGGTTGACCTGGCTGGCGTCTGTACAGTATCAAAGCCTTATTCGAACACTTAGTACGTACTTCGTAACTTCCACTAAGATAAAAAGTAAAATAGTAATAGAAATAAAACCAAGTTTAATTATCTGTTTAAGAATGATATGTCAGACTTTTTCACGTGATTTTCCACAACTATATCACACATGAACATAATTACAATGACGTAAATCGTAATCGGCGACTGAGAAATGACCAATAACGAAGCGAATCCTACAGCACACAAGCACATTATAGAGAATATATAGACACCTGTCATAAACTCTCTTGGGGTAGCTCTCCGGAACCTCCTCTTGATGGTACGGACAATGTGTGATGTTCGACCACACTAATACACAACTGAATTTAAACATACCTGATAAGCGTAGTATTTTTGGCCAAGTACTGAATGTTCTCCTCGTGGAAAGAGAGCGACCTGACAATGGAGGCTATCTGCAACACTCGCTGAGTGTAAACACAAGACGCGCCGCCCGGCAGCTCTGGAGCGAACAGCTGGTTTTCCTCCGAAGGCTCTGTTACCCAGTCCTCTAATATATCCTGGGAGAAAGTAAACAGAGAATTGGAACACATTCCAGTATATTCATTCTCAGTTTCATTCAGTATTCATTCAAACATATAATATGTTACACTATGCGTTTCAAATAAGAATAGGAACGTCAATGACCTCGAATGACCACGATCTGTCAAAAAAGTACAGCTTGCAAAGAAAATTAATTTTATCTATTGAAATTTTAAAACTTAAAAATATATTTATAAGCAGTAAAATACCACATCCGGAATTCTGCGAGTTATTAAAAAGGTACAAACTGCCAAAAAACTATATTATAGACAATATTTTAAATTCTCATGGCTTTGAAATTTTGAAGCTGCCACCCTACAATTGTTATTTAAATCCAATTGAATATACCTGGTACTTGATAAGTGTAGGGTAGCTGACAACAAATGTTCAGCAATTAGAAAGCCAAATTGAGAATCTAACATTGGAAACTATCGATTCAATTACCTGTGAGGATTGGCAAAATGAAATTAATCACGTCAAATGAATCGATTGTCGAATGAGACAACGATAACTTTAGTTTTATTATAAACACGGGTAATGAAATATCTTATTTTTTTCAAAATAACAATCGGTACCTATAAAATATTATTTCAAAAGTATCTGTTTTGCTCACCCTACCTACCACTAACCCGTAATATTAATTATATGTTTTAAAAAATCCTCTCCATGAATTCATAAGTGTCTTGTGTCTTCACATACAAAATTACAGAACAGACAAGTTAACAAAACCACAGAAAACTCACATCTTCCACAATCTTCTCAACCCCCAACTCCTCTTCATCAGCCTCGTTCATCAGACAATCTGTCAGCGTGTTATGTGCCGCCCTAGCCTGCACGATCAAGTCCGGCTGTTCGACTCCCGGCTGCATAAACTTGGTCTCATCAGCTAACTCCTTAGCCCCACCCCCACCCGCTCGCATGCTCCAGAAATCGTCTGGGTACCGGCCACGAGCTTCGTGGTACGAACGGCCGATTGTGTCGCGGAGGCTCGCTAGAAATATTAATTATTATTGGTATTCTTGGAATTTGATCTTTATAGAAGTGAACTTAGAAGTCACAAAGGCCGTAATAGTTTTTACTTGAGCCCTTCTGCTGCATATTAGGGTCTGTCCAAATAAAGAGGTCTTAGTTCGGGTCTTAGTTTACTGAATTTAAATATCTTAACTATTTTACAAAAATCGGATCATCTAAAATTGTACTCACAATGATTATAAACGCCCGCGTGCGCCAGCAAAAAGTCCAGTATATGCGGCGTGGTGCTCAATGGCAGCCTGTTCGAGTGGTCGGCAGCAAGCACCGTGCACACATTCACGGCGAAGTCTTGTTCGTTTGGCATCGGCGATAAGAGCGAGAGGGCCAATCTCTCCGATGCTGCTGCCACACGGGGCGCTTGCACCGTACGTAACGGCTCACCTGATGCTTAGATGCGGATAAATAATATTGCCTAATAACTTAGTAAATGCGGATAGTTATTGAGGCATATTAAGCAGTTCACACTTACAAATAAATATGTTTTTCTCATTCTAGCTTTACTTATCACCTATTTTTATCTCTTTTCAATGCCGCATTGCGCACTAGTGTTACTGTAACATGTATATGCTTACTGTGTCAATCCTCCTACTAATTAAAGTAATACGTATAAACAGTTTATTTATACACACTTTTTTATCTTGTTTCATTCAAATATTCAACACTCAAATCAAAACTGTAATTATTTGCTTACTTTACTTTCTTTATTTAGAAAGACAATGCCCACACTAGGATCAGCCCTGTGTCGGGAGGAATTTAGAAACATACAATTAATAGACACAAAGTACACACAACATTTTACAATTTCTAGTCAACGTATGTGAGTTATAAAAAGAATAATGTTTAGGGTGAAGGATTTAGACTACACTAAACATGCACGGAAAGTGGTTGAATATTAAGAGGTTTGCTATGAATTAATTTTTGTAGAACATAATCTCTGCTGAGAGCTGCTATCAAAACTGATAACTAATTAAAAATGTTACTGAAACTAACGTTAATTGCGGAAAAGAATTTACGATTGTGCTAGCGACTAAAAAAAAACTTCAAAAACTATGCACTAAAATATACACAAGCATTATAAATACATTTTTTTAAAACCCTAGTGATTTAGAGAAAATCGCGTAATCAACGCCGTTATTTGGTACTTGCTAGGTACTTTTTTAATTAATAAGTGCCACTTATATTAGATTTATGGGATATTAAATGTTTGATTGAAGATTGAATTTATATTTCATTATTAACTTTAATGATTCTGTTATGTCACAATTTGATATACAGATTTTTTATTGGTTAAGTGTAGTATAGCTTCTACAAAACATTACTGCAATAAAAAAAAATGACAGAGAAGAATAAGCATAGGTACCAATATGTTTCTGTTGGAAACATACCTGATATGTACGTACCCCCACCAAAGGTAGATATGCGGGGCATGCCGCTGCCCCGACCGCGGCGCGGGTCTTCATCAATATCATTGTCATCATCTCTGCCTGGTGGACCCTTTGCTCTCTCATATCTGACAATATTAGGAGTTATTAACTAAAGGAAACGAAAGGAAGTAAGTGATGAAATGATAGCTGATAGAGATGAATGAAAAAAGAAAAAGAAATAAGTAATCAGCCCAAGTTAACTGGGAGGGTGATAACAACAATTAGGAATTATAATTAAATAATTTATAACTAAAAAATGCTAAGAAAGGAAGCAAAGACAGAATGAAAAAAGTTTGGAATTTGGAAAACATAATGTATATTCAACTGTCATAGTATGTGAGTTTATGTCACTATGTTTCAGACAACAGCAAAACTAGCAAAGAAGTATAGCAGAAATATATGTAAACTGTTGACCAAAATCATGGAGAATTTAAAGAAACATACTTTTCCAAATATGTGCCATATATTCTCCTTAGTAGAGTTGATCCATTGATACAAGGATGTGGTAGCCTCAGCGGTCGCAGGAAAGACTCCCATGTATCATTCTGATTTACCTGTTAAAAAACATGTAATAATATAATTTGAAGAGACATCAAATACTGCAACATTTTAACGTTAACAAGAGTTCAACTCAAATATGCAATGAAAACATATTATTCATTCAAATAAGAATCAAATTCTATTATGATTTTTCTCTTTAGATTGTTTCGCTATCTCTACTGTGACTGACCTGTACTAAAATACTATATAACTTGCTTTAGTGATGATTGACATAATCTTAACGTACAATAGAATCCTGATTATCCAAATATTTATAATCCGAACATGTGATTATCCGGACTGCAGCTCTAATAACCAATTTAAAAATGTTATGACTGCAGACATTGACAAGTTTATTCCCATGATTATAGTGATTGTCGTTGTTTTATTTTGTTTGAGTGATCAACTGATGGCTTCTTTCATTTTCATTTATGTTTTGCATTGGAAATCTATTATTATTATTATTAATCTCAAAAAAAAAAACTCAGAAACCATAAAGCTTACAAAATTGAATTTTAGTAAGGTTGATCAAAAAAAATTATACACTAATAAATAAATTGAAAAAATTCCACTGCAGTCCTACCACAATCTAGTAAGATAAAAACCAAATTACCTTGCCAAGTCCTCCTCGCTGTTGAACTAATGTGTAAAACAGATACAGATCTATTTCAATGCCATTCACTATGGGCACTTTGGTGGCTATGCTGAAATATAAAAATTATTTTGACTAAATCAATGAGTTTACAGAAAATTCTTTTAAATGCCAATTTTATAGGTCAATTTTTATAACTTATTTTTTTTGTAAAACAGATTAAAATAACCATTGTTTAGTAATCTACTTACTACTAGACTTAATAAAATAACGGTTATTATTTCTAGGTTAACTGTAACACAAACAATACATTTCAAGTGTTCTATTCAGGGTAACTTAATTGCTACAATAAAGATAGAAAACATAACATAAACAACAAAGCATGGAAAAAATAACACGCCTATCGGTTGATATAGCTTAAAATTGCTTTGTTGACGGGAATATAACGACATAGCTGACTGACGATGCTGTGCAAGTATATACAAACAAACGATGTAGTAAATAAATTATATACTAACTTTTTGCTCTCATTGAATTGCTTCAGCTCCTTAAGGAAACTCTCCCTATCCTTCATATAGTTGCTTGATTTCGTATTAATTTGTGCTTTTGCCATTATTACAGTCTATGCAAAAGCATTCAACGCACACTCAAAACACGAATCTGACGCTTATGGATGGTATCACACAAAGATGATGTTTATAATAATTAAGCACATAAAACATAATTAACTAGTTGATCAATTTTATCTCATAATTGATTGAAAATACAAATATCAAGCAACAATTTTTCAATCGAGTTTGCTTGATTTGATTTTCTTTTTTGACATTGATCTGACAGCTTCATGAAACTTTATAGTTTACCGGAGGAACGACCGCGACCGTCGACCGACGCTTGTTTGTTGCCATTAAAAATAATATTTTTTGAGATAGACATTCTCGACATAGATAACAATTCAATATTAGATAAAAAGGTATTGTAATTTGTAGACAACTTGACTGCGATTCAGCCCGATCTGGGGGCACGGTAGTGCCCCCGCCAAGTCGAGCACGAAGCAAACACTGCCGTACCATCCTTTACTGGAACCATTTCGCCGCCAAGTCAACGGCCAAGTCACACAACATTAACTATAAAATAATAATAAAGAAATCGCAGTAAGGAACCTTAGACTTGGCACGGCTTTGTCTAGATTTCATTACTTTTTAGAGATAAACAAGCAGCTCCATCGAGACTTGGCTAGTTTTTCACAGAATGTTTTTGATGGGATCATAATTTCTCGGAGACATTCAAAGACGACAATTTTGGCATAGGTTGAGCGATAGAATTGTACGCCATGGGTTGTAGGTTCGACACGGCACAAATCGTATGACCTACACGTAGTAGTTGTTCCAGGGTAGAAAAAAATATCAAATCGTACAGTTTACCTATCTTATTCTCTTAGCTTTTTCCAAACTATGTTGGAGTTGGTTTCCAGTCCAACTGCACAACAAAATGCTAATATACGGCAACACACTGGTGTTGTCGTATATTAGCATTTTACGCGAAGCGACTGCCATTAGTCTTAACCAGATAAACATGTTTTTAGTCAGTTTCATAGTTTTTAGTGTGGATATCATAAGAGTAAACCGGCTTCCAGACTTTTTGTTTTTCTGATTACCAGTTACCATGATTACCGAAATCGGTATCGGTCCGGTTCGTGCATTTGGAGCACGCAAAACAGGAGTTTGCTCCCAGATGCACGGAGGGGTCTCGATGTGTTTCCAATAGTAATTCAATAAATCCACTTATATTCATGCATAGACTGACCGTGGCAAGCGCAGTTTATTCTTTTTTTATTATAAGAAATAGGTTAGCGTTTAACCACAATCTCTCCTGATGGTAATCATTTGTTGTAAATTGTTGTGTCAATTGTTGTGACCAAAATTATATGACCAAACCACCTGGTTTTTAGAGCAAACCACCTGCTGCATCTTTTGGCTCTCCGAATGAACAACTTTACTAGAAATCTAAACTGACTCCATGCACAAATGTCAGTTGTCTTGTCAAAGTCAACTAAACAACATTTTGACACTGAAAATCTGACATTTGAATTGAATTTATTTGAAATAAACATGCCAAAACTGAGATCGTGTGAATATTACTGAATTTATAGGTTATAAAGTGCAAAACACGGGCATTGTTTGATAATCTAAAAGAACTTAGTTATTAAAATGGTGAAAAAGAAAATTGACAACCGTATCAGGGTAATGATAGAAAATGGCGTTAAATTGGGGCACCGTACTATGATACTTCTCGTTGGAGATAAAAGTAGAGATCAAGTAAGCACACCTGTTTTTTTTATTGAAATAGACATAATATGTATATTCCTAGTAGTAATGAACTCATTCAAGACATAGGGTATTCTTTAGAAAGTTGTTCATAAAAAGAGAGTATCAAAAATGACTAAATTTTAAAGCAAAAACTTTAATCATGAAACTTCCACAATTCTTCCACAATGCAGGTTTACACAAGTTTTTTGGTCTTATTTATCAACTAGATGAATATTTTAACTGAACATAACAAATCATCACGCCTATATTCCCAGAAGGGTTTGCCAGAGGTGTACTTACTATACACCCATAGTTTGCTGGTATGTTTAGGTCCTATGTAATATGGGGCGGTCCCATTAACCAGGTACAAATCCAAAGTTCCAAATTGAGCTACTACTAAGAATTTTATAGAAAAACGCAATAACACTGCTTGAACTGGGAATCAAACCTAGGATCTCTAGCGTAGCAGTCGCGGTTACTACAGGGCTAATAAGGCAGTCTTTTAAAATTTTTGAACAACCTATAATTAAAATGGTCAATTAATAAAACAATGAAATAATTGTTCTGTTTCAGGTCCCTATTTTATATGATATGTTAGTTAAATCAACTGTGAAGGCCAGGCCAACAGTTCTATGGTGCTACAAAAATAAAGATGAAGCTATCAGCAAGTAAGTTAATGCAATTCACACAATTGATAATTTTTCACATAGTGTCAAAATTTCAAAGAAATCTTTTGTAGATTTAAGTATCAAAATTAACAAATGAACATTTTTATTTTTATAGTTTGTTTTTATTCACCCTGATCTTCTCAAATATTTATTATTATTATTTATTATGTATAAAATATTTACTGATCAATATTTATAATATAATAATGTATGTAAATAATTCATTTTTTCAGTCATGGTCGTAAAAGAGCAAAGAAGATAGCAGCAGGCAAGTTAGAGGTATCAGAAGAATCTCTATTTGATGCATTCAGAGTGGCGACCACAATACATGGTAGATACTACTCTGAGAGCCATACCATGCTCGGTCAGACTTATGGGATGTGTGTATTACAGGTAAATAAAAATTCTTTTTGATTTGCAATTTTGGGTAGAGAGATAGACCTTGAAAAAGGACCTAGGCCACTTTTTGTCTCAGAAAATCCTTTAAGAGGTGAGTGAAACCACAGTCAAAAGCTAGTACATTTTGTACAATAGGCAGAAGGTGTCACACACACTATAATGCTGAAGTCTCATACTGTCACAGTCACTTTGCCTGAAAGCACAGACAGGGTTGGAATATTTGGACATTAGACTTTTAGAGAGATAAGATCAGTGTTTTTCAAACTGTGGGTTGCGACCCTGGGGGTTCGCCAGGTCTTCATCGAAGTGTTTCGCTGTCTTGTCAGTTAAAAGTAAAAAGCAAGGGTTGAAGGTACTACAGTGAAATACACATAGTCATAGACTGGGGGGTGGCCACTTTTTTCTAAAACTTTGAAAAGCACTGGATTAGATGACACCAACCACCCCACATCAACAAACCCAATGTATTCTCTGGGATTTGAGGTGTTGCACAACTATTTCAATGCTAGGCTAAATATAATTATATAATACACTACATATATGCTATAAGATAATTATTAAGACATATCTTATAATTAATTCAGGATTTTGAAGCCCTAACTCCAAACTTGATGGCGCGTACTGTGGAGACGGTGGAGGGTGGAGGACTGATTGTATTCCTACTCAAATCCATGGACTCTCTAAGACAGCTACATTCAATTACTATGGATGTACATTCCAGGTATTTTTATATGAGTTAATGGTGACTATTTTGACAATGTCAAGTTAATATTTCAGTTTTGGCAAGCAGAATATTTGTGGTTCCATTATACCATTAATAGAATGGTCTCAAAGTACTCTAAAAAATTAACTTTATTTTTTGGGTAAATAAATGTAGAATAAAGATTTACGCAATTGTATATTTTTGTGTTATATTTGGCATTAACGCTTAGCAATGCTTTTTAAAGATAAATTTAGCAAAACTAAGATAGCTAACTTGTGGTTTGAGGCGTTATCCGCGAAGATCTGGTTATTTCCAATACAATCATCATCATTTACGTCGTAAGGAACTCTGTTCACAGACTTCATGTGTGATCTGTGTGATGTCTGTCAGTGAGTCAGGTTTAGAGTATTGGGTATTTTCTAAATTTGTGAAACTGCTTTTAATTAAAGATTGGGACGAACGATTTAACAGAAAAATAAAAATAAATTAATTAATTTCTTTTTTTCTCCATGAAACAAATTAAAGTCGAATTAATTTTTAATAATTTTGAATTTACCGCCAAAACAACAAGTGAAATCGATTTCGAGATCGAAGATAAATCGTCAAATAATTACCTATTATGAAGTATATTGTTATTTACAGATTCAAGACAGAAGCATATGACACAGTAGTGAACCGTTTCAACGAGAGGTTCTTACTGTCGCTGGCAGATAACCCTCGATGCTTGGTGCTGGATGACTCACTCACAGTTCTGCCTATATCATCAAAGACTGCACAAGTGGACCCAGTTGATAGTATACCTGAGGTAAAATTCTTAGGAAGTCATTAATCATTTGGGCAATGACAAGAGAGAATGACCCATATCTTACTATTTCCCCACAGCAAAATGATTTTTACTGCAAAAAGGAAATATTTTTTATAACACTGATCCATATCGTGCCCATACCAGAATTCACATTTCCAATGTTAATTTTACAAAAGTTATTTCGGTTTTAGGGTTCCATACACAAAAGGGTAAAAATGGGGCCCTATTACTAAGACTCCGCTCTACGTCTGTCTGTATCTCATGAACTGTGGTAGCTAAACAGTTGAAATTTTCACAAATGATCTATTTCTGTTGCCCCTATAACAACAAATAAACTAAACTAAAAACAGAATAAAATAAATATCTAAGGGGCCCATACAACAAACGTGATTATTTGCAATTTTTTGCTCGCTAATATTGTTACAGAACCCTTCGTGCGCGAGTCCGACTCGCACTTGGCCGGTTTTTTAATGTAATCAAGGTTTTTGAAACTATGAAATATTAAAATACCATTAACTTTCTTGTAGCGTGTCAATCCAAAACTGACGGAATTAATATCATCTCTTTCGGACTCCCCGCCCGCGGGACCGCTAGTGGCGCTCTGCCGCACGTACGACCAGGCGACCGCACTTGTCGCACTCATCAACACACTAGCAGACAAACAGACGCGGTAAGTCACTTTAAATTCTACACTTCTAATCATCAGCCACTTGAATCAACAACAAGCAACCCTATTACTATTACACTTGGTTCAATTTCGATTACAGCTAAAATAGCAAGACCATTTTAACCAATTATGTCATTCTAAAATCGATTTAGTTATCACATTGTTAAAGTTCATATTTATGTGAAGTTATCACATTGTTAAAGTTCGTATTTGTGTGAGTCCTAATCCACGACAAGTAACCCTGTTTCTATCACACATACTTTCATCAGATTCAAGTTAAGAGAGCAAGACCATTTCAATAGTTTTTGTCATACTAAAATCGACTTAGTTTTTTTATAGTTAAAATAGATATTTGTGTGCGACTTGTACCTTGTAAAGTTGTTCAAAAATATCCTTCCATGCTCAGGCCGCCTCACTGTCTAACTGCCGCTCGAGGCCGCGGCAAGTCCGCTTGCCTGGGCCTGTCGATCGCCGCTGCTGTCGCCTTGGGCTACGTCAACATCTACGTCACTTCCCCACATCCGGAGAACTTGATCACGTTGTTCGAGTTCCTACTCAAAGGTTTAGACGCGTGTCTGTATCAAGAACATACTGATTATAACATTGTGAGGTCCACCAACCCAGATTTCAAGAAGGCTATCGTCAGGGTCAATATTGCTAGGAATTCAAGGCAGACTGTCCAAGTAAGTTTGTTATAGGAGTTTTTTGAAATACTCTATCTTATAAGCTCTAAATATTGTCACGGGGTGGACACGTCTTAGGAACGTGGCAGACCGGGAACTATTTAGTGGAGATAAATTACACTCGGAACACCACAAATTTATTGACACTAGGGTTAGAATTTAAAATACATTAAGGCAAGAGTAGGGTGAGTTAAGCTCAGGGTGGGTTCGGTGAAAGCTTCGAGGCGAGGTCCGACCGGTAGAGGGTGGCACTTATCTTCGGGTAGCTGCAGCAGGAAGAAAGAGGCCCGCGCGTCGTCTGCAAATGTATTTATGGCGACGTGCGGGGTGAGGCTTGCCACAATATATCTATCTCCCATTTTCCCTGCTTCAAGATGTGAGACGAGGCTAATAAGATAGGTCCTCTACACTCTCTTAGTATGGGTTTGCTTTGGTTAACTCCATAGAGTTAGTAGGACGAATTTCGACATCACAACCAGTCAATTCGGTAGTTCGCTATAGCTTCCGGTTTTTATAGTATGTAAAATCCTTATCGATCATCCGCCCACGGGAAGGCGTCATGGTATGTCTGACTCGTACCGACTAAAAACCGTACCTGTCCTATAGTCACAGCCATGGGATCCGTCAAATTCGCCTCTACCATGACACATTCGACTTTCGCGGCCTGTCGATTCGGTTCGAACCTCGGCTGAGATCGAATTTTTCTTTCGCTAAAATTTACATCTTTAATCACTGAATTCTTAAGCTAACAACGTGCGACCACTAGTTTTCTGGCGTCTATAGGCTGCGGTTGCTGCTGCTATAGGCGGTATGCTTGTTATTTTATAACATAAAAAACAAACACATTCGAAAAAAAAACGTTCCTCCACATCCTTTCCTCCTGTATCGGGGTTGCGTTTACAAACACAAATTTCCACATACACAAACACCCAGAGCCATTTGTATCGTAGTACATAACGCCGGAGGACCACTCGCTGCTGTCGGCGGCGGACCTGGTGCTGGTGGACGAGGCGGCCGCCATCCCGCTGGTGCATGTGTCGGCGGCGGCCAGGCGAGCTCCCCTCGCTCTGCTGTCGTCCACAGTGTCGGGGTACGAGGGCACCGGCAGGGCACTGTCGCTCAAACTCTTCGCTCAGCTGCAGACGCAACACAACGCTCCTCCTCCGGTAACTCTGACTTTTATTATAGCTCCATGTCCACACAATGAATGTCTTCATGCATGCTGTTATACAAGAGATTAATTAGTATTTAGGTACCTATTTGTTCCATATTTGTATATTTTACCTAAGTTTTATTCAAGTTTAGCGCCTGTAACCGGCTGCACATAACTCTAGCCAGCTAAAACTAGATGTAACCGCACTTCGGCTTAAGGTAGATCGGATACAGGAGAAAAAAAAATGTTTCTAAAATTAATTTTTATAATACTAAGAAATTTCCAATATTATAATGAATAGATAATTATAACCCGGTGTTAATACTTCGCACTGATTTAAAAATGTATTTTTTTAACTGAAGTGAAATAAAACTGATTTAAACTTATTTTTCGTACTTAGAGGAAAAAATAATCTTCAAAATGACCTATCAAACATTAACTTTATTTCTTTAATAGTGAGATATTTCATACCGACAAAAAATATCTTTGGGAAATAATATAGGTACATATTAAAATTATAATTAGGTACACAAATGATTTCACAGATAAAACTAGAAGAGCCAATTCGTTACCGTTCGGGTGACCCGGTCGAGGCGTGGCTGAACTCCCTGCTGTGCCTGGAGGCCCCGCCCCCCGGCGCGGGCGCCGGCGCCCCGCCCCCCGCCTCCTGCGAACTGTTCCGCGTCAACAGAGACGCCTTGTTCTGCTACCATAAAGCCGCTGAGGCCTTCCTGCATAGACTGGTCGCTATTTATGTAGCTAGTCATTATAAGGTGAGAAATTTACGTTACAAAAATGTCTGTTTTGAATAATAATACTCTAAATAATAATTTTCAAGTTATCATTATAGTAGAAACCCCATATACCCCATCCAACTTTTAGTAGCTAACTTAGAAAAATAATACTGGAAACTGACCTCGAGTAGCATTAGTCGTTACCCATAAAGTCACTTATAAAACTTGTTAACTCGTTACAGTTATCCAATCAAACCACACACCTCTGTGCTAACTTCGCATGTCTTCATAAACAAATGTATACCAAAAAACGTTTTCTGTCAACAGAACAGCCCCAACGACATCCAACTGCTAGCGGATGCGCCGGCGCACTGCCTGTTCGTGCTGCTGGCGCCCACGCCGCCCAACAGTACGTCCATGCCGGAGATATTGTGCGTCATACAGATGTGCCTTGAAGGCAACATTTCAGACAAGTGAGTGAGAGAAAGTGTTCCATGTAATTCGTAGATTAAATAATCGGCGCTTCGTGGCCCAGTGTACTTTGCGGCAGACTTAACAAACATACAATAATTATCGGACAATAAAACCGTATCAAAATCCGTTGCGTAGTTTAAAAGATCTCAGTGTACAGAGGGACAGACAGTGGTAAGCGATTTTGGTTTATACTATCTAATGGATATTTGACGTCATTCCAGATCTGTCCGCGACAGTCTAGGTCGCGGACGCAAGGCGGCCGGAGATCTGATACCTTGGAACATTTGCGAGCAGTTTGGTGACAAAGACTTCCCCAAGCTATCGGGAGCCAGGATCGTGAGGATAGCTACGCATCCTTCGTATCAACGGGTATGTGTCCATTGAATTATATTACAGGATAGAGTAGATAAAATCCTATATAGAAATAAAGAAAAGAAAGAAAAAAGAATACTACATGCTTTTTTTTTTCTTTTTTTTTTTTTTTTTTTCTCATGTTTTTTTATTTAATTTTTTGTTTGTGTTAGTGATAACTAACACAAACAAAAAACATAACACAAACATAACACAAACATAATTTTACATAAATTATAGTGCGTCTCATCCCCACAAGGAAAAGGGGTAGCGCTCAGCATTATGCCGAGACGGTGTATATCTATCCTGTGTTCTATACGTATACGAAATATGTTAGGTATTCCTTTTGCATTTGCGTGATCTGCAAAATAAAACTAGAGGGATTATTATTTTTGTTTAAATAATTCTACTGTACGTGTGTATGTCACTGAACTGCTCCTAAACGGCTGGACCGATTTGAATGATTATTTTTGTATGCGTTTGGGTGGCGCCCTGGATAGTTTAGATTTACAAATCAGCGGCATATGGCGCTGCAATCGGTGTCTAGGTTATTTATCTATACTGCAACTAAACGGTTGGATCATACAGGAAAACGTCTGTCGGGTCCGCTAGTATATTATAGAATAGCAAGCCAAGTGTGCATCTGCATTGTAATATGCATCTTAGTAAATAAACTAATAAGGTCCATAATTACACAGATGGGTTACGGCAAGCGCGCGCTACAACAACTGGCTGCCTACTACTCCGGCGATGTGCCGTGCTTGGATGAAGAGCATTCAGACGACGATGATGCAGCCGCTAACGGTAACAGCAATACCTTGCAGACGGAGACTATCGTGCCTAGGTAAGACATAATAAACATCATCACGCCTGTATTCCTCGAAGGGTTAGGCAGAAGTGTACTAAAATACACCTACAGTACGCGGGTATGTTTAGGTCCCATAGAATAGGGGCCGAACTTATTACCATTAACCGAGCACGAATACAAATCTGAGTTGCTACGGAGAATTTCATAGAAAAACACAATAACACTGCTCGATCTGGGATTCAAACCCAAGATTTCAAGCTTAGCAGTCTCGCTTAAGACTACTAAGCCAGTTTGACGTAATAATAAGCTATAATAGCCAAAGGAGTAAAAGTTTTTTCAGGTATGATTGTTGGATCTTCTACAGTAAAATATAAGGTATATATTGCAGTGGCAAATTACTTAAGGTCTAAAAAGGTTTCTTCACAATACCGCATCGTATGCAATTTCAGAGCGTTGAAATAAAACTGATATGTTATATATTAAAAAATAAACTGATCTTTTAAAAAATAATATTATTATGTTAATTATTTTTAAAGAGCAAAACCCCCGACCCTGTTGAAACGCCTGACAGAAGTGCAAGCAGAGCACCTGGACTACTTGGGCACCAGCTTTGGACTCACAGAGGAACTTCTCAAGTTCTGGAAGTCACAGAAATATGTACCGGTGTATCTCAGGTATAAGTAGTCACATTCTTAAAAGAAATATAATTTTTGTGTCGGCAATTAAATCGTTAGTTTATCGATTTAATTGCCGGACACGAAAAGAATATTTCTTTCTGGGCCTTTAAAAACCACCACAGAACAAAAGTGTCAAAAATGCTATTAAGTTTAAAACGTCTTTAAATTCTATTAAAGTTCTAAACTCCTGCATATTTTAAATTTACTATCAAATGTCTGCATTTAATTAAAATTTAAATGCTACAACTTTAAAATGAAATACTAACGTGAGATAATTTTATTGAGGCAGTACGCGACGATTCCTTTCTGCGCATGCGCCTCATTGTCAACTCTTGCGCACATCTGGGAGGCGCAGTTAAATTTAAGTTCGTACGCTGGGAATAATAGTGTATGTTATTTATCATTTACAATTTTTAGGACCGAATGAGAGACCAAAAGGTTATTTACTTGAATAGCGTGTTCAATCTTAAATCCTGCTTGTGCTTTCCACATGTAAGACCAGAGCGACTAAAATCGCCATTGCTGATTTGATGAATCACAATAAGTCACCGACAGTTTAAGCTGACGTCTTAGTGTTTGAAACGCCGATATATAACTAATAATAATTTGTAACTAACGAACAGCAATTACCATATATATAGGGCGGCCCATTTACAGTATTTAAATGGCAATTGCTGGTGGTAGTTTCACCGAAACTCAAAAACGATTTTTGTGAGTTTTTTGTGTGTGTTTGAGTCATCAAGGGATGGTTGGATAATAATAATAAATAAATGTTTTATTCACAACCCTTATTACAATTGGTCTTATTCTAGGTTTACATGCGTAGTGACTTAAAATAGGAGTTTCGACATTGGGTTATTTTCATAGGGTAGGGGTAGCCCTAGCTTATATTTGGCAGATAAAGTATAGGTATCCCTGACTCCGAAACTGGGCATAGCCTGTATCTTCAAAGCCAGTGGTTCCTTCTTGGATGGACCCCATCGAACCATTCCTTGATGGTTTAGAGTCACAGTTAGATCAGGTAGCTGGCGCTGCAATCACGTTGCAGGAGCTATATACGCTAGCTAGTCTTAAATAAAATAAAATATTTAAAAAAATAAATAAAAAAGAAGTTATATGCCATGTACGGCCTGAAAGATTTGTATAAATTTGAACAGCCAAAAAGCGAACGAGTTGACCGGTGAGCACTCGTGCATAATGCTCCGCGCGCTCCGTGACAAGGCGTGGCTCTGCGCCTACAGCGGGGACTTCCGCAGGAGACTGTCGCGACTGCTGGCCAGATCGTTCAGGAAGCTGCCCGCAGCACTCGGCCTCTCCACACTCGTTAACGATAGCGTCAAGGTCGACAAACCTGGTGAGTATCGACTTCTCTTCTAACTCCTCGTCTCGGAGATAGGATAGAAACGAATGCGATCCGGCCTACTACAATTAAATAAACGATATGATGTTCGTATACGCTTAAATGTGTGCGTAAAATGTTCTTAGCTTATTTAACAGTCACAATGTCGTTACATCGCCCGCCTTGAAATGTACTACAACCATTTTGTTGTACAGTCTGGGGCTATAAGTTATGACCCCGGCCGTACCTATAGTATCGGTATTTGTTAACAATACTACATACACAATTACTGTTCATTAGTAAAAATATTCTTGCATACTTCTTTTCCTGCGATTGCAATGCAATGTGATCACATTCATACATCTTGTCCGACACATGCGCTGGTTGCGAGTGTTACGCACCCGACCGTTTTAAAGGACCTTACCAATAAGTCCGGCGGTTCCACTGACATTCGCCTTATAAATCCCGTTTTGTTAATCGCCTTTCATCCATTCTCTCGATATGTCCAAACCATCTCAGCATATTTTCAATATTTATTTAACACATTTTTTTTTCTTATTCGGCCTTTTTTTCTTTACACAGCACCATCTAGTCCCAAACTAAGCAGAGCTTGTGCTATGGGTACTAGACAACTGATATAATGCATACATACTTTTAATAATATATCTATTATTTATCCTAAATATCATCCCACAGTCTTAACAAAGCCGCTAATAGAACAATACCTGTCGGGTCACGACCTCGCCCGGTTAGAGGCGTATTGTCGTCAGCAAGCCGACTACAGACTTATCACGGATCTGTTGGCGCCGCTAGCGAATCTAGTGTTCCACGCTAAAACTAATATCAAGTTAGATGCTATACAACAAGTAAGTGTATCTTTGTTATATGTTCTAACATTATAGTAAACTTTCAAAGAAACTTTGCACCTAAACATTGACCTAAATACTATGTCCACACCATTTAATTTCTTCTAGATATTTGTGCGATTCCAAAAAGTCAGCGAAAATCAACTCTTACACTTATAATATCTCTCACAATCTTAAACTAATAATAGTCTCGGCGTAATCAAATTGTTTCGTGCCTAATTATTTTACAATAATATCTTAAATAACTTTTGATAGATTTTTGCGTTTTGGCAGGTAAATGTTCAGTTATACAGTTCTATAAGAGTCCGATATTTTGAAAGAATAAGGAATATATTATGGCTGTGGCGAATATTTCCTACACGGTCAGAAAGCTTAAAGATACAACCCCATAAACCAATATCTCTTATTTCCAGGTCCTATTCATAGCGATGGGCTTTCAAATGAAAGACGTAGATGACATAGCTTCCGAACTAGGCCTCCCAGGCTCTCAGATTCTCGCTAAATTCTACGAAGCGTGCAAAAAGATCAACGCAGCCCTAAACGCTGTCGTAGAAGATACCGTCGCCAAGGAAATCGGTATAGAAGACAAGAATACAGAAGATATTGACATGGGACCGGTCAAGCAGAGCCTGCAAGATGAACTGTCCAAGGCCGCTAAGGTAATTGCATTTGGCGTTTTACTCGTTTCTGTTGTGTTTTGGTTTAGGAATAAATGATTGTAGTTTAGATATTCTTTGACGTTTTATTTAGTTCTGCTTTATAGACGAAGTTTATATTTGAGTTGGTAACACACCCTTAAATAGTATGACTAATATAATTTGTAAATCAGTTTTGTTAAATTTACTATAGACGACTATAACAAGTGAGGGCAGTACAATGACCCAAAAGCTAAAGCATCCCCGTGACCGCGTCCAAAGTCGCTATTACGTGAATTGAATTTACATGTAAATGTAACCTAACTCGAGGAGATATAATACACCAAAGATATTTCAAAAGCTACGCTGATGCATATAAAATGTCCAATACAATAGAAATTCCATTACCTCTGTAAAAAGGAATGACAACTATCTAATATCTAACATCTAATAATATCATGAATCAACCTATAAAAATCGTTAGTGGTAGTCAGAAGTCTAAAAGGCCTGAAAACCAGTCTATCCTAAGGATATCTGCATTGTCCAGAATACTCAGAATACAAAACTTTCCCCTCGGATGCTGGAAGAAACGCTTGTTGTAAAAGTCAACAAAACCCAGCACCGTTGGTGGTAGGATTTAATAATCTGCCTGGCAGCTACCACCCACATGTTAGACCAGCTCGCCAGAGTTCGAAAGGGGTTAAACTGGAATTGCGTGTTCTATCTTGACCCTGTTTGTTCTTTCCAGTAGGGGTAAACGCACTGAAATCTATACTTATAAAGAGAGAGAGGGAGAGGGGATTTTGTAAGTGTGTTTATATGTGGAGGGTAATCTCCGGAACCAGTGCACCTATTATAAAAATTCTTTCACCATTTGAAAAATACGTTATTCTATAGGGACATAAGTATTATCTTGCAATAGTAGCGAATCTGTGGGTACCAATTAGTAAACGAAACAAATTTAATTATCTCAAAGAGTAATATATTACAATAAAGCATATAGTAGTTTTCCATAAATCATCTATCTCAGACCTACTCAACCTGCCAAGGAACAAATTAACAGACAATAGAAAAAAAAATTACAACTGGGTTACGATTCTTTGGATTAAACACAATATTGTGTTGTTCAGGACCTTGAGCGCAAACAACGCAAGGAGCTATCCCGTCTCATGGGCGAGGACCTCGCTCAGTACCGCATCAAGGGCAGTGACCTCGATTGGGGGCAGGCACTCACTGGTACCAAGCAGAAACAACTCGTGTCCGTCAAGAGGTAAGAATAACCGTATTCTTTCGAGAAATTACCGATATAATTATAGTTAAAAGCCGAATTAAGAACGTTTTCCTTTATTTAAGTCATTGAAACATAAATTTGGGATAAAAACTCCGACTCACTATTTTTGTTAGAAATCGAACACAGAACCATCCTAATAAATCAGATCGAAAATACAGGTAAAACGATATAATTCCCATATTAGTTGAACTGAATTGAAAACAAAATGAAAGTATTGTAATATTATTTCTTATTTTATGCTTGCATTAGAAGCTTCAGTTCTCAAAATAGTTTTCGACACTTCAGAATAACGATAACTATGGTCGTTTTGAACTTAGAACATTTGAAACTTGAACTGTAATCAGATTTCTATCTCCGCAGTAGAGCATATTGCGATAAGGACGTCCGAATTACACTGAATTAATATATTAACTATTATCTCTAATGTTCTAACCTTGTTTCCAGCGGCGAGAAGCGTTTGGGCGATGATAGCAAAGAGATCGACGACCTCATAGAAGCGCACTCGCAGAAGAAGAAGAAGAAAAAGAAGCATGTGCGTAACCAGATCTAATAAACATTGTTGAACATGTACGTTGCGTTTTATTGTATAACTAGCTGACCCCGCAAACGTTGTTTTGCCATAAAAAGAAAATTTAAGGGTATGAAAAATAGATGTTGGCCTATTCTCAGACCTCCCCGATAAGCACAAAAAATTTCATCAAAATCGGTCAAGCCGTTTCGGAGGAGTATGGCAACGAAAACTGTGACACGAGAATTTTATATATTAGATAGTAACTCTTGATGGGTGACTGACAATGTGGCGAGTTTTATGTAGTGGGTAGTACAGAACAGAAAAGTCACTGATCCTACATCTGGAAATAACCCTTCATGCTTTAAACCTGAGATAAACTTCAGAAAGTATTTATGACGTTTTGTAATCTAAAAGTCAAACTAGAATTGATTGACGAGTAAATTCCGCTACTCAACCATAGATGGCCGTATTCTATTGCTACTCGACCAAGGCATAACAAGAATTACATTATCGATATCGATAAACACCCGTTTTTCATGTAATTAAGATAATTTAATTAAATGATCTACTTTGTTTGTTTTTGATCTATTTTATTTTATCTCTGTAAATCTGTAGGAAAAACATAACATCATGCCTTGTTTCCCCAAAGGGTTGGGCGGAGGTGTAGGTACCTATAACTATGTTTTTTATATACAACACGAGTGGCAAACACGCGTACGGCCCATCTGATGAGAAGCGGTTACCGTATTTACGCTCATGATACTGAAGTAGGTCACTCTTTACCACTCTGTGCTTGGATACTTTTATTGTTATTACATACACTTACATACTTAATAAGTGGTGAAATATGAGTAACATTTTGCCAGACGTTAAAGTTCCATAAAATATGTAATAAGTATGACGTAGTATAATTTAAAACTGAAATACATAATTATAACTACACCAGTCACTGACAGTCGATATATACAAAGACGATATTCTTAGTTTAATCGACGATATCCTTAATTTAAATATCTTACCGTTTTTAAGTTATACGGTAAGTAAGTAGGTATTCAATATTTTCTGAATTGCCATGAGAAAATTTAAGTGTAAATTGTATAATACAAATAAGTAATGATAATTATTCCATTTTTTCGTATGTGAAAGTTTGATTACATTTCTGCTATTAAGCATCTATGCAACCTAATACAAATCTTAAAATTAATTCCGTGCATGTATTTTAGGCGGCCTTATATAAATAATTTTACTGTAATGTATTAATATAATAAAACTATCTGACCCCGCAAACTTTGTTTTGCCATAAAAAAAAAATATTGGGGTGGGTCACCCTTATCATTTAGGGGTATGATATAGATGTTGGCCGATTCTCAGACCTCCCCGATATGCACACAAAATTTTATACAAATCGGTCCAGCCGTTTCGGAGGAGTACGGTAACTAACATTGTGACATGGATATTTTTGATATATTAGAAGATTAATATTAAATTACTTACTTTCTTTTATCGATATGTATCGATAAAATCAACATCCGACTTGACTACATCACTAATTCAGTAGCAAAGAACGTTCGAGAATGAATAGTATTACAATCGTGATAAAAATAGTTATTACAATCGATATACAAAATAAACTTTATTTCAATCACTTTAAGGTCGATTTTAACTAGATTAAATTTGAAGAATCTAAGATTTTATTAGAAAACCAATGAAATCGTACTTACTGATGATACGAAACACCTCCATTTTTAAAATTCCTTCTCCTACTATCAATTTTTCACACTCCAAAGTGGAACAATACGGTATATCTACGGTAGAATGAGTTTGTCGCGAAACGAGCAACACGACTCGACGTTAGAACAATTAGAAGACGACTGAGATCGAGTATTCGTAACTTATGGCACGCGTGCCACGCTTACTTTGCACTTCCACTGTTTTTTCTATTCCGTGGTGGGTAGCCATCAAAAAATATTGTTAAATTGTTGGTACTGACATTTCGTAGTTTAGTATTTCTGTAGTAGGTACATAAGTAAAGCAGTAATGTAGATTTCCATATTCATATCATAAAGCTACAAAGTTAGAATGGGATCAGGTTATAAGAAAACGACAGGTTCAATAATAATTTCTATAATTATTGTAATATAAAAAAGTGTTGGTAGTTATTCAACCCTTGGAATAGACAATAGATATTTCCTCTTAAACATAACAAATATGCGCGTGCGCAGTGCGGCAGGCGGGTGGGGCCGCGCTCGTAAAAAAATATCATTTTTTAAACCGACCGTGCGCGCGCCTCGCCGCCGCCCGCACCGCCACTCACATACTTCTATACCATTTTATTACAATATAATGTGATCTAAGAAAAATAATATTTTCGTCTAACGCCCGATACGGGGCGTCTGGTAAACAATTTATACTATAATTTGTTTGTCCCTTATCTTAATACACGCGTTCTACTCGTTACAAATGTATGTAACATCGGCTCGTGCCTATGTGTGTTACAGCGAAGGCCCGACGGTCTGATCGCTCTCGGCGCCCCCCTGCGGTAGACGCCAGCAGCTGTAGCACTCGCACTTGCCGCAAGAGGGCGCACGAGCTCTGACCTCGCCTCGAAGGATTCGTATCAACCCGATCATATTTAGCAAATCCACCGCTAGAGGCCGCCACTTACATTTGCTCTAATATTTTGTTACATACGAAGACCACCTCCGTACATTAGTACTTTATCGCTATCATATCGAGAATAAAAACATCCACTACAAAACATAATTTAGAATATCATTAACATTAGCAGCTAGTATCGTTAAGTTAAATGTTATGGGATTTCGTTAATCTTTACACTATTACTTTTTCACTTGACTTGTGGAACACTCAATAATTGAAGGAAGAAGGAAGAGAAACAATACAAACATAACAGACAAGTGTAACGGTTTGTAGATACACACAATCTCGCTAAAGCTAGGACACTTAAGTAAAATTTTCTTACATTAGTATTGGTGTTTACGATTAAAAGTATCCCGTAGTAATAAGTTTGGCTAAGCGAGACGACACAGCGGGAGTGAAACTATCAGACACAGACACGTAGGTAGGTTAATTGAGAAGGAATTGCACTTAGGAAAGGATCCGCGACTCTTGGCACTTTGACTTACGCTAATAATTTTTCTCGGGACATGTAGAGTTAACGCAAGAGATGGTACGGTTAGAGGAAACGTGCGATGAAAAGCGATAGAGTTGAAGAAAGTAGACTCAATTATGTTGAGCGCCACGCAACCGCTCTTAGATACAGTTATTATAGAGTTGGAACTCATAGTTCGTAGTTACGTAAACTACTATGCGCGATACGTGACACTAACATAACGCGAACACTGGTCAAACACACAATACTCGATACATTCGATTCACTACGTAACTAATTACTTTCACTTGAGATAATATATTATAAAATATAAATATACTTTTAAAACGTCAAGAATTTGAACTTATTGTACGTACATGATGATGTAAGCAGTGTACAGCGTCAGCTCCACTAGTCGGCACTGGGTTATCTATACATATACATCGTTTGATTTATTAACTCGAGACACAAAAGCAAATGCACTAGACCTTATTGCCACACTTAAAGTTATTGCTACGACATATACCGCTCTACGTATAATATATAATTGTAAATATATTCAATAATCAATCACAACATCCAATAAAACAAAAATATTGTTTAAATATTATTGCATTAATTTAGTTCAACTATAACTCAGAAGGGGTTCTCAGTTAAACTAATATAAAATCTCTTTACAATTAGTGCGTAAAGTGTACAGTGCAGTGAATACCAGAAATACTGCGAAGTTAATACTTCTAATCGTCATCGATGAAAAATAACGTTACACATCTCTTAACCGCGTCTCAAGATCGAGAGATTCCAAACGAAATTGGAGGCTAAACCATTTGTCACTAAGGCACAATTTAATTTTTCCATTTGAACTTTATTTAACTCTAAAATAAATGAATTCAATTCCCCTTCTCTTATCAAAGGCTGTTTCAGACGCGTCGCGGTGGCGTCCGCGCTGTGCTGGCGCTAGCTACGCAGTAATTCACATCTAAACAGATAGGCGCTTTTCAAATTATTGCAAAAATATTCAATGTGCGAGTACTTCATTACTATAACGACATTCATTTTAGAATTGCGTTTATAGTTTAGAATACCTATACAACGTTAATGTATTAATGGTTTGCTTATTGGTAACTTATAATTTAATTACTTGGTGTATAAAATTGCTGGTTTTTGTTGCAGTGTAGTCATTGCCTTATTGTAACATAATTATTATTTGTGTTGGTATGTTAAATCAAAAATGACAATAAGCTTTTAACTAAGTTAATGACTTGACTGCGCTCTTTCAGCTCTTAAATACAAGTAAGGAACCACTACTTGAGTATAACTCTCAAAATTAAATTGAAATGGAATCTTGGTGTTCCATAAAATATTGTTTCCATAAAAAAATATAATATATTGCAAATGAAGGTTTAACTTCAAAAGTCACAACAAAATTTTGGATATAGCGTTTCCGCGTTATGAAATGTGTTAAGTTCTTGAGATTTCTAGTGTTAAGGTTAGAAAAGGGACTTTAAAAAAATAGATTGAAAATGAATGATGGAATTGTTATTTGTCGACAAGAATTGTTGTCGATGTTGTTTTATCCACTCATTTGTGGTTTCATATCATCATCAGCCTACATTCGCCCACTACTAGTCGAGTTTATCTTTTTAACAGTAATTACAATACAGGCAGTCTTTCAGATATAATGAATTGAAGAACGATTATGACGTGTGAAATGTTTCCTGTCTATCTGATTATAGTAACTTAACGCGAGTGTTTATAGTTATAGTTAAGAATGTCCAAGAGTTATTCGAATTTGAACTTTATGTCTATTGCAAATTTCCACAACGTGCATTGCGAGGTGGCACGATCGCCACGTCCTAAAAAAAAGAGAGATCCATTATACAAGTCATATTAGGTAGGTAATCGTTTATTTTCTTCGATGAGCACAACGCCTGATGTAGACCTATACTGTTTATTCAACGTCAAATATAAGTACAAGCGAATGATCTTTATATATAGTATCTAATTCATCAATATATCCATCGTTGCGAAACATATTTATCGCAAAACTATTATTATTCTATCGTATACAGAAGCGCGTTGCTTTAGGCTGTTTCACACGACCGTGGAATCTCGTACGACAGTCGTGCGAGCGGCCCACAGCGTGTGGGGAGCTTGCAGCGGTCCAACACGAATCTAATGACGACACACATACTACTAGAATTACAAATAGCTTTATATATGAACTTTAATTGATATATTTGCATACTGGTGTTTGTTATACTGTGGATTCAGTACGGTAGTGGTAGTCGTAGGCAGTTTAACATAACATTTTGGCATTCCATTATATTTCCAATATTTGTCCCATCCCTTTGACGCTTGTTTAGTTTGTTAAGCGTATGCGCAGGTTTAACTCCTGGAAGTCGTGGCATTCGTTGCGCCGCTTCCAGTTAGCCATCTAAAGTAATATTGCTTTCATTTACTGCATCAGTAACTACTACATACCATTGTACTTTTGTATCATTTAACGTTAACCTATTCTAACACCAATATTATGTATAATCTTAATTATAATAATAAATGCGTACAATCAGTAAATAACTTGAAATCAAAACACTGACTGTTGTATTAAAATTTTCTGTGGAAGCGGATATAAATAGAATTTATAAATAATTCTGTAATAAGTAGGTATTTGTTTCGATTGGTGTTTTATACAGGTACATAGTATTAAAATTATGTATCCTACTTATTTACAGTTGAAGAAGCTCTAAGCGACTACTACTAAAATACTAAAGCGTTATATCCCGTCTCACAAATATTGACTAGAACACGCTGCCGCACTGAATCCGCAGTTCTATTCTGTATAGTGCTTCAAAATTACTCTAAAATCGGCAGCTGAAAAAGACACTTGCTATAAGGCATTACTGACGATCACATCTGCGCTGAACGACATTATTGTGACGTAGTATTGTGCAGCGACATGCGAGTCGTGGTAACATGGTGTCCCGAAACGGCAAAATTGACGAAAGGCATTTTGTATTACACTATCACTTAATTAAAGCGTCCGTATCATATAAAAACGCGACCGAATCTCACCATGACACCAACTTTCTTGCTTCCACTATTACTAATTATATTGAAAATGTGAATTGACTCTAACGTCTACAATGAGTGCTAACCATACACCTCTCGTACAAAACAAAAAGGAAAAGGTAAACAAAGAAACAAATATAAATCCATACATAAAAATTAATGTATTCTATTATCAATAACATAAGGTATAGTTACACAAATAATAAAATTAGAGGAAAACAAATTTATACATAATTCTTAACGCGAATAAAAAAAAACAAATTATACATGCTATCAACACAAGATGCTATTAAAAAGAAAACAGTATTTTACAATTTCCTAAAACAATCGCCTAATGCTTTCTCACCAGCGCTCACTTGATCATCAACTTAGCATAATAATTGTCAATTTGGTTTCAATTTTAGGGCTCAATTAATTGAGATTTAGGATTTACCTCAAAATGGCCAAATTTATACTACAACTGTGCCGAGGGAATAATTAATACAAATAAGTAATCCGGTGACACAGTAGAGGGAAGGGGGAATGAAAAAACAGCACAATAAGTGCGATAATTAGAACCTAACGAAATAATTTAAAGACATTACACAGTCAACAGACTGTACTTAATGCCGTTTGCACACAGGGTGAATGATTGAGACAATTCATGGACATTGAGGCTATTAGAACATGGTAACATGAAATTTAAGTCAATTTCGATAAGGGATCAAAAAAAAAGACTACTTGATAGTTTGACGTTGGAATTGGAATGTCTCTGTGAGTATAATGTTTTACGATTGGCACGTTGACACAAGCCAATCTACTGCACTTGTGGCTGGGAAGCTAGTGGCGACGGTAGAAACCTTTCTTACCGAATGGAGTGGCTTGAAATTGGGAGACAATCCACAGATTATCACAATTACTTGCCCTGTGTGAAACCGGCATTATATTAGAAAAATCTGATTTTTGATAACTTCAACAATAAATTGAATAGTTCCATTAAGTAATTTTATATATTTATAATCAATGAATAATTTGTGGATTCATAAGTAATAACTTAATCACAGTTCTTTTGTCAATGATAATTTTGTGATACTTTTAATAATAAGGCCAAGCTTAATCACAAAAATAACCAACAAAACAAATAAAAATCATGTATTAACTCAATATGAACTAGAACGATAACAAAAACCAAGTACATACGCGAGTTTCCAAACGAGATGCATGATTTTTGTAAAAAATAAATAAAAATAATCGTTGAAAACGGATCAAAAATTATAATAACTACTGCCAATTTGTTTGCAAGACTCGATAAAGCCAGATCTTTGTTAAAATGCCTCGCAATAACTTGTATAATTTAAGTAAACTTCGCTTCAAGTGCAATAAAATTAAAAGTAATACAATGCCACAATAAATTAAATAACCAACTAAAATTTAAAATAACACGTTTGTGCGGATAGTAAGTACCGATGTTTACGAGATAATGTCAAATGTTGCTGAGAATCGACCAACAAAAATTAACGTAACGTTAAATAATAAATCAGTACGTTCAGATATCAATCGCATTTACGAGCTTTCAATTTCATTGTAACTGTGCTAAGCATTAATACATCGTGCCAACGTCAGTCACGCGGCAGTGTTTGACACTGTTACAGTATTATCTACATGCAGCTCTGTATCTTGTCTCATTTCTAACTTAAAGGCAAAACCTTAACTTACATGTAAAGCCCGTATTTCAGATAATTTCACCCAATACACTATAGAAAAATCTGTCAAACCCCGTCTTAATGCAGTGTTTTAACGTTTTCTACTCAAAACTATAGTACTACCTAAATTCGCATTTTTGTTGAAGTACAATAACTGTTATATTGTAAATCGATCCATATAAATAGATCGATGACGATCGACTATTTATTCAGTGTTTGTAACGGATCGATTCAGTTTCGCCTCCAGATTTGCGTCCAATGCGGAACTCAAACAGTGATCATCGTTTGAACATAATTCTTAAATACGGGCTTTATTTTTTACACACTTGGCAATAATCGAGTAGCAATAATATGAGTGTTCTTATAATCTCACTGTCCACAGTACTGACAGGCGTGTGTATAACTATATAACTAATTTATAACTATCCTAATTGGAAATATTCTCGGCACTATAATGTGATGTATATGATCGATGATCAGCTAGACTTTTACACGCAAGAGATAATACTGTAATATTTAGTTATCGTAAGACGGTGCTCAGTTTTGTGTTATTGCTATATTGAGCACCAATTGTCCACGATATTGCGACTTGTCGAACACTGCGGCGTGGACGCATGTCTGAACGTACGGATTTAACAAATAAACATATAAATTAAGTAGAGAAGGTATGCGCTGGCTCGTGCGTCCTCCAACAGCGGGTAACTAGCGTAGGGTAATATAACGCGAGAGATTGCTTCAGGGACCGAACGCGTTAACACCTAAACTATAATATACTAATAACTGAACGCTGCAAGCTCATCTACAAACATTTACAATAACCACTTTCATTTATAAAATAAACAAATGGTGTCTTATTAAAACAGGATCCCGTGTGTTGCACTTCACGCCAGGCCTCGACACTTACACATCGGAAACACGCACCATTATACAAACATTATTATGTTAATTTCTCCTTGTCCGCTTAGCTATAAATATAGTTTACATAATATAAATTAAAATATAGAGTGAAAACTACACATTTCTTACAATATACTATGTACAAGGCATCTCTTGTCGTTCCTTATTAACAACGTGTAACCGCACCGGCGCGGCGCGCTCGCCCCCACCTCACTTACTATAAACGTTCATACAAAAACCTATCTGGCACTAACATGTATATTCATTACAAAATGTATAATATAATAATATTATGTATATACAATCACAACATAAATTTGATAAACAACCGAGAGAAATAGATAAAATATTGGTGTTACGGACATTTTGTTTCAGAGTCAAATCTGTTCATGTCAAGCATTATATTGTACTCTTTAAAAGTATTAATTAAAATATATTTGAACTTTTTTTATTATTAAATGAAACGAATATTTATTTTGATTTGTTCAGAATTGCGCTTCACGATTGAAACATTTAAGTATGTTTAATTGTTTTATCCCTCTTTGCGTTTCGAAGGGCATAATGGAATTTACATATAAACGAATCTAGCTCCCCTAACAGAATATTTATTGTCACTCCAAAAATGTCAATAATGCGATAATCAAAGGACTGTATTGATCGCGTACTTTAACGTTTTTTAAGCGTACAAAATTATATAGACCGCCATTGATTACATTAATAATGAAATTACCTGATTTGTCCCCAAATTATTTGATATGTATACGAAAAAATGTTTATATGTAAGACATGACAATAAACAGGGTTTTGCTCAATCATTGTTCTGTAAGTATACAGTATCTGTGTCGTGTAGGAAAATGTTCCTCGAAGTACGTTGTTCGCTAAGCGCTGCATTACTTCGGGTGCTGCTGAGGCGAGATGTGCACTACAGTCCAACTTACATTGTTTAAACTTATGTTAATGGTGAATGTACCATTTAGACGCATTTCTTTGATTTTGATTCTATCAAATAAACACCTTACTTAAAAAATAGTACTTTATTTATGCTGATAATCGATTATTGATAATGGATCGAAACAGGTAAGATTATCTTAATTATCTCAAAGGTATACATATCTCACTCAAATAATCAATAATCATGAACGAATGACGCTATAGATTTATTTACCTTTGCTTCCTGTCATCTCAATGCTGTGATAGTAATGTTGATAATCGATTAAACGATTATGGATAATCGATTATCAACATCACTAATTTTATTTATGATTCTGTTGTGTAGCTAATATGTATAGTATTCTTTTCTCTACTCGTTTCGTGAACTTAAAATATGTTGTTTAAGTATTCTGTTATTACGATGAATTTTAAACTGCCATAAGCATCAATAATCTTATTTTAAGTTATGTATTAGCCCCACTGATTCTATTTCCATCTTAGTTCCAAATTCGGTTGAATTCCAAACTGAAAAGAATGATTGCAGTCATTCTTATATCCGCGACACTCCATAGGGAATTTTATTAGTGTGGAAGTATTGCTGCGGTATGTATCATCTATGTAAGTAGCGACCTTTACGTGTCATGAGGTAGAAGAAATATCACTTTATTTCACTGTAACAATTTTGATAAAATATACAGCGCACTGCACGCACAATAAGTTACGCATTTGCTCCTTAAGCAAATCAAATTGCCTTTAAGTAATTATCACAATAATCTGACTTAATTGGTGTTGTATTTGTGTAACTATTCGCCACATCTCGCCACAGCGCCCCGTTAGACCTTATTAAACTTCATCTATTTAAATAAATTGGTGTTTTGTTTATTGTATCGCCCGTTAAATCGTCGAGTGATAGTTTTGCGTCGCCGTCGCTCCATAATTATACATCTAAACTAAATTATAAATCAAATTACACGTACTTCACTCGCGTAAATCAACATAGCGGAAGTATAAATCTGTAAATTATTGCGAAGACCTACAAGTGATCCCATACATGTTGAGATATTAATAATATACTCGATTGGCCCACATGCGATCAAAATATTCTTTTGTCGTATAACTCCCATTACACTAAGAAACGAGCAATTCGTATATGTGTTCCCGACAGTAAAACATTTCCATTGATAGGGAAGTAAAACTACAACGAAAAACACTTAAGATATGATTAGTCTATCACTTATATAATACAGAGTCGGTAATCAAATCGGACTCGTCGCTCGCCCGTTGCTACGCAACGATGCCTTTATATACAATTTTCTTACAAATTTTTACACTTGCTTTTTGGTCATCGATTTGGGAAGAGAACGAAATGCGAAGACTTGAGTTTAGCGATAATGTCGAGTGTCGACTGGATGCCGTATCGCTCGGACCGAATGTATTGGGCATACATTATTGGAAGCTACCATCAGCACAGATAACTCTCGCGTTCTTCTGTTTGTTCACTACAATATCGGTTGATTATAGTTATGTATGTCGGTTCGGTTAACGCGCTTTGAAATGACTTCATGCGAGTAACTGACGGACAAATACCATGACAACAGATCCGCTTAGAAGGGTCCTACGTAAAGCGTCGTCTTGGACAACGTTGTTTCAAAATCCCTCTCTTCATAACTTTGCTGACGTTTTATCAATACTTATATAAGAAGAACGTCAGCCATTTGCCGCTGTTCTTGTAATAAATGCGAACACCAAGCCACGCCTTGTTTGAACACCAATTATAACGATTGAAGCATGCACACTATTTCCAATGAACGATATGAGTGATAACTCTCAATCGTTCAAAGAAATTATAACTACATATTTGCACATTAAAATCGCTAATACTTTTACAGTATACGATAAATTATTGTATTAATATAATAACTTGTATTAATGAACCACTTTTGAAAAATAGAAACGCTGCCAAAGTAACATCGTCATCCTAATTTAATACTTAATAATATCAACTTAAGATATGTTTTATCAAATCAGCGATTCGCACTGCAATACAACGGTATATTAATACAAGCTACTAAAACATTCTTATTGCCTTAAGCCTGTTCCACACGACACGATTTGATTGGCAATTGGATAGTATACTCAACATGAAATCTAATTATCAATTCAAATATATTGCCATATAAAATTGAGTGGTGTGGAACAGGCTTCACTGCGAATTCAACATGCTTCATTCAAAGTAACAAAACAGCATACGTAAACAAATGACTACTGACTTTATAAGTATAACCATTTTTTTTCTCAAAATTGACATTAAAAAAATAAATTATTTAAAAAGTCGATAGTATTGTTTTGGCTCTTGCTACTCTGAATGAAGTTTGACCTTCTTACTAATAAACGTCTTAGAAGCTGTGTAAGTTAGTTGCACTGCTCCGTTTTGTTCAAATAAGAAATGTTAATAGAACGAAAAAATATTGGTAAGAAGGTTAGTCTCGCCCCTTCTTGCATATCAAAGTTGTCGCATACTGTATAGTTATAATCAAAGACGATGACCGTTCTGAAGTTATCGTTAAATAGACGCACACATCTATACCACGAAACAGGTTTGTGCAAATTTTTTACGTTTCGTAGCTTAAGAATGTAAATTTTGAATAGAAAACACTACGTTCTATCGCATTTATTTAATATGATTATTATAATCATTTTGTTTAAACTTTTTAGTACACAATAGAAGATCTATTGAAAGCGAGTCCCAGAACAACGTAAATAAATTAAATAAATATTGGGATTTGACGTGTATTTTTTATTCAAAATTCGCTTCTTTGTGCTAAATCGTCAGAGCGGCCATGTCTGTCGAGTATTTGGATCCACAAACGTAACATCCGTGTGTGGTGCGCGGTAGTGAGGTTGATGTTCCTAGCGGACGTGACGTAGTTGTTGTCACTCCCGCGGTACGTTCTTCAGTAGTGAGATGGCGTGGCGGACGTACTGCACGAGGTGACGGAACGTCGACGACAGCGACAGCGGCCCGCACTTGCGATCCACTGCTATGAACAGATCTGAAAACGAAATGGACGTGTGTAGTGTGTTAGATATTTTGAAAATAGTTCTGTTAAATTGTTGAATTTAATTTTGTAATGTACTAAATGGAGAAGTAAAAACGCATTTTTTTAATTTGATAAATAATTCATTTCATTCAATCTGTTATCGTTCTTGTAATAATAGTTTGGAAATTGAATTGCAATCTATAAGCTTAGACGATTAACGTTTATTCAAAATGATTGTGTCCATAATGATAGAGTCAGTCTAAATATCTGTGAGAAAATACAAAGAGATTAAGATAACGTGTGAGTATACGTGTTACAAAATAACCCGTAAAAATATAATTAATTATCAAAGCCAAAAATTTTGTTAGCTGTCTTGTCAGGGAACCAGATTATTTAACAGAAAGGCCTATTTACCTATTTAACTTAATAATTGTATACTTTAATAGCTTTTCTATTTTTTATTCATAAATGTTGTTGGTTTCCTTTTTTTGGGGTACTACGGTAGCATATTGATTTCTGACATTTACGCGAATATTATACATTGAAATAAAACTACTTTTTAATAATATCAATATACGCGATAAAATCCGTAAAAAGTAGTTTTATTTCAATGTACTACGGTAGCGTTACTACGATTCTTAAATATTGTGAATGGACTCGTTATAAGGCCCCATTTAACCTCCTCTCGGCTTTACGGGTAGATTAATAACACCCTGTTTAAGTACATACCTCTATTAGCTCTAAGCCTGCACAAGGAGTCTGCCTGCTCCCACAGGTCGTGCGCGACGTAGAGGAAGGCGTAGTACTTGTTGAGCAGCAGCAGCGCCTGGTGCGCATGCGCCGGCACTGAGTGCGCCAGCGAGCAGTAGCCCGACGACGCCGAGCCTGAGCCCACCGAGCCCACCGAGCCCGCCGGCGACGGCGTCGGCGACAGTGGCGACACAGACTCCGCCAGCGCCGGCTGCGCACAACACACAACACAACACCACTCATAACACCACTCATACAGATATATACATAAACCAATAACATTGTTAGCCTGTCGAGCAACTGCGGACTCAATGAACAGCTAACTTACTTTACGGGCCACGATTTCGTATAGAATAAAACTCTTTAGTATAAATTGAAACGAATAAATAGTCGGGCTTTTGCTACAGTGAGACCAACTAGTCTGATAAAAAAAAAATAAGAACATTATATTATGCCATAATTTAGTCTTTACAAGTAGCTACAATTTAAGAAATTACGTTATTACTACCTACATTATAAAAAAATAAAGAAAGAAAAATATATTAATACAAAAACATGTCTGTCAAACTTAATCTTTCATAAAAAGCACCAAAACTTACAGTTGGCAGAATATAACTGTGCCCCTCTGAAATGTCTTTCTGAGCGACCACGCAAAAAAATATTAAAATTTGCCAAAAAAAAATCACAAATAAAATTCAGCGTAACGACTGTCTTTGTGCGCCGAGTTCCTCTCTTTAAAAGAGACCACTACGCAACCATTTGCATACACGTTAAGAGCGGCACAGTTATATTGTGTAACTTCTAACTACAAAATTCAGCAAAATAAAGTAAATAAAAATAAAATGAAAATGATACAGACATCAGAACGTACCTTCTGTTGGTACTCGTGGACGATCTTGTTATACTCCTTCACCTCGCGGTTGTACATCTTGAACATGCGCAGATACAGCAGCGCTTGCACTCGGAGGCTGCAAATATAGCATGGCTATGTTACTAATAAGTTCGTTTATAAAATAATTATCTTTCACTCTCAACTTTGTTTGCGTAAATCTGATTACTGATCACAATAAAACGTAGCCAATGTCAATCAGAAATATTACAGCTATCTCAGTGAAATCGCATCATTAGTTCTGGTGAATAGAATATTCTTTATTGTAAACCATAAACAAATGCCAAGTACATGCTTATAAATGATAGAATGGTACAATGGGCGGTATCGTTATAAGCGATCTGTTATAGACAACTACGCAGACAACTACAAGGAAGAAAAGTTCAAAATCAGCGAAGACATCGCGTGCATGCACACAAAAATACAATCGAATTGTGAACCTTGTCCTCATATTACCTAAGTCGGCTACAATTTCAGTGAGATGAATTAAAACGTAAATTGCTACTTTCTTCTTTTGACATCCCAAATCCAGAATTCCGTAATAATATTATTTAATATGTAAAAATATTATTAATATGTTTAATAAATACAGAGTTAATGGCTTACCTGAGAAGGCCAAATGTGTATGATAAAAATTATGAGAACCAAAACCATGCAAAGATTAGCCCAGTATTTGAACACGTTCGGTTTTTGAATAGTTTAAAAACAAGATTTACCTGAGTATATCAAGTTTATTGAAGGTATCGTGCGGCGACGCTCTGAACCGCTGCGGCATCGAGTGTATACTCTTGATATACTCTATAGTCTCGCGGTATATAGTGAAGGCGCCTTTAGTGTCCAGCTCCAGCTCCAGCACGCGGCCGGTCAGAACGAAGCACAGAACAGACTCGAGGTACAGCATGACGCGGGGCAGCGGCTCCTGCTCCCTCTCGGCCGCAGTGCGCAGCCGCGTCGCCTCCTCTAGGTAGTATCTGTCGAGGGCAAGCTCTACGTTACCCCTACTAACAACAATCTAGTAATACTAAAATATACGAGTAATAGGTCCTTTTATGGAATGTGCAAGACGATTGCAGTTATTTATTAGCCGAAGTGTTTTGTCTTTTTACCGACAACACATAACCGTATTGCGGTATTGCAATTGCAATAGTGTTTAACCAGAAGGGTAATTCTGATACCTAGGTACTTAAAAATGTTCAATATTTTGAACATTTACGATTATAGATATTACGATGTAGTCTCATTTTCGTAAATAGGTATTGTTAGTTTTTTACTAAATGTCAAAAGCAAATAAGTTAGAATGATTGGAGGTCGAAAATTGATCCAAAGGTGACTTTGTAGCGTTGACACTGGACTGGAGTTATGTTTTGAATATTTTTTAAATATCTGATTACCCTCCAAACGCCATTCGTGACGTTTCACAAGGAAAATAAAAGGCTATGACGATGATACGATAATAGTTTTGATATCACACATCTGATATGTATAATGAAGAGTAAACATCAATTAAGTTGCAGATAGATCATTCATTTTAGTGTTCAACGGCAAAGTTATAAAGACGATGTACGGCGAACATAGTTTGCTGAGCACTTTTCGACCCTACTTATTATCTTAGTTTTTAGGATGAAAACTGACTGATCAATCGCCAAGTTTATCAATTGTACCTAGTAGGTAGACATAATGTTGCTTACTTGTGATCCCTCTCCTCGTCAGAGAGTGCGTCGGCGGGCAGTCGCTCGAAGTACGAGAAGTAGATGGGCGTCTGCCCCGCGTAAGGGTCCGTCCGCTCGTGGTTGGTGGCGGCCACCTCGCCACCCTGGACAAACAATACATTCAATACTTCCAAACTAATGACCTAAACGATGTCATTTAATTAATTTGTGTACTGAGTAGATACAATTATTAAGGTACTTTAAAAGGTACGGTAAAAATGTGTAGTTGTCATTTTTAACATAAACGAGAACAAGTAGATGCATACAAGCAGGACAGCACAAGGAAACGAGCCTTAGCAGGACATGTTTAAGAATACGACAGTATAGACGTTCTGTCTCACGATGTCCGATAAATTATTGAAATTTGAACTTTATGTCGATGACGTTAGAGGCTTTTGAGAATGATTAGTAGTGTTACCTGTTCGGCGTGCGGTGTATGCGGTGTATGTGGTGTGTGCGGAGTGAGCGGACGCTTGGGCAGGTCGCGGCGCGGCGGGCGGGCCAGCGAGCGCAACGTGCCCGCGCGGAGGCGACACAGCGGGATGCGCACCAACATCCTGCAGCGGCGCCGCTCCGCCACTGCACAACGCACAACAGTCAACATACTGACTCAACTGCATTTTTTAATTATAACATAACATACCATCACGCCTGTATTACCCGAAGGGTTAGGCAGATGTGTTCTAATGTACACCCACATTTCGCCGGTATGTTTAGGTCCCATGTAATAGGCGGCGAGCTTATTGCCATTAACCGGACACAAATCCAGACTCCGAGCTGCTACTGAGAATATCATAGAATAACACTTTGATCTCGACCTTGGGATCAAACCCAGGACCTCTAGCGTAACAGTCGCGCTTACGACCACTAGACTAATGAGCATTTTCGAGAACGCGATTACAAACAAATAAAATAATAAATAAATATTTTTTGAACAGTTTACACAGCACCATCTAGCCTCAAACTAAGCAGAGCTTGTACTATGGGTACTAGACAATGGATATAACACATATACTTTTTTTTTGTAAATACATACATAAGAAATAGCTATATAAATCAGGGATCGAAAACCTTTATAAATTACGGTACAGGTATAGAAGAATTTAGGTTACCTAAACGCTTAAAGGTAACCGCTATCTAGTAGTGGTGAGTCGTCGACGATTTTCCCGTCGACGCAACGAGACTGTTTACCGTCGACGATAAACTAGTTGAAAAAACAGTCTAATTTTCGACTAGTTTACGTCGTGGACTAGATGTGTTCGACGTTCACTCAACGACAACTGACTGCACGAACGAACGTGTCAACGCAAGTTCGCGTGTCTTTTTCTTCGCGTTCATCGTCGACTGGTCGACGTCGTCAACCAGTTTATGTATGAACCTTCGACTAGTTTATCCGTTCACGGCGATAAACAGTCTAAAAAAACAGTTCGTTCATTCAACGCTCACCACTACTATCTAGGAAAAAACATGTTACCTATTTAAGTTACCCTTTTAATAACGGTTACCTAAAAATTACCTTGGTAGAAAAAGTAATATTATTTTAAATTTTAATACTCTGTAGGTAACACAGCTCCTCGACACACACACCCAGGCGATGCGAGGCCTTTCACTATTAATTTCTATTTCGGTTACCGGTATTGAATAATGGTTGTATTAAATTTAGGAATTAAGGTAACCTTTAAAAATACCGGTAGAAACAAATATAAGTTGTAACCGAAAAAATATCGGTATTGATCGTACCGGTTTCGGTCACTGATATAAATATTGCTCGTTTAAGATAGATTTTTTTTATTATTGTAATACATTGTATGAGTAAATGTCTCACCATTGGAGGAGGCTTCCTCGAGGCGCTCTGAGCCGCGGCCGGGCTTGAGCGCGCAGCCCACGTCGGCCTCGGCGCGCACGTACCGCTCGGCCACACGCTCCACGCGCTCGGCCGGCTTGTCCAGCGCCGCCTTGGTGTCGAGCCGCTCCAGTGACGTCTTGCTGTCCGACACGCGACTCTTGGTGTCGGGAACGCGATCGTGCGAAAGCTTCTCCGCCGCTATCCGCTCGTGCGTCCTCTCTCCCGATAGTCGATCGTGAGCCAACCTTTCGGTCGGTAACCGATCTATCGACATTTTCTCGCTCGGCAGCCGCTCCGTGGAACGCCGGCCGCCGAGCCGATCCGACGAGAGCCCGCCCGATAGCCTGTCGACTGACAGACGATCGCTGGCCGACGAGGACCGGTCTGACGCGGCGCGGTCCGTCGACGTCCGTTCCGTCGATATCCGATCGACGGGCCGCTCAGGTATCCGGTCGTTGGAGGTGCGTTCTGTCGGTATCCGATCGTTAACAATGCGATCGGAGGGTATTCTCTCGTAGGTGGTCCGCTCAGGTATCCTTTCCATCGTCCGATCGACAATGGGTATCCGATCGCTGCCGGGTCGGTCCAGGCGATCAGCGGAGCGGCGACGATCGGCCCGGTCGGTTCGGTCCGGTCGGTCGGGTCGGTCGGCTCGGTCGGCTCGGTCGGACCGCTCAGATCGCTCTGTTCGGTCGGGTCGGTCCGTCCGCTCGGGTCGCTCGACAGACAAACGGTCGGTGTCCCGACGGCGCGGCTCGGGCTCGTGCGGAGAGAGCCTGGCCATGGCCTCCTCATTACGTCTCTCGGCGGACCGCTCCCGGTGCCGCCGCTCCTCCTCGTCGGCTTCAGGTGCGGTCACCTCGATTATGGTCACCTGCCCTTTACCCTTTCCACCCTTCCCCTTGCCACCTTTACCTCCTTTACCACCGCACTCGTCGCTCTTTTTCGGTGTAAAAACCTAAGGAAATATAAATTGCAAATGACAACAAGTTATTCAAGTAATTTTGTGTTGTTGAAAGTTTTTGATGTTTGTTACGATACTGACCTTGCGAAAGATGTGCGTCTTGGTGTCCTGTAGGGAATGGTGATGGGGCGGGTCAGGTTCTACGTCGCTATCGGGCGGCTGTGCGGGCGGCGCGTGCGGCGCGTGCAGCGGGGCGCTGGGCGAGGGCGCGCGCGACTTGCGCGGCCGACCACGCCGCTTCTTCACGGGCCGCTCCTCGGACGGCGGAGCCTTGACCGGTCGGCCGCGCTTTACCGCTGCAGTTGGCGCAGATGGAGCCACTCGAGGCGACGTCTGAAGGAGAAAACATTTAGTCGTGTATCCTAACTCGTCGTCATCTTTAATTTTTCTTCCGTTCTTACTTCATCTGTCCTCCACTCTAACCTAACTTTGCTACCTAGCTAACTAGCATTGAAGCTTACATACTTTAATCGAGATTATACTACTTATTTAACAGTTTACTATCGATATAAGTAGCAAAATTATTAGGATGCATCGATCAAAATAATACTTTAATATGTTTTTCGTGACATAAAAACGCGCAAAGTTCTGCATACAAGAGATTTTCATATAAACATGAGTGAATGAATAGTGTGACGTACCGTATGCCTCGGCGTGTCCTCGTCGCTGGACGCGGCGGACACCCGGTTGGGTATGGAGCGCCTCCGCCGCACCGCTCCTGGCGACGGCGACGACGCCTCCGAGTCCGACATCTCCGAGATCGGACTCTGTAATAAAATAAACGATTCATTAGTCTCCAACAAAAGTTCAAGAAGTCCCGATGTATGAAGAAATTCATTTAACTCCCTGTACACTTCAGCAGAAGAAACTTACGCGAAAGTACTACTGCTTATCATAATAATATTGATAGAGATTAAGAACGGGAGTTATTTTTGTTATTAACAATTAAGGTGACGAATCTTCCTTTCTAACTAGAAAAGAAGATTTGCCAACAACATTTCCTTCTATGTACATAGAAGGAAATATTGTACGAATTGTACTGAAACATTTCAAAGATAAGTTTAAGAGTAACCTGAATAACACTAGAAACAGTCGACATGATGTTCCCGTGCATCGCCCCCACAGCTTGCCACAACACATCTTTAAACATGAGGAACTGGTACCAAACCCTCTCCCGGTCTTCGTAAGGCACATTACACATACTATTCTCAAAGCCCAACAGTCCATATCGAAGACTACACTTCAGTAAAGCAAGTTTGATCCATTTTTGCCTGACGTCTTCCTCGGTTTCTTCCATTATGCGTTGGAGCAGATTGTTGAATACTTCCAAATAGGTGTCCATTTTGTAGTCATTACGTATCAGTGCTAATTCAGTCAACAGTTTTTTCACACGGCTCCGAACAAATCATGAGTTTTCAGTTTTGATTGTTATGACAACAAAGTGAAGACGAAAAATGGGTTTATTAATGTCGATGACTGGCAAAAGTACGCCAAGGATTCAGACGAAACAGTCTATACTTAAACTGTACGGAAACATAACAACGTTTTACAGGGGTCTACAGTTACAAAACGTCTTGTAACTCAAAACACAAGTGGTTTGTTCTCGACGCGATCGCAGAATCAAAACCGATCTTGAGAAGCTACGAAGTAGATTGTAACGAATGCTTACTAAGTATTCATACTAAGAAACGTATGGGTACTTAATTTCTGCGAAGTGTTTATCTTTTGGAACACAACACCTGAGAGAGGTAGCTAAATATAGGCAGGGTCCTGTTGCATGTAACGGACAACACACTGAAATCGCTAGGTAGGCGAATAGCTGTCGTGTTCTGTGACCGTGAGACACGAATGACACCCTAGTAGTTGGAGCTTTGACCCGCGTCGTGTACGGTGATCTGAGTTCGAATCCTAAGTACTTATACATTTGCGAATAAGAAATTTATAATCACTTGCATCAACGGTAAAGAAACCATCAGTTTTAGCACCTGCAATTCCTGCTAACCTCTCGGGAGACACGTCACAGGTTGACGGCCTCTTGAAATATCAACTTGTCATTCAATCATGTCGACCAGCCAAACAGGGCATGTGTTTATAGAGCATCACAGTCACAAGTCGAAATAGTTAAAAATAAACATGCTTTTACAGATTTTACGTACTGCCAGGTATTTTACATCTTCTTATGTTATTCCTACCGTCCATTCATAAGCATCACAACCCATAGAATATTTTTATAGACATAAATATTACTGACAGAAAATAAAATATTAAACTGCCGTACAACTAATACAAAAGCACATTACCGATTTGGGTCTTACTGGCTAAATCTCTTAATTACAACTCACCGGTTTCCCTTTGATATCAGCGAGGGCATGTCGGACATCTTTGCCGGACTCATAGGTCTGATCAGGAGGGTGCGCGGGAGGCGGCGCGAAGTTGGATAAGCTCCAGGAGGAACGCTGCGCGGGCTGCGGAGCGGCAGCGGCGGGTGCGGGCACAGGGACCGCTGCTGCCGGCGCGGGCGCAGGCGTCGTCGACTCCGCCGACGAAGACTCTGATTCTGAGTCTGAAGGTGATGAACTACCCGAACTTGGACTGCCTGACCCGATTGGTGAGAGAGGCCTATAAACGAAAAAGGTTTAGGTTTAATATTATTAATTGTAAAAACTGCAATTCCTTAACACCCGCTGCAGGTTATGCCTTTATCCGAGTCTCTAGTTAACTATAGATAGACCTTCAACCAATAATTTGCTTCCTAATTAAATGGAAGGATTGCCATAGAGATAACCGTGCATTAATCATAATAAAATTCGACCATAAAACTAAGAAGTCGCAAACCATAAAAATGCTATCTGAAAGGATTCTGAAGAGAGCAAATAAAAGTTCGGTTTTTGGACTTGTTGTAATTAATTCAATTTGAGTCGCGCACTTAAAACTTACGAGCTTCCTCTGAAGATAAAAATCAATTAAAAACTTAGCACTTACGGAGGAAAGTGCAGACGCCTTGTAATTATGTTGAGAATGAGAATGTACTTACGGTCCTATCGCGTGTGTGTTGGCGACCTCGTCGTCGCTCTCCGACAGCCCGAGATCCTTGTTCACCACATCACTGGAAATACAAATACTTATAATTAACATAGTCTTTTCCTTAGTCCATCACTGCTGGGACTCATTTCTTCTGTCATAATATAGACAAACTGTTTACAGCTAACTGTATATGGTCCGAAACGTCGGGAAACGAGTAGCCGTAACCATGGACGCTGTAGAGTTCGAAACGTCGGTTTGAATAATATCAATATAACGCGATAAAATTCGCAACCGGCGTGTGTATGACAAGATGTATGACTGGATGAAGCTAAAAAAGTATACAAGAATCATAGCAAGTGGTGTTCTTTAGTTTCTGCCTGCGGTCCATGGGAAAAAGGCGTGTGTATGTATGTACCTATGTATGTAAATTTCATTAAAATAGCTTTACTTTACAGACAGATGTTGTCTTGTCCCGTTCAAAATATAATAACTTTCACCCGCCCTGACTTTATCCTTTTTGCTCGGCTCTGAAGGATCCTAGCTTGATGTTGAACACCCTACAACCTTAGTACTCAAGAATTGGGCTATCAAATTCAAATTGTTTTTTTTTTAATCCGACTGGTAGTGTCAGTGATTAGAGAGTTGAAGCAAACAAACAAAAAAATATTATTTTAGTATAGGTACTATCGAAAATTTTGGTTCTAAAAGAGAAATTCCTCCCTAATATACCTATTATACTTAGGTAGCATTTTCAAAACTAAAATTATCGATTTTGTATGCAATATTTACGTTTATTTAACTGATACAAGTGTGTCTTTTTATGTCGTTACTTTTGTAATATACTACTAGTATGAATTTTGGTTTCAAAACAAGGGATAACAAAAAAGTCACAGCAATATTATCCGGGATAAAATACAATATAGATTGCACTTGTCGGTATGCGTGACTTGCGTGTGTGTGGGTTCCTGTGTAACTACGAGAGGCCTTCATTTGCATATGGAGTTGGTTACGTGCGCTGTCTGTGTTTGCAGAGCGGCCCACTGAAACCGTCACAGTGAATGTTTGGGTACGGTCACTACGCCAATCGTGTACAGTCTATAAGCTCTAAAACTCGGAACATGGACTTTCAAAGAGACCATGATCCTCCGAGTTTGTTTCGACGTTTCTTCTCAGAGGTCGTCACCTAGGAAATGCCGGCGCCATCTCATCATCAAACCATATACTGTCCCACTGCTGGGCACGGGTCTCCTCTCATATTGAGAGGGATTAGGCTATAGTCCACCACGCTGGCCTAGTGCGGGTTGGCAGACTTCACAAACCGTTGAGAAAAATCTCTAAGGTATGCAGGTTTCCTCACGATGTTTTCCGATAATTAGGAATCGTATTTAAACAATCCATGCTTTAATTAAACTTGCAATATTGGAAAACAGATAATAATAAAATGATAATCCATAGGACACACATAGGGTGTTTTTTCAATTCAGCACTTGTATCTACTTGAACTTTAACAAGTTAAAAAAGTGATAATTAATTCCAATAGTCATCCTGTAAGCCGTCGATAATACTAATCCGGAAATAGGTTGTAGTTAAAACATAACATACCTTCACGCCTGTATTCCCCGAAGGGTTCAGCAAAGGTGTACCCACAGTTCGCAGGTATGTTTAGGTTCCATATAATAGGAAGCGAGCCTGTTGCCATTAACCGAGCACAAATCCAACCTCCGAGCTGCTACTGAGAATTTTATAGAAAAACCCAATAACACAGTTTGTGAAATCGAAACCAGGACCTTCTAGTGTACCAGTCGCGCTTAAGACCACTAGACTAAAGACGCAGTTTCTGTACTAGGCTGTAATTATGTTAACTGTTTATCAACAAAAATATAAGGATGACCCTTTTAAAATAAAGTACTTACGGTGACACTGAACTTCTTGAGTTCGGTATCCGGTTGTCCAAACCTGTAACAACAAACAAAAGTATTAAATAAAGGTTTCAAACATCGTAAATCGGTCGTAAAAATCTCAATTATGTAAATCGTCTCCGTTCAGTTGACTTGGATATACGATATAATAATTATGTTCCGTTAGACGAAGAATAAATTGTCATTATAACAGCAATTGATGTTTTTATATTTTTATCAGGGGATTCCAATACTAAAGGGATTCGTAAGTGTCGATAAGTGTCGTGTAGGTATTTGTTTCTGTAATTGTAGTTTATGAAATAGGATTAAGCAGTCGCAAATTCTACCACCTTCCCATAAACATCATTTAAGCATACCATCACGCCGGTATTCCCCGAAGGGTTAGGCAGAGGTGTACTAATGTACACCCACATTTCGCCGGTATGTTTAGGTCCCATGTAATAGGGGGCGAGCCTAATGCCATTAACCAGACACAAATCCAATCTCAGCTGCTACTGAGAATTTAATAGAAAAACCCAATAACACTGCTCGACCTGGGATCGAACCCAGGACCTCTAGTGTAGCGGTCGCGCTTAGGACCACTAGACTAATGAGGCAGTATTTTTTCTTTGAGTTGCGGTAACATTATTGTCAGGAATAATCTCTTTACGGTTACTTTATGCTTGAGGTCTTGGGTTCGATTCCTAGGTAGGCTCGCCCTCTATTACACACGACCTTAACATACCGGCGAACTGTGGGTGTACATTTACTACACCTCTGTCTAAACCCCCACGGAATACAAGCGTGATGCTAGGTATAATCTCTATATGTATGGTATAGTGATTTTCTTAATTGCTGTTATTCGCACGGATAAAGAACATTTTAACAAAAAGGTTTTAAGTAAAAATGTGGAGAGATTTAAGGGAAGAGGTTGACCAGAGAAGCGATGTATGGATAGTGATTGTAAGAGAGATGATATGAGTTAGAACTGATGAGATGATGACTGCTACGTTTGATAAAAATTGTACGCCATTTTTATCAATAAGCATTACCATTAAAAAAAAATAAGCTGTTAAATCTCTAATTATGATAACTATAATGCAAACTTTTTGGTTATTTAAATGGTAAGCAATGCTTAGCAAGTTGCTAAGTGACAGTAAATGCAAAAATAGAGTAATTAAATATAACTACCTACGCTAAGTTCTAGTTTGTGTCTGTCAGTTAATCCTTACTTACCGGAGTACTTTCTAATATTAGAGCTAAGAAGGGCTAATATCTCGATTAATTTTCGTTCTAGTTTCTTAGAACACAAATCGTGGAACCCACTCCACAGTGAGTATTCATTAGTTACGACAAGGCTCACAAATAACACCATGCATAATAAATGCCGTACGAGTAGCAGCCACATCGATAAATCAGACTTATTCAAAACGTGCTAGCGTCGGTACCTTCCTACTGCACTGTTAAAGTGCGCAGTGACATGCTCATGATTGTGTTTCCTTCAAATTTTTTTTATTTTGTTTTATCAATGACAAATGCTCGTTTGGTGAATGTCTACGCGTCAAAAGGATGTTGTGACTAAATAACCTACAGTTCACCTCGTGTCGGGCCATTAATTATAATAATGATTGTACGAATTTCAGATTGGTCACGGTAATATTAATTACATTATTTTTAAAAGAGCACTAGTATCAAAGGATGCCATAATACTCATTTAAGTGCACTATAAATTTATAAGATTGAATTTTTTATTTCCTTATTTTTTTATATTGAGTAAAGAACAGATTGAGAAAAGGGCAGATTAGAGCTACTGTCATGATTACCAACAGTTATTTGCTAAATGACCAATTGTATGGTTTGACGGCGGCACATACACGTATAAGTGCAACGTGGAGGCGGAGAGCGGTCGGTGTTTACTTGGGCGTAGAGAAATGTAAACATGTCGGTAGTAGCGGGTTCGGTGCCGCGTCGATACCCTGTCGACTTTAAACAACCTATAAAAGTGCCTTGAACTCGGTGCACATAATTACGTTTAGTGTAGAGTAAACATTACACTTCTAACAATTCTCACGGGGCCGTCTACTTGGAATAACTATGTGTCAAACAACATGCTCATATTATATTACGTAACTCGAAATTCTTCACTCCAGTTTTATGTTCAGTTATAAACACGAATAATTTTACGAAAATCTATTTTTTTTATTAATTCAATCTAACAAAACCATGAACACCCACAAGATTGAAACTGCGCGTTTAATTTCCACGTAAACACCTGTAAATCCCATCAATAATGTCAATCGATCCCGTCATTCAAACTCGTTCACTCACTCATTCGCGGCTTATCCCGCCAATCGAGAACAGAGGGAGAACATTATAATATCGGGTGGATAAAATTGTACCCCGATGACGTAAGACGCGGACTATGAGTCTATGACCGACAGTCCTTCAGGGTCAACGACCCGTGGGGTTGCGGTGACTTGCCGGTGTCAGACAGACGGCCGAACCTATAGCCTATTCGGCAACGAAACTTAGAATATTATATAGGCCATTTCTACATTCATACGACCTCTGATATCGCGTGAACTTGAAATTGTATGCCCGGTTTTTATGCATTTGTCAATATTCTGACAGTTAATGGCCTTTGTTAAGGGGAATGTCAAGAGCAAAAGCCTTGACTAATTCAATGTCAAAGTCGAATGACACAAACTAGGATTAGGAGACCAGTCGACGAGATCACATTCAATACATCCCACGCTCTCATCACAAGCAACTAAAAACATACTCTCATCAAACTTTGTCAGCTATAAATAGGTTAAAACCAGAGTTGTAGTGTAACGTTGTTTGTGGCGTCATAGCGTAGAGCGGAGCGTGTGACGTCATTGTTCACTACTGCGTGTTATGGAAACTGAACGAGTAAAAATCAAACGGAGTGAGAAGTTCAAGTTCAGATGTATATGATGTAAAACGCTTAATAACGTAAATGAAATTATTTCTTTCTTCTTTAGGATTCCAAGCACGAGTACCTAATAACGTAAATGAAATTATTTCTTTCTTCTTTAGGATTCAAAGCACGAGTACCTATCCTTTTTTTCTAGAACGGAAAATGATAATGGATCGTCCATGGAGTATATCGGAATTGTATACCGAATAAAAACCACACAATATTTTGGAACGAAGTTCCTTATCGCGCGTTGTGAAAGGGGGCTAGACGGAAAAAATTCTTACGAAAAGTTGTCACGACACTTTTTTCGAAATTCAAATATTGTTGACAAGCATTCAAATATTATTGAGTGAAAGACAATATTTGAATTTCGCGCGTTGTGAATTGTTGAGTGTATACAGGTTTTTTTATTTTTTATTATTAAATTTTAATGAAAGGAACTTCGTTCCATCCGGGTGTCCCTTGACACCTCTCAAGTTTTTTTGTTTCCCATTCGTCTCTACTGTCGTGAACTCGTGATGGTATTCACCACGACCCTGAAAGATAATATCCCACTCTATGTTACATCTGCTCTATGGCACGGAAGTTGCATCGGCGCGGGCGGTGCCTGCGACATGCGCTAACTTGCGTAATGACCACCCACGTTACTTAACCCTCGTCCACGTGGCAATGGTAACGTATTGTATATACCACTGATATTATGATCAGGACTCTAGCACTTACCGACAAAAACGTACTCAATCGTGTAGGTATGTACATGTTTAAGAATGGGTGGTAAATCGAATGTATAACAAACATAAAATATCATCACCCCCTATACTTCTCAAAGGATTAGGCAGTGTAAAATTAAATTTAAAAAAAAAATAACATCAAGAACATTATACATACTGAATTTCGAAAACTGTTCTAATTTCACTATTAATTTTTAATGTTTACAAATTAATCCTTTGTTCTCTTATTACCGATTATAAAATAAAATGTGGTAAATACTATACTACTATTTACTGTCCCGCTGTCAATGGTAAAAAGTTGAGTACCCAACTCGTGAAAAAAATAATTCATCTCGGTCCTTCGGATATTCTAGAATACTTCGCTACTCTTGGGATCCAACTTAGTCCCTCGAATTAAATTCCTTTTTTTTTTTCACTTGTTGCATAATCTACTATTTTTCTCACGTACCTACCCGTTCTTAAAGAACCTATGTCTGTTTTCATTCAATGCGATTTTTTTTGTGATATGATGACAAACAAGCATACGGGCTGCTTACCAGCAACCGCAGCCTATCGCCAGTAACAACAGAGGTACCACTCGCGTTGTCATCTTGAGGAAAAAATTTAAGTCTCATTTACGCCTGTGTAATTTCACTAGCGACAATTACACTTCAAACATCAAAATGCGGTGGTACCATCCCACGAACTCGGCGGCATGAACAGTCTATCGCTTTTTTTATAGTATCTATGGAAAATCTTTAAAAAGAGGTGGCATGGTATGTCGCACTCGTACCGATTAAAAACTGCACTTGCCTTCACTTGCCCAATAATCATGGCCAAGAGTCTACCTCCTAAATATACGCATAATATGCAAAACAATGCATTTAAGCAATTTTTTTACATCTTCACGCTCAATACTACTAATGCTAATTTAGTACAGCAATAAAATGATATTGTTTATTTTCCTAGGGCCAGGAGGGCGTTATTTCATAGTTGGCCTTATTTTACTAGCGGTAGGGCTATATAAAGCGAGTCGGGTGCGTGCGATAGTTTTTCTTATGACGTATACAAGTTACCGTTGCGAATCCATAAGGTATATGGCGAATTATTTAGGACCTGTTTTGATGTTTCAAATGTTCGTGCTCCTAGACGGAACGTGACGTAAAGGGAGTTTTCATTTGTGATTAATGTTTAACAATTTAACACGCTGTATTGATCAGAATACTGATTATCTTGGAATTACTGGTAAATACTTTAGTCTAGTTGTTGACCGTGAGGTCCAGGGTTCACTTGCCAGGAGCAATTTTTATTAAATTATATCGCACCCTTACATAGGCCCTAAAAACATACGAATGAACTGTGGTTGTGCCTACACATCTGCCTAACTCTTCGGGAAATACTTACGTGATGATATATATGTGTGTGTGTGTGTGTATGTATAACTACTTATTATAGCACACACTCATCGGACGGATGAAGTCGCAAACGGAAGTCAGTATTACCAATAATAATTCCTTTTCAGATATTGCAACAGTATTGTCGAAGTTACTTCGATAACCCTAAATTAATATTACTTATATTATCCGTTTAGTGGTCGTATAATCTCAATGCTGCCACGAGATCACAATAATATTCCACCTATATTGAGCGCAGTACAATTGAAACAAAATAGTAAACATATCAATATCCTTTGTTATAGTTGGTGTTATGCTGTTCGTACGACAACATCCGCTCCGTTGAGCAAGCCACTTTATAATGAGTAGGTTTTAACACTTAACACTCTACAGAAACCTGCTAATGATTTTTTTACAAGTGTATTATATTGCAGATTGAGTGTTATGGATACTTATTTACATACAGTGTAACATAACTATATTCCTCTGCAGATAGCCTCTCCGAAAGGCCGGCCGGGCAAACAAAGTCACATAATTAAAAGTGTTATTGTGCAAAAATATCGAAAGTTGCCAGGAAAATAATCACGAATGCAAAACAATTACTGATGGTAGTAGGTTCTGTTCATAATGTTGAGTTCGTTTGGCACCCCAAACATTGGCCAATATCTTGCTATCTATCTAAACAATAGTACTCGTATGTTAACATTACTGTGTTCCGGTTCGAAGGGTAACGTAGCCAGTGAAATTACTGGGCATATGAGACTTAACAACTGAGGTCTGAAGATGACAACACGCTAGAGATACTAGTGGTCTTGCTGGCGTCTACAGTCTGCGGTTGCCGCTTACTATCAGGTGGCCCTTATGCTTGTCTGTCATTATATCTCAGTAAAAATAAAAAACTTGAGAGGTGTCAAGGGACACCCGGATGGAACGAAGTTCCTTTCATTAAAATGTAATAATTAAAAATAAAAAAACCTGTATACACTCAACAATTCACAACGCGCAAATATTGTCATTCACTCAATAATTCGAAATTCAAATATTGTTGACAAGCAAAAAGTGTCGTGACAACTTTTCGTAAGATTTTTTTCCGTCTAGCCCCCTTTCACAACGCGCGATAAGGAACTTCGTTCCAAAAACAATTAAAACCTTATAACTGACTTTGCAAGGACATCTTGACATAGGTACAGTTATACTATCGGGACTATAGTAAAAGATTCACCATGTAGTACTATTTCTCCCGCATCCAGTGACTTCCAGCCACCTTTCGCAGGTCGTCGCTCCACCAGACTGAGTGGCGTCCCACGCTAAATTTGTCTAGACGGCTCTACACTTCGCTTAGTTTGTCAAATCTATGAACGATGCGACCAGTCCTTTGCCACTTCAGGTGCAATTAACACCAGTTCAAAGACGTTTCCAATCCCTAAATATCGTTCTTCTCTTAAAGCTATGATAAAATCAATTAATATTGTTACACAGAGCCAATTCACAATGTTCACAATGCTAATTCATTCTTAGATTTGAGACCGAGGTTAGGTACAATTTAATCACGATTCGTATCATCACAGTTAGACAGTGATGTCTGAGATTTTGATCAAATAATTCAGTCTTGAAAACTATAATCGAGTGCACGACTTTTAGTCGCACCTTCGCACTCCGGTAGTATGTAGACGTCCCTAGCACTGAGATCGCTATTCCGCGTATGCAGCGTTACGAATCGCACACAAACGACACGCATGACGGACCGCACTCCACCGGTCAACAACACCACTAAATATTTGTTTACACGCTGTAAACTATCATGTTTATGGCTTGATTCGGGAGAATACATGAGTACGCTCATATCCTGCATGAACGTATATGGAAAGGAAATGAAAACCTATACTTTCTATCCTTCCTCTTATTAAGTCGCCTCTTAAGGTTTCAACAAACAAATACTTTCACGAGATGATGATAATCTACAGTGGCGAATATTTTTGGATTAATCAATAATGGGTCGCAGTAGTAACTGGAAATTTTGAAGACTCCGTCCCCTGATAGGTATGTGGGACATAAAAAATAGATGGGTGTACATCAGTTAAGTACACGTCTACCCTTCGGGGATACAGTCGTATAGAGTGTTATGTTATGTAATGTAGGTCATATTTAATCGCAATGTACAGACGCCAGCAGGTCAAACTATCCAAAACTGTCAAATTTTCCCAATTGAAAATAAGCCTTAATACTTATTAATAATTTAAGTTGAAAATCTATGATAAATAATTGACAGATTGGGTTAGCTTCATGTGCTGGCCTCTGTACCTAAATGAGAATTGGAATTATTAAATTTAAAACAAGATGAAAAGAAATACTTATCATATTTATACAGTAGTAAACTTATTAGCAATGCAAGAGAATAAAATGTTACTAATTCAACCCGCTTTACAATGTTATTATTTTATGGATTTGTTTACCTAATGAGTCTAGTGGTCCTAAACGGGACTACTACGCTAGAGGTCCTGGGTTCGATTCTCAGGTCAAGCAGTGTTATTGGGTTTTCAATGAAACCTCAACAGCAACTCGGAGTTCGGATTTGTGCCTGGTCAATGGCAATAAGCTCGCCCCCTATTAAATGGGACCTAAACATACCTGCGAACTGTGGGAGCACAACACCTCTGCTGTTCTGCTCTGTTGTTTACTTAAATAGTTCCTCGTTTAGTTTTACAATTCGTAAATTTACCAGGAAAGAAAGAAGCTCGACTGCATTCATAAATCATGTTCGTGAGTGCAGTTGGTGCGAAGTGACTGCGACAAGTCGGGGATAAGAAGCACCGGTAGTCGGACAATATGCTAAACATGACATCTGGTGCAATTTTCTCACTCTGTGTTATGTTTTAATACAGTATGAATTTTTGACGGTTGAGAGCTGTGATACATGAGTTTTGTTAGTTTAAAACATAGTTCGTTGATATTTTGTTATAAACAATGATAGTATTTAAATAAAACGACTTTTTACAGATTATTATCACTGGGAGACCCGTGACCATGGACGCTGTAAAGATTCCAAAATGTCGGGATTAATAGCAATTCTATAACGCGATAAAATCTGTAAAAAGTAGTTTTATTTCAAGTGACAGAAATTAATGATAGTATTCATTGTAGTTATGCTTTAACTATAAAGGATATATTTAAGGATATATTTTTATTTGAGTTTGCGTGCTACATCCTCGGCAGCATCGTCACTTACCATCAGGTGAGGTGCCGTCAAACGCACTCAAATCATGTATTAAAAAAAAAAGGATCCATTTCTATTTGTTTTAGCAATATTGACAGTGATATGAAAAGGTGAGCTTTTCTTTTTGACAGAAAGATACAAATGAAGATAAAAATTCTCCCAAATATACACCGGAATATTTCTCAATTACACGTTTTATCTATTACGCACTACATTTACTTGAACGAAAACTTTGAGCTCCTTTTGCGCGCACGGAGGAATGAGAGATTTCGCATAGTTAAAGTTTATATGGAGAAGCAGAGCTGAAAGCTAAAATGTATGTGTAATAAGTGTTACAAATTACTTAATAAAATATTCATTGTTTATGATCGGGCTGTTAATGGTAAACATAATTACATAAATGTGGATATGTCAGTTCCTTTTAAAACATATAAAAACACCTTTATAACTTAAAAAGGTCGCATTGCTACCTTTCCTTGTGTATTATATCATTATACATATATTTGTTTATAACTACGCGTCTGTTAAGGCTCTATAATTCCATATAATAAACGAGGAAATAGTTTTAATTCGTGCCAATGTGTTGAAAAGTTGTCTTGGCAATAAAACTTAGTCCATATAGAACCTCCTGTATCTCCTCTCTAAATTTTACGCAGCCTAGATTATTCAATATCCTGTAGTCTGTAAAAACCAAGTAAAGGTAAAAAAAATATGGCGTCAATTGAATCTGATCTATGTAGGTATGTACTATTGCAGAATGTTGACCTTTTAATTACTTCCAACTAAAAAACGTTTATTTTTTCTTTTTAAACTTGTAGCATTTATAGGATAATTACGTTTATATGGCTTAAAGGTGACCTATACACAGTTACGTGTAAACAAGGAACTCACCGGTCATTCAATTACGATTCAGTCAATCATTTTTGCTCTACATATAACATCAAGCTTGTATGTAGAAGTGTACCAATGTACATACAGTCACAGATCGCGGCTATGTTTAGGTCCCACGTAATAGGGCGCGAGTCGCGACCCTATAGCCATTAACCGGGTACGAATCGTAACTAAAATACTGAGAATTTCATAGAAAAACCCAATAACACTTTGCTCGACCTGGGAATCCAGCTCAAAACCTCTAGCGTAGCAATCGCGCTTATAATCTAATTCCTTGAGCAACATAGGTGATCACTGAGAGGTGATATTAGGAAATTCCCACGGAATTGGAAAAAAAGAATAAATATATATATAAAAATAAATATAAAATGAAAAGCGTGGATCAGACGATGTGCTATTTGTTAGCGTTAATGGAACGTATGGAAATCTTCAAATGCATTTTGTTCTACGTGTGGGTTATTGCGTAGATTTCCATACGTCCTATCATTGCGGACAAATAGTCCATAGTGATCGCAGCACCTAACACCGTAGGTACACCAGCTAGTATTTTTATAAAACTTATCTATTAGAATCGAACAAGTTTTCACCACATAATATCACACAAAATAAAGCCTTGCTTAGGGCTCAGATGTGTATATTTCTTTACTTATTTAAATAGACAAAAGGTCATCAAGAATGGAAGGAAGGAAATTTTGCTCGGTGACAATGCCTCTCTTGTTTTGCTAGTAAAAAGGATACCATACATAATGCGACAACACATTTTCTGAGAGTAATGAAGTCTCGAATAAGCAACATTGAGATTTATAAAAACAAAGAGAGAAATATAAACATTAAACAAAACAAACAGCAGAAGAAACGTGTTGTCCTTAGAAATTGTACTTAGTTGCGCAAAAAAGGGGTAAAATATTAACTGGGCCGGCCCTTTTGGGTCTCATTGTTTACTGCAACCAATTAGTTACGAAATGCGAGGCTAAAATAATACCGCCATTTAAATTTATTTCGTTTTTCATACTCAACCAGTTAGGCAATTGTGATACTCATCAATTTAAGATGTTACTTTTTTTTGTTCGTATTTTTATGTTTAACTTACCATTTTACTACCTACCTCATTAGTCTAGAGGTCGTAATACGGCTACAGAGATCCTTGGTTTGATTCTCCGGTTGGATAATGTTATTATTAGGTTTTACAGTTAGGAAATATTCAGTAACAGTCCGGTGTTTGGATGTGAGTACGGTTAATGGCAATATAGTTTGTTATGTTCCTATTTACAGCTGGTATACAGCGTTCAATATTCCAATCAACAGCGAATAAAATAGAGAACGGCCTCTAAATTGTGCAAACTAATCGGAAGAATGTCAGTCACATACAAATCCAGCTGTACACTGAAAAAGCCTCACTTGGTGTATCGTTACATTGATTTAATTAAACCGCTTTCCGATAAAAGCGATACAAAATGTTTTCCGCTTTACAGCGCTGTTGACAGTGTTGTCACTCTATTTATTATATTCGTTTGACAAACGCTCGTATTCATTTTAAAAGCTTTGAGAGTGATATTGAAGAGCAAGCTCCAACGGTTGTATACTCGAAGAATTATTTTTATTGCCGGCTGAGAGTTACTTACTTTTTTTTTATAGATATTCTACAGAAACTGCATTTTTTTCCCAACTATGTTAGAGTCGTCTTCCAGTCTAATCAGAAAATAAATATCAGTATTATACACGAAGCGACCGCTATCAGACAATTTCTGGGCACTACTGATATCCTGAAAAAATCTAGTTGTCAGGTTATTGGGCTTATTTTGCAGAATAACTCGAATAATATAACAAAGTATTCAGATGGATTAAAAGATATAACTGAAGAAAAAGAAACTCCAGTAGGGGAGACAGGGGTAATTAAGCCACCCCACACCGGATTGGTGCCCAGTCAGACAGGTGGCTATTGTTAGAGTAACAATGAAAAAATAATATTCCATTTCAGTGATACAGGTGGTAACATCACTATCATCTACTTCCAATCTGAATTCATTTTCAACTTTTATTAAAATGTGTTTGTGAAAGGTGTGTATTCTACCCATATTTCGGGATTTTCGTTGAATCCCGGAATGTAATTAAAACTGCAAATGTAATGAACGTAAAAACTGATGTTGCCTATGGCTTTTTATGTTGGCTTTAAATGTTGTTTACTTCTCAATTAATAAAACTAACTAGGTATTCATCTATTATCACAGTACCAATAAAACTGCTTCGTTAGTCTGGTGGTCTGAAACGCGACTGCTACGCTAGAGGTGTTGGGTTCGAATCCCAGATCGAGCAGTGTTATTTTAGTTTCTATGAAATTCTCAGTAGCTGCTCGGAGTTTGGATTTGTGCTCGGTTAGTGGCAATAGGCTCGCCTCCTATTACATGGGATCTAAACATACCGGCGAATTATGAGTGTACATTGGTATACCTCTGTCTAACCCTTCGGGGCAACGACTACAAATACATGTGCGATTTATAACCAACAAAAACTGTTCAACTTAAAATTGTTTCGATAATAATGAGTTTTAGGTTAACAGTTTACTGCATTTACGACTATTATTAAGTGTAGGGGTAAGAATGTACGCGTAATATTTCTTTAGTTTGTTTTATAAACTTGTTTTTATTGGATTGCGTATACTGTGTAATTGAAACTACAGAAGTTCCACATAAAAATTGTTAGCTCTGAAAAATTAATCTATATTCTATAACATCTTAGCGAGTTTTTTTTAAATTACAACGAGTTTTACTAATGGGAAATCCAGGTTTTTTGAGTAATGCTAACAATAAACAACATAAATACAAATTCATAATTATATGTTCTAATACAGGGGCAGGTAAATGGAAGATAATTAAAGCAGAAAGCAATATGTGAAGACAATGCGACAATAAATAATGAATTGATACGATCGACGCGTGCGCAGTGCGGCCATCAAACGGCGCGCCGCATTATCGCCGTCCCACTTCTGCATATACCAGAAGATTCTTGGTTTTATAGCCGTTTTATTGGTATAAGGTAGCACCTAATAAGCTAAGCTTGAAGACCTGGGTTGGATCCACAGGTAGGTAAAGTATTGGAACATTTGGAACACGGTGGGTGGGATGCGGAATGTTCAACATTATCCTGTTTACAGTGACAGTAATTTACTACTGTTATTAGATACTCGATTAAGAACTACCTACCAATTTAAGACAAGAGACGAAGATAGAGTTATAAAAGGTAATGGTAAAGCAATTTAATATAGGTACTATTGGTCTAAAATAAGATTAACAGAGATGACAATGGTGTTGATAACGATTTAATACTGATTGTATCCGTTATTATAATTACTCACTCATATTCCACAATTAATTTCGCAGAAATCTTCTTTAAGATAAATATTTAAGTTTAATTCAGTTTCTTTTACTTTTAAAGACACATAAACCTCATGGCATTTTTTAATCAATTCTTATTCCTAGAATTTCTTCTGATAAACACACTGAAGAGTTGTGAGCTTATTCCGCCATGTTAGTTACTGATATCCATATATAAATTATCTCAAAGGAACGGGCACTTCATGTGATTAATAATAAAACAGTGATAAGTGAATCAGACATGAGTCATTATAGTTTAATGCGACGCATATCAATGTGGCGGTTTTAAATCGAAAAAAGATCATCCGGAATTCCGGTATTATAACAATAAATAACGTACCGCAAACCAACTCCCGGCCCAACAACACATCACCGCACTCAATGAGCTGCTGTAGAAGGGTTAAACGATTCTGGTAGCCGAAGTCCGACGTAAGCAATCCCAACATTGTGTCACATTTTATTTTTAAAACTAAAGCCACAAAATCTTTAAACACTTTTTAAGGCATACACAACACTTGACATATTCACTATTCATTGTTTTAAATGTACTATCATACACACATGTTCTTTTGGCGCGAAAGCAGGACAGATGCGCTCGCGCCGCGCGCCGGTTGCGACTGCGTTGCGTCTTCCGAAAGCTATTACAACGGACAGGTGGTGACAAAGGAGGCCCTACTTCCCCTCTATTCACAAAATAAGCTCTTCAACTAGTCACTCGATTGGTCGCACAACTTGTTGAAGGGCTATTCTAACAGTTTGAATATATTATCGAATAATAAAAATATTAATTAAAAAATACGATGTATTAGTATATTAAAGTGGAAGGCAATTAGAGAATTACTCAGCGTAGCTTTTAATTTTCATTGATTTCAACAGATTAAAACAAGAAACTCATTTGGTAAAATGGTTGCCTTTCAAAAACATTAATTGAAAAAGGAAACCCCATTTTCCCATTCCATGTTTTGGCGTAGCCACTCTCATTTAAATGATTACTTTTTTAAAAGTTAATCAAGTGCACATGGATACGTCAGCAAAAATCAGATACGACATGGATGCAATATTTTTGATGTATGAAACTTCCGGATCAATGGGAATACCGAATAACCCAATTGGAATTGGCTAAGTGCATGCATGCACCGTGTACTACGTGAGCGGGTGCACATCCACCCGCGCCCCCTCGCTATTATTACTCGCATCGGACGAGGGTGGTTGAATCGGGGTTTGATTATTCGCACATCAACATGTTTGCGTTTCATCGATTTCGTCTGAGAACAAGCCAACAGGGCACTTTTGGACAATAAAAAAAAAATTGATCGAATACAAGTATAGTCCTCGCACGATAGGTAATTACTGGCGAATGGCTTATAATCGTTGAAGCATATTGGATGGTAATCGATAAGTGAGATAAGGCTACCGGTGTATGGCGGCGACTGGAGCACGCGACGCGTTTATTTATTTTTGTCTGCGCGGCACGTGGGTACCGTCGCGCTCGGCGCGGTTCGGGCAGAAACGTTGCGACGCACCGACGCACGCGAGTGTACTGACCGCGCGCGTTTCGGACGCGCGTCATTCGTTGCACTAATGTGCATAGGGCGTTAGAATAGTAAGGACATACAGTAATTAACCGAATTAACTCTATGAGTTAAGACACGGTCAAATATCAAATTTGTTGTTTGATGATTTAATCAAGCCTAATTTACATACGAATTATACGTGATATTTAAATCAGTTTTATTGATCACTTTAAAGCTAAAGCAATTATTTTAACTATAAATCAGTGACTGCATAAGTAAAGGAAGCACTTCATACTCTGTTTATGCAAGAGTTAACCTAAACATTATTTTAATTCATAGCGTAACTAAAGCCTTGTCTATTTAAAAATGGATAGAATAATATGAGCCCTTTTAATCATAGATTTGACTTCATCAGTATCGTCACTCGAATTAACTTAACTTTAAATATTTAAGTAGTCACTATTCAGCTCCATTTACGTAAAATACATAGACACAAATCTGGAAATGTTATCCCTGACAGTGAGAGGTGATAATGTGGCGGCGCGCCGCGCGCCGCTATGTGACGGGCAGTATAAATATTTCATCCAGAGAAAAGGCGTTTAACGCATCGACAGCGGTCGCGAATGCCGACATGTGTACATACAAACAGACATACGTACGTGCAGCTACAGACAAATCCCATCTATTTCTGTAACCGGCGAGTGTTTAAGCTATTCTTCTTGCTATACAGCTATCCAAGTAACCGTCGCATTTATGTTTATCATGTAACTTGTGATATTTTTTACGTAAGAAAAAACGCTGATTGTGTTAATTTTCACAATGTACAATCTTATCATAGTGATAGAATGATGACCTAACTTCTAAAATAATTAGTAAACGGGGTACGTATTACGAACAATGAAATCTCACTGTCAAAGTGTTGTATAATTAGAGAAAGGGCCTTTTTATTATAGCAAAGCTGAAGAACCTGGGACAGTATAAAGAGAAGGGCGAACTCCCAAAGGAAGACAAAAGATTCACGAGCCTTCAGGAACAAAGCCAACAGACACTTTCAAATATCCAATTCGGTTACTTTGGTATTTTTAATTCCGCAACCGCGTCGTATCAATTCTTCATTTTGCCTTTGGCGTGAAAAACATTATCATGGAAAAACATCAGTGACGTTTATCACATTAATTTACGCTTATCACATTAATTTACGTTTACGTCATACCAATACAGATTTTCCTCATCTGTTTAGCTAATATTTAACGAAAATATTACGCAATTTGCATTTCAATGACAAAGGGAATAAAATAGAAAATCAAATTTGAGCATAACGAAAGGGCACGATGTGAAAATCTCAAGCAGCTTCGTGGTAAACTGCGAGACCAACTAACAAGAAAGCGAGAAGTTTAAAGGCTTCCAGTGTAAATAAATATCTAAATAGAGATCAGATTAAGTCTACAATTTTACGAAATCCCGAGCACGGGGCCGGCCGGGTGAAAACTTTTGTTGCGAGGGAAATTACTGCTGCCACTTCTGGATTTGACGTTTACATTTTCGATCGAACGTTTTCATAATTAATTTGCTGCTAGAATTTAACTACCTCATTAGTCTAGAGGTCGCATTTGCGGCTGCTGAGCGAGAAGACCTGGGTTCGATTCCCAGTTCGAGCAATGTTATTGAAGTTTTCTGTGAAATTCTCAGCTCAAAGTTTGTGTTTGTGCATAATTATTACAAGCAAAACAATTCTGGCTCACTCTTCGAGACATTATGATATGTTTAGAAAGACATGTCGAGGAACATATTTCTAGTTAAAGCAATCAATTAAAACAACTAAGTTGCGAACAAGCTTGCGACTGTACCGAGCACATATTTTAAGATACGGACGTCTTGCACTCGCATAATCCAAGCTGCATTCAATTAATTGGCAGACTTGCTAGTAGGTGGACCGTGTGACATCATTTTCGTGATAAAATTACTAGGTTGGTTTACATATAGCTCCCTTATCGCACATCGCAAAACCACAGTGACAACACAGTGCATTAAAATGGCGGACTTTGTACCAAACAAACACCCGAGCTCTCACCTGATAAATTATTACAACAATTTAATAACAAAGTGATCCACATTATCATCAGCGCTCATCTACAATAGAGGGGTTGTTCTCGCATGAATACAGCGGCGAAATCACTACCCTAAAATTAATATCACGCTGGAAAATTAAACGGACCGCTTCTAGCAAGCGTCGGGCTCTAATTCATATGCATATCTAACTTTGCAACATTGGCACTGACCCTCGCTCAAACTCTGCAAAATGAGATAAGCGGAGTAGCCGGCGACCTCGCTCTACGTTAGTGGGCCATTCAAATCGGTCGGTTAATATCATTCCCCTTCAATAGTTTAATGGGTGTAATACGAACGAGTAACGATGTTAATTGTTTTACGCTATAACTATATGTTATGTTGGATAGTTGTATAAAACCAATCTGGGCAGAAACTCTCCCCTAACAAGAGCTATACAACTATATAATTCCATATCTAGGGTAGCTGATTTAGACATCAATTTCGACAAAATCAGGAAATTTAAATTCAAATTATATAAATATCTTACAGCACAGGGCTTTTGAAATTATTTTTTGTTTATCATTCAATGTTAATTTTAATCACAATTTAATTACAATTATTATTTTATATTATTTTTTAATGTATACTCGACATAATGTAAGTTGTGGTTGCCTATAATTGAAGGTACATTTCGTCTTATTTTATTTGTTAAATATTTGCAGTATTAAATGTATCTTTGTTGGCGATCCTTAATTAAATAAATTAAATAGTTGATGTTATTGTTTTGCGAATTTGCGAGCAAATTCACCTAGCGTCTCGGTCCCGTTTATCCGGTTTTAAGCAGAGGATGATGCAAGGTCACAACATAGACGTAATCAATAACGCAAATTATGCAATTTATTATAAGTGCTTCAAGTAACTTAATGAACTGATTGGAGCCTAAAAAAGGGTTCAGAGGCAGCGTCGGACATCGATCAGGATTAAACTCGGGATGAATTTCAAAGTTAAGACTTTTAAACGGCACGTGTAAATTCAAATAAGGCCTCACCCGAAAATTCCGTTAAAAACTTGAAACAAAGCCCTTGTAGACGATCCTTTGCTCGAATCAAGAGGCAATAAATCACGAGAACAATCAATACAAGACACGGTTTGATCCCACTGAGGCGTGAACAATAACGCGTTTTGTTTACGTAAAGACGAGTAAAACTGTGACTCAAACGTGTAAATAAATATGTCGTGACAGTGACATTCATGAACCAATATTACCTAATAGATCAGTCAGCAAAAACGGCCGTAGAAATGCTTACATGGATAGATTTTTTAAGCCATGTATGCACAGGCAAGTGTAGGAGCAGCATTTTAAAAATTCCATCTATGGCAATTTCTAAACCGCAACCGTTTAAAGACGCGACAGGAATCACCTAAAAAGTAGACCAGTGACAAACTCGAAGAAAAAAAATTTGCTCTCGACCGGGAAGCGGAAAGTGCGACGCCTCGCCTTCAGCTTTCAGACGCCATTATTTCATCCGGTATTAACTGAGGGAATATTTCGCAACAACCACCTTCTTTTTAATGTGGAAATACATCTTGATAACGATGCTGTAGAGTTCAATTTTCATTGGGATTGAATTGTTTAATGTAGTTTGTTTCGAAACCGTTTGGAAGTCACTTCTGGTTAACGACAATAGGGTCAATAGGGTGTATATTTAATTCCATGATAATTGTCTAAACATTTAATATTGATAGTAGATACGATAGGTTTATTTATATTATTTTGTTCTTATAAATACTACAGAGCCCTGCAAAAATATGCTGTCGGTTTGATTGTGGATAGAGTCTTCATACAATGTTCCAGCTATTGATATACTTTTTTATATCCATAGAAATTTTTCAGCTTACTTTAAAATTCATGCTTATGGACTCCGGCAGAGAATTCTATTAACTTGTTAATGTGTTGTGTAAGTGAAAACTGTGAGGGAAGAAATCCTAACATCATCCAAAAATATCAAGCCCAGCTTAAAAATCACCAAAATGTATTGGCAGCCGAACTGACCAGACAAAGTAATGACGACAAACGTCTGTAAAGGAAGGACATACTAAATACATTCAACAAACTAAAACAGTACCCTCCTGAATGGATGCCTTCACTGGAAGGTACACTCAACTCGTCAGCATAACAAACAACACATCTGTTTATAGTAATTGGACTGATTGCAGATAAAGCATTTTTTATTTTTATTATGCATGCTTTGTTTTCTCTCATTCAGGGGATTTACAGAGAATGTGGAAAATGCACGGCACGAGACGTTAAAAGTTGTCGATTGTAGTGAATCTTCTATGAGCTATTCTTTGGTGGGTCGCGTCGTCGAGGCAGGCAAGCCTCGCTCGCTCCATCTAATGTTTTGTTGACATTATTGTTGAATGCACGGAAGTGGTTTGGCTCGGTCTTTAAATATTGACGATACTGTACAATCAGAACAAATGCTCTACCTCTAAATACAACTGTCTTTATGAAACTAACTATAAAAACACGAAGTAATCAGAAACAGTAATATAACCAGGATTCACCGTAGCTTATGTGTCTCAACCTAAAATTAAAAAATAACTGGAATGTGCAGCGCCAACGAAGCGAGCGACCTCAAATTAGTGCGCTATAAAACAGTAGCCTGAGAAAAATATATAGATAAAATGTATTTTTCTCAGGCTGTAAGTGTTTGTGTGTGTGGACATTGCGTAACAGAATGATGGCTGGTGTTGGCTCTGAGGAAGTGTATGGCTGGGGGCAGGGCATACGCGAGCTGCATTTTAATGCCGTGTCCCGTTTTCGACCTCGGCTGTACCCCTACGATTGCAATACGATTACACGTACGTCTCATATGTCTTTGTTTTAAATGTCTTCTAGTCGGAAATGTGTGTCAGCTGTTTATCATAGCCTAGCCTAGAATATAAAAGTAAAATAAGGATTCCTATGTCAAACTGTGTCAAGGATTGGCAGAAGAATGTACATAATTATATCGTTACATGCGCGTTTTGAAATAGCCTTATTTATGTCCTTACTGATTATTTCATTTTGGTTTTCTATTCATTTAAGTTTAGGAGAGTTTTAGATACAAAACTAGGCTATGATTCTACACAACTTCAAAATTCTGCTAATACCAGTCAAAACTTTAGATTTACTGTATTTCTAAGAAATTGCTTTTCTTACAGTTAGAAAATAGAGGTCGCAATCGAGACGTTTGACCTAGTTTCTTTTCAGTACATACTCGAGCTCACAAGTAATACTTATAAATAATGTTTATCATGATCTAGTAAATAACATAAACTTGAGAAATAACAACCGCGCTCATTACATCGAGACCTAATCCCGTTTTGTTCCGAAAATCGTCTATCAGTAAATCTAGTCCCGCAGGTGTATACTAGGTATTTTAACGTCTGTATGTTAATGTACGCACATCTTTACCCAAAAAAATCAAGAACGTGTTAAATGTCGAGAACCCCGGGTTGGAGGTCCCCCCACCCACATTACGATAGGCGTTTTATCACAGAGTCACCCGTCTATAAAACATAACATTGTACCGTGGTATAACCTTCCGGAATTCACCTCTTTGTTCCTAAGATTCGGTGAAATGAGTCATGTAGAGTACCGCATTCGTTTCCACCTTATTTATTAAGTTCGTTCTACGCGTAAACCGTACCGTTTTATTTCCATAGTAGGTACTTCAGCTCTTAATAGCGATAAACGAACAGATAAATTGCGAATTCAGGACAGCAGATCACTTATCCTTTATACATTTATCAAATAAATAAACCACTTCAAACGGAATACCACTCTATACCAATAACGTAATGTGTTCAATTCTACGGGATCTTTTAAAGTTATATCTTTAAGGGTTTAAGCTGTTCATAAGCGTCTTTGACAGAAGCAACGGTCTAACCTTGAGTTAGTGTGGCAAATTATAATTTATCTTCAGAAGGATTAAAGGATATTGCTACGAATCTACCGTTTGCACTTCGTTAGAGTGCGGAGTTAGAGTGTAACTTTGAATGAAGGGAGTAGTTAGCCCGCCACCCACTTAAAATTTTCTGTATTGCCTGTAGACCAAGATGATGCTGCAGCTGCCAATATAATCTAAATCTGTGCACATCAATACACTAGTGCAGTATCTATCAGTTGTAAACTAGTGTCTGCCCTCGAAATAGATGTAGCTACGTTCGCGTATAACGTAGTAGCGCGTAGTATGGGCGTCACGGCCGAGGCCGGGGGTGGCCCGCTCCCATCCCAGCCCGACCCGCGCCACCCCGCCTCGGCTACCTATGCCGACGATAGATGGCGCCCCGAGATTAAATTGGCATATCGGATACACGATTTATTTCGCTCACCGAACGAAATGAAACATTACTCCTTCGAGTGAAATAAAAAAATAAAGTCAACAAGTATCTACATAGAATCTTATAGCGTTTATCGGCGAGTAATAGATTCTCTTTTGAGATAGTGGAATCCTTCAATTTCCCGTCGGCGCGTCTCGGTAGGACGGAGTTCGTGAAACGAGCGAATCGGGTGCGGTTTGAAGCCCTACTTTTCTTTAACTTCTCAATACTCTGCAAGTCAGGGTTGCGAACTATTCGCAACTACGCTAATATATTATTTATTGGAAAATACTCGCCGCTGTTTATTTAATAGGCATCTACTTTAGGTTCAGTCAATTCTTGTACAACATAAAATTCATTGCACGTACGAGACGTAGAACGCGTCACAACACTCACAACACAGTAATTTCAACAACTAAGTATAATTTATTTCTTTAAATAGTCGTTTAATTTCAAGCTGCTCAACTATGCAAACAACGTTGCAGATGTTAATACAAGCGGGCGGGAATATAAAATAGATGAAGCCGTTGTATTTTTAATTCATTGCGCTATGATTAGCATGAGTATCAATAATGATAGCATGATCATAAACTAGCGAGTAAGAAGTATCGAAGGCACGGCGCACGGCGTACGCGGTAATTAAAAGTTACAGAAGATAAGACAACGTTGTTATTGGATAAATAAAATGTCTGTTTAAATGTCTACGGAGGGAAATGAACGTATCCAGTTGGTGGGGATTGGCGCCTTTTTAGCGGTAGGAGCTCGCCAAATGAAAAGTTGGTGCTTTCGTTCAACACCCGTCCTCGTCCGCGCCACTCGTTTTGAAACTTATCGCAACTTATAACTGTACTCTGACTTAAATCGAATAAACTGCGAGAAGAAATGAGAAGGATGAGCAATGTCGTTGTGTTTAGATGTTTATGGCTCGATTGTTGGCTACAGGCTGCATCAAACGTAGAAATTCTGAAAATTATGAAATCATACTAGATACATAGTACACTAAAATCCAAAATGATATCATAAAATTATACCACCCACGTGCGCCCATTTCTCATGCTTTGACTATGAGTACAAATTGTGTTCATATCTCATCGTATCTAGATCCGGGGAACGGAGGCAGATAGTGCAGTGATTCAGGTTCTAGAATTCGCCAGATATTGGTAAACAGGCACCAATGAACTGCCGTATTCTGCCCGCTGTAGTGCACAACTCTAAATTGTTTCACCGACCCCGCCGTCTCAGCTTTACATCATTTAGGTACTTATCAGTCAATTTGAAAAGTTAAACTGTCAGTTTTCGCGAATTCATTAGGCTTTTGTACATTATGGATCTTTAAGTAAGAATTGTACACTGTTAAATGTCATTACTGGTATCATAAATATTAAAGTGTTTGTCTGATTCTGTTTGTACTAAACTATTGAACTAATTTTGATGAAACTTTGCTGTAGGTATTCCTCATAACGCGACGGACGTCGTGATCAAAATATAATGACAAGCGGACCTAAGTATCTTTCCGTGTACCAAGAAAATAAGCATGATCTATTTCATCTATCAAGTTTACGGATTATGGTTATTTTTCCTGTTGGCATACCTATACTCATATAAAGATTTCCAAACACTAAATATTATAATGTTCTTTGGTCTCAAAGAACATCATAACATTAAGTTAAGGAATCCCATCGTAAATTGTAGTTTAGTCATAGTACAGTCGAGAAAAGAATATGGTATACACGCAGCTAACATCTGTGTTTTGAAAAAAAAAAATGTGTTACATCTAAGTACCTATCACGCAATATGTGTCAAAACGGAGGTGTTGTTAGCTGTCTACATACCAAGACCTTTGGCTATAATGATTTATAACGCAATCTATGTCTGGACGCAAATGTCGATCGCTGTTTGAATACCTAACTCATTTGTCGACTGTACTATTAGCTATTATATGGTTTATTAAACAACTATGCCTATTTGTATACACGGATGAAACTATTGAAATACTGTGATTATATGTAAGAGGGTGATAACAGATATAGGTTATCTACTTGTAGAGTCGCGTAGTATTTACTTACAAACAATACCGGTAATACTATAAAGATTCTTATATAGTCAAGTCAATGATAACATAAAAGAAATAAGTACCACGCCGCGCCTATCCTTAAAAGAAGGTAAAAGTTTACAGACCAAGAGTTCGCTTAACTCCTATATAATATGTGAGCCTGTTCCAGTTAAAACTCCAAATTGCTACCGAGATATGTTATAGAAACCCCAATAATACAGCTCGACCCGAGAATCGAACCAAGGACACTCAGCTGCCACGCTTATGACATCAGTTTTGATTAACTTGTATGTGTACAGACGCCAGCAGGTCAAGCTATCCAAAACTGTTGGGGGTCAGTCGCCTCGTGGAAAGCCAGTACTTGCCAAGCTGGTATAAATTGGCATTCATTAAGATGTGCCACCCTTTGGGCGGTAATTTCATGGAATAAGGGCAGAAATGCACTTAAACCTTGGTTCAAACAGGTGAAAATACTAATATGGATGTTATTATTATGGTATTGATACCATAATACCGGATAAATGTACCTACATGTTTTTACACAAAGAAGCTTTTACAAGTCCTCAGGTGCCTTTACTTGCTCCGCAAACTTCAATATCCTCACGGACCCATAGTTTGCGAATCAAAAATTCTGACTTGAAACAGGAGTTAGGAAGCACGCGCTTGCATTGTAAGGAACGGACAATAGTCACGCTATGTCCTTGTACAGTCAACCTCTAAACGTTTACGGTGTAAGCTAATTTCAATTGTTAATTTGGAGTAGGTATATTGGAGGTATGTAGAAGATGATAGCCTAGTGAGACCATTGGACTGGGATTTAGGCTTTAATCACACTATCAACGGCAACTTTGGTTTGGTTTTCAAATTTACTGACAGAGCTGAAATGATTACCAAGCTTAAAGGGCAGTGGGCGGGGCACATATCTCATACAACTGATCGCCATCATCATTAATCCATATACTGTCCCACTGCTGGGCACAGGTCTCCTCTCAGAATGAGAGGGATTAGGCTATAGGCCACGCTGTCCTAATGTGGGTTGGCAGAATTCACACGCAGAGTCGAGAAAATTTCTATGAACGCCGCTTGGGAAAAAAGATTCTCGAGTGGAGACCACGCACCGGAAACCACAGCGTAGGACGGCATCCAACGAAATGGACCGGCGCTAATTCTTTGGATTCAAGCGGCATGTAAATGGTTCTTGTCCTTGGAGGAGGCCCTTGTTTAACAGTGGACCTATATGTTATAATGAAATGTAGCTTATATGTACAAAGTTAAGACTAGGATGGTAGAGCCAATAAAGAACTCGGGCAGAAGGCCACAATGACCAATTTCTCTGCAATCAATTCATATTTGGAACTCGAAGAATACTCTTGGAAATTTTCAATTTAATGTGAATGAATTTGATTCATCCAAAGCGGCCATTTTTGCCCTAGTGTTATTGATGCCTTCAAGTTTGAAGATATTAAGATTAACAAAACATTTTTGAGGGTCACTGTACAGCTTGATGTACTCTGTAGAGTGTAGATCAACCAGGGTTGCTTATTCACTGATAGTCGTCAACACTTGGCAACGTTCTCAACTCACACACACGGTTGGAATTCATAATTAACGGAGGTATGTTTCTACAAATAATCCTTGCTTGTTTTATTGTACATAAAAATGCAGATTTTCAAGCACAAGCTTGGATTCAAATATTATACAGGAAGTACACGAGGTAACACGTCGTTATTTTTAATACTATTCATTTTTACCTACATAATATTCAAGCACCAATATACATCGCTTAAGCCATTGAAAATTCTGAACTTCATCGCTTCTCTACGAGCCGAGTGCAATAACTTGGAGAAGTTCAAACTTTACATAATAAAACTTGGGTCTAAAGCGGTGAATAAAATGTAATACCAGTTGATTGGTTCTGTAAGACGACATTTTTTTTTTAAAGTGACTCGGAGTAAATTAGTCTTTGTGAAATACAGTTAGTTCTTGGAAACTAAAACCCAACTATGATTAAAATACACCGCTCAACTATTAAGTGAAATTCATTATAACAACATTGGTAAAAAGTTTGACAGAGAAAAGTTTCTCTAAACACAGCTTAAAGAACAAGGAGAATCCATACAGAATCATAACTTATTTCTAGATTAGATTTTAATCTGTCAGGTTTGAAACAAATTACATTCCTCTCATGTGGCAGCATTATGTTGTTTATTCTAATAACTGCACTAAAACTGGTTTTATTTGATATCGTCAATCTGTTTACCGAAAGGAATGGTATCTAGAATTATATGTATACAACCGTGTAACGGTCTATTAATATATAAATATTAATTAAAATGATAAATCATGATATAAATAATGAGAAGTCATATTTATTTCTACAGACAGATTTTTTGTATTCAGTGTTTTGTAATTTTAATACTAGATGGCGCTGTTCTGTCGTTTCACAACTGCTAACGAGAGTAGGTTGAGTCCTGAATCTGACTGTAAAAATTGGGCTTTGGTCATTGGTGTTACTAATTGGTTATATAAACAGAATATCTATCGGATACTTAAACTTAATTTTCCTAACGAATATGAATCAGAACATAACTATTATGAAATTTAGATTACGAAGTGAAAAATAAAATTTCCATATCGTTTTATGTTCATTCGAAAAGTTTTTTTAAATTCTAACGGTTCCGGAGCTATGGTAATCGCGGAGACATCACGACGCACTCATGAAGACTAATGTTGCTTAATGGACGTGTTAAATTATGCTCGCAACAAAGTAGACAAGAATAAATACATTAGAAATGGATAGTGGCAAGGAGTGTAACTGAAATGGAGTTCTAACTAATGCAAATAAATTCGACCATATCAAACTCGACACTGAAACTTTAATTAGAAGCGAGTAAAATAAAAAGGTCACACATTTCTATTTAACACGACAAGAGATGGTCATCTAATATTTATTAAGCATATCAGTGATACAATTTCCTGTAAGTTAGACTTTAGAGCCGTGTAGAATAGATTTTTCACCGGCCGATAGTTTGATTGATCTTATAATAATTAGTAATTACCATGAACAGGTAGCCTGCATACTCGAACGATTTAAATTGATCTAATAAAGTGAACTATCGAACAATATCGTCAGTAATCTGGGGGGCTAAGATTCATAGATTATATCAAATTTGACACATCAACGTCTCTGAATCTTAGCCTTAGTTATGTGCAGTCGAGATTTAAAATTTGTCTTGTCTTGAGCGCACATTATCATTTCATTTGATTCTCATCTGTGTTGCACGTGGCTGGGTCGCTTATGCGCCATCTCGTATGTGATATTAATTCTAATATTGATGCCATTGGTTACGAATGCTACGTTATACGGATTAGAAATGAAGTAAATAGGTACCGTGATTGTCGCTTTATCGCAACAAATTATTACATATTGAGGGTTGCAACTTCCCATAGCATTTTGTGTTGTTCCTAGTTTTTTGTTTTACAATCAATATTTTAGTGTCGTGAAATAAGTGTTGCGTATCCTAACGATGAAAAAATTTCTTACTAATGCGTAGGAGGAGGTTGTAAGATAATATTTATGAGTTAATAATTTAATAAGTAAGTAAGGAATTTGAATATTTTTTCCCACGCAGTTATTATCGGTTTCTAGACGTCTAATTGGAAATTCCACGTTAGTAAAGAATATATTTTATCGAATATATATACTTATTAATAATTGTGGATCGGCAAACACATCTGTTGATTGCTTCCTAGTCAGATGGACCTGCTAACTGAAGAAGGTAGCAGTGGATCGGATGCGGAAAGAGGTGGACAAAGAGTTATGGCATTACATAAGAAGGGTTTATGTCCAGCAGCGCAATACGATAGGCGTGAGTTATTTGATTGACTGAAGTTAACAAGGGAGATACTAAAAAGCAATGCGCAATCGTTTGGAATTTTCAGCGACTCTATGGCAGCCCTCCAAACCGTACAAAACCACGACCGACACCTACCACTGGCAGTGGAAGCAAGGGCCTCTGTCTATCCAAAACAAGGCTCTCACCTTGTTTTGGATCAAAGATGTAATAATTAACTCACACTCAACATCATGTCAATCACGTGGTATTTTCAAATGCCGGGATTTTCTTGTTAATAGAACTCATATTAATAACATATTATAAGAGACTACTGAAAGTTATTGCCAATAACAATAAAATATATTTAGACATTAATTAGTCAATGAAATACATTTACAAACAGCATGAACTTACCGATTAATTACACGGAATCGATTATTCGAAACGCGTTACGGGTATCGATTAATATTTAATTACTCGTCTCGTTCATTAATGCTCCGTCTAACTTCGGTCGCGAACTACATGAAAACTCTTATTTGCTGAACATATTTAGTAGTTTACTCTTATGTTGAACAACCCTTATTGCGTCCTGCATGTCGGTATTTAGCGAACTTAGTTATAATAGACGGGTTTAGGTTTCATTAAATGCTCTAAATTGTTTTGATTAAGTGAGATTAATATAGAAAACATAATTATTAAAGATAGAAAGAGTTCTTTAATAGCAATAAAAATACTAAATGATTCTTAAATAACATTTGTAAACATTGAAAACGTAAACATAGTTGTTTAGGGGCAGCGTGCCAGTATTAGGTTTTTCAACATCTCATTGATTCCGAGGTGTCGCCAATCTTTCGTGTTTATTTATTATTTAAAGGTGACTTCTCCTCGCATCGTGAGAAGTGACGATACGACAATGTTGCCTATTATTCTTTCACCAACACTCATTTTATGAAACGACAAGAATCATAACTGTCAGTCTTGATATTTCGAGGACGAGATAAGAGTTATAAGGTGTCTGTGGTATGAATTTAATGCGAATAATTTGAGATTTTGTGACTGAAACGGCATGACTTGAAAACAAGGTTCACTACTGAAGTTATTATTATTATAATCATTCAGACACTAAAACATTAATAATCCTTCGCCACAGAAGCAAACCCCACAAGAACAGCTCTTAAACTACAGCATGAAAAACAATAAAATATACAGAGCAAGTTATTCACATAAGCACATAATGTAACAAGATAATGGCCGCCATTGTCATATTAAACGCGGCCCGAGTTTAATCACATAATGGTCTGTTACTTATTGCAGCACACACATACATCGTCCAATAAATGCTACACCTTTTCAATGACCTAAATACTGATTTATTTATCAGTACTGAACCCTCCACATAACTCATAGGGGGAGAGGGGGGATGCGAAGATGCGAAGCCAACGCTTTTACGATTCGACAATCGTAAAACTTGGAAAACAATTCTGTTGAATACCTTATATTATTAGGTAAACCTATCTATATTTTGCGAGTTTTATATGTAATTGTTAATGAAAGAAAAAACAGTACTATAAAGATGAAAAGATGTATATGTTAAATATAAAAAAGATTCGCCATTAAATAAAATTTCATAAAAGTATTTACAAATTCGCATTTGCTGTTCATTCACCGACTAGAAAAGGTTGAATACGTCTGGGATTCGCAGAAAATTCGTTACCTATACATTTTCTTAGAAAGCCAGTTTTATTTAGCAATTTTCTGTTTGACTTAGGCCACTGCGAGAATAGGGCGTTGTATATTGAGCAGAAAAACTATTTCATAAAGGACATCAAAGCTTAGTCCTGGTATAATGGCAGATTTCGGAAGATCCCTACTACCCGGGGAAATAAATAACGCGGTGTGATCGTAAATGCGTCGTCAGCGGCTTATATTAGTTGCTCGATACAGATTACGTAAGGCGCTTCAAAGGCATCTAACGTTTATAAATAAATCTTAATTATACTAACAGTTTGGTAACGAAGTTTCGCAATGTTGGCTTCGATCAAGTATATTGCGGTTTGAAGCGTTCTCTACTCGCGGGGGAAATGCCGTAGTGGGCGGGCCCTACTCCATGGACATTTACCTCCGCTTTTATTTTGTTCTCTTAATTACACGAGGTTCAGTTAATAGTCCGTCGCTTTAGTTATTAAATTGGAATATCAAGGAAGAAGGAAAAATCAGCTGGTATTTTGCGCCAACTATAATATTTATAAGTATCGTGCACTATTATGACGATTTGGCATTGATTTTTTACGTGAATGTCGGAAAACGAGGTTGTGTTTTGTAATATAACTTAACCATGGCAATCTTATATTAACATTTAAAATAGTTTTATTTTCATATAAACCAATATACCTACAGGCACTTTTTAAATGTGCACGGTTCCAAATTACTCGACTCCTATGGAGAAGAACCGGCAAGAAACTCTTTAAACTCTTTTTTACACATAATGGACACTTGTTATATCGAATGGAAGTAACTGTTTTACAGAATACTGTAAAAATGAACCACTGTGAAGACACAAAATAAAATGGAAATAATTTAAAAAATAAATTATTCTATCGGCAACCAGATGTGTCGAGGATATGAGGAAATTGGCGGAAGGCTTTCATGGAAATTGAAATACGAACAAAAGATCCCGCCCACGTGATATACAGCCTCTTTAGAAAAAAGTTATTAGTTCGCCAGATAAAATACATTTATGGGACGGTCACGTGTTATCCTAAAGGGTCAAGCGGAATCCCTGGCGCTGCTGAGTAAGGTAAGCTAATACCGTTCGACTACAAACAAGTATAACCTTTGGAACGTATAAACGTAGAGATATTAAACGAGTGCATCGCTTATGGCGATCATTAAAGATCCCGTCCCGTTGTCAATTTATTTATTTTAGGGATTAAATTATATGAAACTTGAAGCAGAGTATGATATTGGGTGTTTAATTAATAGAGCTCCTATTTTGCCACAAAGTGTAAAGTTTACAAACAAGTTTTGTATACACACAATATAATCTAAGTATTTATTTATGCTCATTAGTGTAAGCCTTAGACTTGGATGCCTGAGACTCTAAGGCATCTTAGCCTACAGTAAATTATTATCAGTCTAAACCTAAGCCTAAACTATAAAGATTTTAATAGGATAGTTCAAGTATATTAACCTTACTGACACTACCGAACGATACTGTATTTTATATACCCTAGCCCAGCGATTTCATTGAGTAACTATATACGTCAATAGACGACAGAAAAACATGACTCGATTACAAAAATAAAAAATCTATTTCTGAACGGTTCAATTTACAGACAGAAAAGGAAGGTTTACTCAGTTTTCATTTAATAAAAAAAGGAATGTAATACGTGAAACTGACTCCCATGTCCGTGTCACAGACAGCACGCTGTTCTGTCTGCTGAAACGATCTGAACGATTCAACTATCAATAGACCTATGGAACTCGTTTTTTCTGCGAAACGAATTTACCGATACGAGAGTGCGCTGCGCTTAAAAATTCTAAATCGAATTTAAACGAACAATGAACTTTAAAAATGTTTTGTGACAAATTCAACTGGTTCTATAGAAAAACATAACATGCCTGTATTCGTTGAAAGGTTAGGCAGAGGTGTACCAATGTGCACGCACATTTCGTCGGTATCTTTCAGGTCCCACGTAATAGGTTGCGAGCCTTATTGCCATTAACCGGGCACAAATCTAAACTCCGAGATGTTCATGAGAATTTCATAGAAAATCCCAATTACGATTTGCTCAGAAGCTGCGCTTACGACCGCTAGACCAAATGAGGCAGTTTTGTACAACAGACAAGGGGGCCTAAAATGCCCACTTTTCACAATCACAATTATGATTCATATATTTCCGATATAGCTGATCTAGAAGTGGACGAAATGCCTACTCTATTGGAGGTCAACTTATACTGGAAATGTATGGTGTCCGTGAATGATTTTAAAATTCAAAAATTATAGCCCCTAAGCAAGCTTAGTCAACGGTAAAAAGGCTGTAATATTCGATGGGGAAACTCTAGGAACATTATACTATTATAATAGTTAACGTTTACCTTTCTACGGGGATATTTTTTGTATAAACAAACAACAAGGAATATATTTTAATTCCAACTTTGTGTACTTAAATGAAAAACGAATGTTAATTGAGTATTACAAGTAAATGTATTACTTCTACCGATAAGGTAATAGTTAGAATGCAATACATAACACTGTTATCGCAGATATTTTTAAAAAACGTAAGCTGTTATTCTGAAAACGTTCGTTATCGTAGCGCGTACGAGTGAACCTACAAACCGTACGATTTTAATCTGCACTTCGCCATTTTTATTTTACTTTTTGTCGCACTATTCGCGAGTCGCGACCGCTCACCGTTGGCAGGTGATGCTTACGTACTGCCTGTACAGGTACACGAATATAAAAATGCTACGATTTAACGAGACCTCAACTTTAAGCCATTATGGTAGGAATGCTAGTAAAAGAAGCATTTAAAGATTGCAATGCGTTTAGTTAGTGGTTCGCTTAGATGGTTTTTGTATGGTGTTTGTGTTATAAATTGCGTTTTTTTAACGCGGGCCATATACCTAATAGTGTTGTAGAAAACCTTAAAATTAAAATGCAAATGAATATACATCGCACTTCCTAAATTACTTCTGTTATCGTTGAAATAAAATTATAATGAAATACAACATAATGAACACGAAATGCTACTATTATCATGAGCCTGTAATCATGAAGACACTACTTTCAACTGAATTCAAGATCTAAAGTATTAATTACGTGTATAATAGCACAAATGAGTTACAACAAAGCAATAGAAATTACATTGAAGCGATTCTGGTTACGTCCGGTTCTGTATTCATTATTATTCAGTTAGCAAGCGCAAATATTTTCGCTTGCAGTCTCGTTTTATGAGCGTCAGTGAATGGGTGTATGCGGGTTCGTCCATGTGTGCAGTTTGCACGTTGGCGTTTTGTGCTTTTTTCACAATTTATTTATCCACGTCGCCGACAGGTGGCGCTGCCGGGCGATCTATGCCCGCGATACGTGTAAACTGGCTCTTAATATTTCATTCCACATTTTATTTAGGCGCAGTCAACCTTAAAGCGCGCGGAGACTGCGATTGTATTGTTAAATGGGAAAAATATTTAGTTTAATATAATATCACTCGAAAGTATTACGCGCTTCACTTAACATTGCCACAGTAACACCACTTATTGACGTGCCTTGTTTGACTTTTACATTATTCATATAATTAACAAGTAACACTCGGACCGAATCTTTTCTTACGTTACATTACGGAGACTTATTTACACAACAAATACCAAAGCGTCTGGAGTTTACTTTTTTCCAAGAGATTTTTCATTAGTTGTTGAGTGAGGCGGTGAAGTTATGAGCCAATTAGCAGGCTGCTAGGATAAAATAGGGTCTTTATCGCGGTCCTGAAGAGCGACATTTTAGGTGTAGTGGTGGGCGGACGTGGAACTAGTCTGGGAAGGTTATCGTCACTACAAACAGCTTCACGTCGTGCCTTCACATCTTTGCCCTTTATCATTAAGTATTATATAAACGCTTTTATACCCTACAATTATCATTTATATGCTATTTCAATTATCCATGACATCTCGGCTCAGTTACTAACTCATGTTATCCTTCAACGCCATGTATTATGGTGCCGAACTCTATAATTTAACCCGAAAATTAATAACAGTAATAAATATAACAAATGATTAATATCTAACAATTATTCACTAAATATCTAAAAGGATATCCGTTCGTTTGATGTTTCGCCTAATGCATTTATCGCGTATGTTTATAGGTAGTAATATTCCATATCAGTAATCGATTGTAATTAATAAGATTATGAGAGCATTCACTGACTACAAACATTTGTAAATATTTACGAAACAGAACGTTCGATTAACTGAAAGGTTTTACGTGGTTTTACGACGAAGCTAAACAGAAATAGGAAAAATATACAAGATCAAACCGAATATAGGAAGCGGAGCCATGAATTAAATATGCATATAATTTTAAGGAAGAAGAGGAAAACTCGCGATGCGGTTGGATAACCCGTAACCACTGATGTTGAACGATAATCCTCGTAATTGACCGCAGCAGAGAGGTTAATAATGAGTATTGTGCTAGGGTTTGCACACAAAAACCATGATAAATGATATCATAATTAGATTAATTTTTTATTCATAATGAGAAATGGCATCCATTATTTACGACAAATTAATGTTATTCTTCTATTTGAGATCCGGTAACCCTAAGTTTAAGATTGTATTTTCTTTCACTTACCGGGTTTAGGGAGGGGAGTTTTGAGATCGTTGGCGGCCAACTGAGGATTCTCTTGGACCTGTAAATGTGTAATGTGTTAATTGTGTATGAAAACATATTGAGTAACGTAAGTGTTTGTAAATAATGAAGAGTATTTTCTTTCGTAATCTCGTACATTCGTAATTTAGACTACATTTTTTCCTTGAAAGATAATTTTTTGCTGTTACAGCCCTGTAAGATATTTGCAGAAGTACCTACAAGCGAAAAACCACTCACTCGGTGACTAATCACGAAATCTAAGAAACTATTTATTTATGGGAGGATACATTACACATACATATATATCATTGGAGGAAATTCCTAATGCGATAACGTAGTCCAATATAAAGCCTGTGGCCATCCCCTAAGAAAGCATTAAGGGAAATTCCCACGGGATCACGAAATACGAGATCGATTGCAGAGCATAGATATTTTCTCATAAAGTGTATTATTAGAAAGATTTACGAGTGACATATGTACATAGTATGCATAGATAACCTTTAAAAAATATTGGAAATATGCAATTTTTCAGCTTGACGTCAATGTTTAGAATACGATTACCTACTTACTGAATCCAGATTCAAAACCAGATGTTCTACTGAGGAATAAATCGGATCTACAAACATAATTTGGAATATTCTAGATATTTTTTATTAAAGTATTAAATTATGGGTTTTCCTTAGTGCTATGTTCGTGTCACCACGACCACCATTGACTTCCATTGCAGAGTAATACGACATTTCTGAATACTTCCTACCATTTTCCAATAACGTTGAAAGACCAGCAAGTTTAAAATTAGAATCCACTTTTATAATATACTTAGTTGACGCGCATCATTAATATTCTACTGTTCCTTCCACCTTTTATGAATTAATCGTTTCTACGGTGTTCTTCAGTTAGCAACACCGTGGAACAAGCGCGAGAGATCCGACGATATTAAAGCGGAGCATCAATTGTGTTTTGTCGCCATAAATCATGCTGTTCGCATGCGCGACGCGCGTATTTTTCGCGCATTCGCCGCGACCTTGCGGCGTAAGCACACGAGCATACACGTTTTTAGCACAGTCATGAACTTGAAATTTGCATTTGTAATTGTTTTCATAATACTTATTTTGCGGGTCTGTTAGTTTTTAAGACAGTTGGACATTTTTTTTGTCCGCCACTATAATAAATGGACATAGTGTACTTTACGGAGTACCTACCTAATTCTTATGCACGGTTTGTAAACTATTGTTTTAGAGCTACAAAAGGCAATTAAAGCTTCGCATATGAAATGACATTATGTAATTTACAATGAAACTTCGTTCTTTTCTTCAACTCGAATCAATCAAACTTCTCATACATAACTCTTCGGTTTAGGATACTGATAACTCTGTCTTACCTTATTTGTAAAAGGGTTGAAGATGAACTTGTTCTCTAGTTCCTTCCTCGGCGTTGCAGCTATCACTGACAACGGCGTGGGCAGAGACTTCATCTCCTACAATAACAAACAATATTAATCGTGACGTTGCTGAATGAACATTTAAACAACGCATTCATAAGTGAATCATACGCACCTTTAAAATACTTTCTATTGGCGGTTGACTGCTATCGATAGCATTCTGTAAAGGAAACGACAAAATGTTTATTTTCAAAATTCTTTGTGTTAAATGTTTGAACGAGCGACGCTGTATATTTTGTTTGTATAAGTGAATAATTTAATAGCTTTTGGGTTTTATCTGGAACGTTCGAAACATTCGATACAGTTTTGGTGCATTGCTGTCATATGCAGACAAAAGAATATAATAATTACCCGGTTACACTGTAGAGCATTTAAATTCAGCACAAAAACACACCCACAGGAAAATTGTGGACACGTGGACTGACGAAATATTGTTACGTCACAATGTCCCGTAAACGTTTCACGCTTTATAATTTATTGTGTGGGCGAAAAACAGGGGTAGTCAACACCGCGAAACAAGATAAGGCGCGTTACTCTCATATAAAAGATTGGACAAATTTGCACTGGCAAGAATAAAACTACTTTTACGAGAATACATTACGGCTCCTTAGCGAAGCGGGGCGATTAAATTTAGGGCCCGTTTACGGCCGACTATGCTTGTATGATTTACGACTTTACGGCAATAAAAGTATTGTATTGTTGCTGTTGGAGGAATCTGCCGGGGACCTTAGATATTCAATACGACGCACTTGTTCCGTCCTTTAATAGCTGCGCCAAATTGATCGGAAAAAGAGAGAACGTTTATTGGATAGTCGTCGTTTCTGAAAACCTAGATATCGACGATGAATTGTCATAGTCGAAGATAAAAGATTTTCATTTCGTACACAGTATCATAATACGTTTCCATAAACGTGCATAAAAGCTACCCAAAATACCTTATTAAAATATTGTCCATTTCTAATTCATAAAATAACAAGTAATTAATTACCGTAAATTAAAAGAGGCTTGATCAATTCTTGTTCATTATTCTTCGAATCAATCTCCAAGCCAAACAAAATATATATTTTAGATCTATTTTATGATTGCTGTATGAGGCAAAAACGTAAATCAGGTAATTGAAACTGTTCTCTACAGGTTTCCTTTTAAAACTTGGTAATCAATAACAAATTGCTGATTTGTGGTAGTGAGTAAACCCTATTATGATTATTAAAACATTCAACTAAGAGACACCTAAAGTAGGTATTATCTTTAATGGCGTCTGTCTCTATTGACATTAAAATGACAATGACAGGTATACATATAGGTCAAAAGTGTCATTGTATTACCTGTGATTGGAATAGAGGTTTTTACTATCAAGCGTTCCTTTGCCCTAACGTTGAAGTCATATTGAAGGTTAATTCAAACTTTAAGGATCAATTAACGCAAGAACCCCTATTTCTGTATTCAGGGTCATGGCCCTTTTTATTACAAACAAACAAACGATTAAACGCAATAAACCCATATAAATGAATCGTATTAATTGTAAAAGGCCTACATTTGCAACAATAGTGTATACTCCCACTTGTTGACCTCTAAGAGGAGTAATACCGAGGCGTGAACAACACCTGTGGGGAGCGTGGGTGACTTTAAAGTTTACCATTATAAAGATGGGCTCCTGGGACCCACTTCTGCTCTTTCATTTGTATCAGAATGGTTGTCTAATGATAGTTAGGCTCAATTCCCATTGGTGCACAGCCGAAACAGTATATTTAACATTATAAACATTTAATAGTTTATTGAATTTTATATCCATTATCTAACGTACAAACTTGTATAAAGAGTCGAAGGAGGGTCATGTTTTTGTCAGCCAATCTTAAAAAAATGACAAATGTAGTATACTATAATATACACTAAGGCACACAAAAACTGTTTGGTAAAACAAAAACAGTTGACGACCCGCTTAATTATTGACAACACTGATATTTGCCTGGGGACCGGGGAGACACGCGGAGGTCGTTAATTCAACCCCAGTGTTTACAATACTTTGCAAACATAAGTGGACAATTTTATTTAAAATCACTTTCATACTACATAATATGAGGCTTGTTTTTTCGTTTCGTACCTACCCGTAAATTGTCTTAATACTGGGGACAGGTCTCCTGTCAGAATGAGAGTTAGGGTGTAGTTTACCACCCTGGCCAAGTGTGGGTTGGCAGACTTTAAGACTGCCGTTGGGCAACCTCTCAGGCATGCAGGTTGTATTACAATGTTTTTTTTGTCACCGTTTAACTGAGTGATAATTAGTTATTAATACGCACATGACGGCGTATGAAGTCTGTCAACCCGCATTAGCCTAATACTTCTCATTCTGACAGGAGACCCGTGCCCAGAAGTAGGACAGTATATGATTGGATGATGATGATGACGCACACTATTGCGAAAAGGCTGAGCCTTCGATTCGAAGTCGAGACCTACGACTTGGAATTCCAATAGTCATATCATATCACTAGGCTATCACTGTTATATCACTGTTGCATATGTCGTCTAGACAGTGGCTCGGGACAAAATTATATTGCAGCACGCATGTTAGCATTGATGCCATTTCATTGACTAAACATAGGCTGTTATAGAAGTCGTGACTACGTTTTCGGCCTAATTGACAGTTTTGGTGTAGAGCATTCAAACTAGGCAATGCTAATCTCGACTTTGATATTAACTGGTAACGAAATTAAACGTTATTTATTTCGGTAAATAGCTTTTAAAGACACTTTTACAAGTCAAATGTTTTGAATTTTTAATGCTAGATGGCGCCGGCATTTCCTAACTGAATACCTCTGAGAAAAAACACCGAAAAAAACTCAGAAAACATATAGTAACGTAAGTTAAAGGATTTGAATCACATGTATAGGTTTAAATGTTCGTGAAAAGGCATAACACAAACAGAACTGATTACATACACATAAGTACAGAGATTTGAACATATAACTAAACTTACATTACCATTATAGGTATGGCTATTTAAGTTTACTGCTCAATCACCTTTATGTGACCAGTTATTAAGGTATTGTCATGGCGGTTTAAAATGTTTTGCTAATAGCAGTATATGCTATGAAGACGTTTTACTTCAATTAAATACTTCAATGTAAAACAGGTACTTTTGAATGTTGAGAATTACATCTACGCTAAAGAACTGATTGGAATATGCCTATTAGACACCCTTTGCTTTTACTACTCGATCACTCTTTATACAAAGCACAGGTTACTAAACGGAGCATGATAAAATAGACTGCTGTTGGACTTGGACTGTTGTGTTAAATTGACTACACTAAAGAAGCCTTCATCCACCAAACTTGATTGCAGGCAATCCTTCAATCTCCGATCATTAGTCCATCTGCTAATCGTATTCATATGCCATCAATGCTGTGAGATATTTCGTCGCCACATTTCTATACAAAGCAGCGCTAAGCTGATGATTCATCATGGAACTGACCTGTGATTGGATACCGTTGGGTATCCTGATTGGAGGCGGTCTGTGCGGAGCCCCCGTTGAACCGGAACCATCGCTCTGCCACAAAAAATACACATTAATATTCTATTCACCTTTCCTCTTAATACAATTACGTTCGGGGATTTCTTAAACGACGTCTCAGAATTGGATTTTTTTTGCCTAAATCAGTGTTCTTTATTGTAAATTGTGTTTAGTATTACGATCTTAAACCGCGATATACAGATGGAAACGTACAGATAGAAGTTTTATGTCGTTTTAAATTTAGAACAATAAACTTTTTTTTCTGAAGTCCGTTAATACCTCATGGATCGTCTACCACTATGTACCGACTAAAATTCACACCTAACGTTCCTTACCCTTATGATATTCGCAGGATTATATCATACAATAGATCCTCATGTCTATCATCGTCATCATTCACAGCTTATATTATCCCACTGTTCAGTATAAGCCTCTTTTCTTTAAAATACCAATTATCTGTATCCTTTGCTCTCTCCTTCTTTCGGTCTCCAAGCCTGTCATTTCAAGGAAAGCACAATGCTCATATATGCATGTACCTTCTGATTTCAGATTTAACTCGCCAAGTTCGCTGTATCAAATGTATTCTGCCATTCATCAGCGTATGTACATGTAACAAGTTTCCCCGAGTGATCGAACTTGGTGGCGCCGTTTTGGAGTTAACCACATTAAACTTAATTACAATGTACGCCTGATGAATAATTCAACCAGGAATTAACTAGTCCAAGATGTGGCTGTGTTACGGCATGAGAAGTTACAAATGAGACGTGAAAAGGCCGGTCACGCATCTTAGAACCTCTTAATCAGTATGAGCGTCATTATTAATGAGTCTCCAAACATATTTGTGGTATTTTGGACTAAACATAAACAAGCTATGAATACACGAAAGGTAAGTGGCTGACTGATCATTTTCTAAATTACAGGCGGAGGTTCTTCCCGTACGAAACAAATATCTGCATGTCTTTCAATGCTAATCCATGCATGAGGTAAGGTTTCCTAAAAATAATGATAATAAAATGCTACAGTAATAACATTTTAAAGACTACATAGGAAAGTTCCATTGTCGTTAACCATATTTCAAGGTAGCAAAGCGATGTTGTACAAAAGATGGTGAAGCCCGAAGCGGTGGAGTTAGGTGGGGAATTTAAAAAGTTTCATGATAACAACATTTTCCTGGTTGATATTGCTTTGCAAAGAGTACGGCGTGATAATAAACACCATTGTGTTCCGATAAGCAGTTGTAACGAAATTTTTCTCGATTTTACCGAGGAATACTGTAACAAGACGCGTTTGGACGCAAGACACGTGTCCCTTATTATTTACTATAACGATTGAACATTTCTGTTCGTTCCTTTATTGTACTACATAGTTACATATTAATACGGATAAGACTACGAACTATTAATTTTGGGAAAAAAATACGTGATAGCGATCTTAAGTCTATGACGCCATCGTTGATCGGCCTACCTTTTTTAGAGCTGCATATAACACAGATTGTATGGCCACATAGTTACAGAGTGTAAAGTGTTTACCTTGTGTGGGACATGGGGGCGGTGATGGCGGACGCCGTTCTGCGGCGCGTGCGCGGGCTTCTTGAACTCGCTCTCTCGCCGCGAAGGGGGGCCTGGGAACAAGCGAACATATATTTATAAGTATGTACAGAAGCAGCATGAGTTTACTATATTTTATTTTATCCTCTTCTATACATAGTATAGCAGAGGATAAAAGCAGTGATAGCCTGGTGGTATGACCATTGGACTGCCAATTCGAAGGTCTCGAGTTCGAACCCAAGGCACGCACATCTGACTTTTCGAATTCATGTGCGTATTAATAATTAATTATCACTCGCTTAAACGGTGAAGGAAAACATCGTGAGGAAACTTGCATACCTTAGAGATTTTTCTCGACGGTTTGTGAAGTCTGCCAACCCGCACTAGGCCAGCGTGGTGGACTATAGCCTAATCCCTCTCAATATGAAAGGGGGACCCGTGCCCAGCAGTGGGTTGATTATGATGATGATGATACATAGTATAAAACAAAATAGTTTTTCGCTGTCTTTCCCCCTATACACTCAGATCTTTTAAACTACGCAACGGATTTTAATGCGGTTTTCACTACAATTTAGACAATTTCTTCGGGAAGATTTATATGTATAATACATGCATGTTATTAGTAATTGAACGCGTGCGAAACGTTGTATAAGCGGTGTTGTTTAACGTTCAAAGTTTTATAAAATGTATTTGACAAGTAATCATTTATTTCATTTCATGATCCTAATCACTCAATCACTGGTTCAATTTAGACAGGAAAATTAAGCAGGTTGCTATTTGATTTCAGATTTAAATGAAGAGAAGGCAAGGTTTGCTAATATTTCCAAATTTCGTTGTTTTAAGCGATATAATGTACAAAGCCGCGCTCTTGGCTACTTTTAAACTTACATGATTGTTAATAAATGTATAATTACCGATTAAAAATACACTTCTGAATTTAGAATATGGAACTGCTTCATTAGCCTAGCGGTCGTAAGCGGGAATAGAATACTGCTACGCTTGAGGTTCTGGGTTAGATTCCCAGGTCGACCAGTGATTTTTTCTTTAAATTCTTCGTATTACCTCGGAGTTTGGATTTGTATCTATGGCAATAGGCTCACTCCCTATTACATTGGACCTATACATATATAGGCGAACTGTGGGTACCTATACATTAGTATACCGATGTCTAACCCTTCGGGGAATACAGGCGTGAAGGTATGTTAAATGACTGAATATAGAAAGGTCAAGGGACCTTGACCTAAGCGAACATTATTTGAAGTGTTTGATCCGTAACGGGGATCTATACATCCCCAGACGTTAGTTAATAATGTCCATGAGAGCATATTTATTACACTTGTTCTAAACATCAATCTCAAAGGAGTTACAAAGTAATTACTGTTTGGTGTCAACGTTTACGGGTCGAGATTTTTATGGATTAATAAAAGACCGACATCACCTCAGTGCGGAAAGTCTCGAAATCATAAGGCACTTTAACTCCCGTATAACTAAAAGAAGGGGGTGGGTGCCCCTGCCGCCCCCTGGGTTCGTGAGGGGAATCTCGGCTAGGTGTTTAGCTGGTTTATGGAGATTGCGATCAGGACAAAGGAGTCCAAGTTACGACGCCTAGATTGCGCACTGATCCATATAGTCCCTTCTAAATAGATAGCTACCACACCTTTTTCTATCAGAAAGTTATAGAATGTGTTTTATAGTGTTTATATTCTATGTGAAAGGGTGTAACGGACTTTTTTTATATTATACGGGTATTATTCGGACCACACGTCATTAACTACATAGATCCGGTATCCGGTCGATGAACTAGAACTTAGCGTCTCATGTTAGCTATGTTATAGTTATTTCAAAATGTAGGTACATTATAGTAAGGACCTAAGCGAAATTAAGTAATATAACATACCATCACGCCTGTATTTCCCGAAGAGGTGTACCATAAAACCATATCTTTCCTAAGAATTTCTCAAAGAATGTATGGGAAATAAATCTCATGCTGTTCGTATCGTAATTGTATTATAAGAAAATTCAATAAAAAGATGATTTGGTCATTTTGTAGCTACCTCTTAGTTGAATGCGCGCGAGTGCAGAATTACTCGCACGCACGGAATGCTTGCTTGTGATTGGTCAATTTACTATTTTCCATTACCCGCTACTAGTTTACAACCGCTAATGCACATCACTAACAAGTTTCGATCATAACATTCATAACTGAATCTCATTTAGCGATAAAACGGTGAGTAAGGCGGCTCACACACGAGCAGCCATAATGAAAAACACTTTCATTGTTCAATAAGCACATAATCATGTTATTTATTGGTTTATTAACAAAGTTTATGAAATCAATATTATTTATTTCATTGCCTTAATACCTAAGTAGGTACTTGTATCGTCGAATCATCCGCAAAATTATAATAAACATCAAACGAAGACAAAATTAAATTAAAGCACTGATATCCATAAGGTCACTTTACTAGAAGTTGTCTCCTTCGTGTGTGAGACGCTTTAAGCCCGGGGTATCGTTTCAAAAACTGAAGCTCAGTACACGTATCGGTGCAATCCGGCCACCTTATTGGATTAGAAGCAAAAACACCGCACGGTAATCTTCTCGGTAGTACCTCCCATATTTTTTCGGAAGCCGATATTATAACTGGATATTTATTTTCATGGGAGCGGTTACCGTGAGAAACAATCGTTGCTTGGTACTTAAAGTGAATTATTTGAGATTCAATTTAACTATCCGAACGAGATAAATATCACCAGATAATCTATTTCTAAATTTGATCAATATTTGTAACATTATAGTAAAAAACATTAAAACAACTATCAAAGTGCGATAAAATTAAGAGATCACACGTTGTTACTGTCATTTCAATGTTCGCTAACTCTAGTACCTATGAGCAACTTAGTTGTTACCAAACAAGTCCAACTATCTCTACTCTTGCATCAGACCATTCTGTGGAGAGATTCGGAGCAACAAATTCAGTTATCAGCTTAAGCTCTCGACCTGAATCCAAATCCCCAATATCTAGCAAGAGTATTAACTGAATATTGAGGAGTAGGCTACCGACAAAAGAAGACGGGCACACAATGCAAGCCGGGAGCGCCGGCGGACCGAGCCGTGTCGAATTCTCCTCACAATTACACACCGTTACCTTATTGTAGCTATTGTTGATCGGATCGCCTTATAAGATCTTGGGAAAATCATAGTTATTTACAATACGAGTTTAAATTGTCAAATTGATTACTTGGTCGACTACAACCCATCTACGTTTTGCTCATACGGGAATAATGATATGTTGATAGTGGATTGAAAAAAAAAATGTTGAATCTTCTTTTTGGATCAGGTGAATAAGCGGTCAAACCAAGGCCATTGATATAAAAAAGTATAGTCTAAGTAAATAAATAACGCAAGCACAATATAGCTCTTCATTTCCTTTCCTACTTTTGTCTTGTTTTATTGCATTAGTTGTATGTTTCGTTCATAATCCATGGTGTGGTATAAGATTAGTATAATAATGATCCGCAAATGATTCTCCGTCACCACAAGACAAATTGCCAAACAGTAATTGTCAACACTGACAAACACAAATCACTTTTTGACAAGACAGCGTTACAATCTGCAATTTGAACACCTCCTATCCTAAGCCATCATTATTTACGCTACATGAGTTCAAGTCCCTTTGCATTCACTGTTCCTAACCTACCATCTATGTAATATCATGTTTGTAGTTAAATAAGCCTTTCGTAAACAAATAATAGACAATTTGCATAAATTCTATAATTTTATGTTCGTTTGGCCACCTATTATCGTCTATAACCCTCGCACGGCGATTTTAATCATGAGTTCATGACTTATCAGATAGTGCAATGTACTAATAACATGTATGTATTATACATAAATATAAACCTTCGTCTTGAATCACTCTATTGCTGAAAACCGCATTAAAATCCGTTGCGTAGTTTAAAATATCTAAGCGTACAGACAGCGGGAGCGACTGTTTTATACTATGTAAAGAAGAGAGAGCTGTAATAACTGCATTAATTGCTCCATGGTCATGATAGCTTCAATATTTCAGATACATTGAAAGATTCAGGTTATTTTAAGCAGTGAGTTTTTGTAGTAGATTAGATAGCCACGCCTACTGTGTATTCAATGCTAATAAGTTTTTCTGCGGTCTTTGGCTTCGCGTCGCTACACACCTGTATGAATAAATAAATAATGTATCCTTTATATGTGGTTGAACATTAATATATATGCTGGTTGCAAAGTTTAACAAATAAAATACACCATGTGGCTCCGATTACACATCCGGTACAAAATATTTTATTAGTAGACGGTATTTGCGACGCAAAGTTGAAGTAAAGAAAAAAGATTAAGAATTAATCAGCTGCCAGCCCTGATTGCTTGTAGGGTAGTTTTATATTAACGGGTTGGCTGCGGTGTAATGGGGGCCGCGGCGAGAACAATGGTCAGCGCTGGCCAATGACGCGAGCACCTGCGGCCGTTGACACGTGCGCACGCGCAAACAGCCGACTCGCATTGCTTTGTTTTTAATTACATGAATTATATCTTTGTAAACGATTAAATTAGTACCATACAGGATATTCTAGCTTGTTCAGTTATAGAGGGTATCATAAATTAGCTGATTAGATTAATAAAGATCGACTAGCTGGATCTGGATTGGGGCGGAGCACACCCACGTGGATTAAGATGCGGCCTGTTACTATCTTCGTTAGTAAAACGTCATCATATAAATAAGTTCAAACGTAATATTATTCATTGCTGCCATTTCAGGTTTTCCCTCGGGCATTATCCCACTAATTATAATATCAGATAACGTTTATACCGCGTCGTTCCGCTCTTTGCACGTAATTGAATATTAAAAACGCTCATTTAGCAACATAGCGTAATTCATAGCTTCAATTTGCATATTTATACTGAAAGCGAATGGAACGTTACAATCTGTCACCAGAACACAAAAGTTGGGAAACCAATATAACCTTGTCAACGTTGTTTCGTATACAGTAAATAACTTAAAAATAAATAATAACTTAAAAATATAGGCTTGATTATTCGCTTATTATTCATTTCGACATAATAATATCCTGTCTTCCGATAAAGTTCATGTAATATGCGAAACAAAAGGCAATCTACGATTCATAACAGGAAGGGAGCTTCACAATTTTAGAGAACTATCTAGTTTGCTTTTAATTTCCAATATAAAAATCGCAATAATAATTCAGCCAACAAAAAATTCACCAATTACTGTTGTATGCATGATTGCAAAAAGTGACAGTCAACAGGTCTCGAGTCTCGAGTACGAGAGTTGGCACGCGTAGTGTTGTCATAACAGAAAGTTTGGGGTCACCGTAAACATAGTAGAAACTATAAGGGTCCTTGTACAACGGAATGATGAGCAGAATGCCGGGCACGCGTCGCCTTTGTTCGGCTCGAGGTCGCAGTGCGAAACGTAACCGTGTCAATGCGATCTGCGACGACACGTCTCGAGGCCTTTCCCTCAGCTATAAGGAAGTTAATACGATTTATTCGCGGTGCCGACACTTACGCGTATCATACACAATTTATAAAAGTGTGAAATTGATGATTATTTGCTTTAACTGGAAGGAAAAACAACAACGTTTAAGGGGAATAAATAAATACATTGAAGATGTGTCAAGACTCGTGGTGCTGTGACATAATTTTGTCGTCAAATTATTTCGTCTTGATCCATTGTCTCGGCATTAGATATGCGACGACGAAATTATTTCGTGACGTGCATGTTGATCTATCTTATTCCGGCATAGCAATGGGTCAATTATTGTCTGAATTGCATATTTTCTTCTGTATGATAGCGTTAAGATATACGCTTACACGCCTAGCTTCCGCCTCGGGATCATATATGTGACCTTTGACGAAGAAAAATTGTTTTTTATCACAACTTTCTAAATTAGATAACTCTGCTGCGTGAGCTCGTAGCATTTGCGTGACATTTACAACATACACAGCTTCCATATTCAATAGCTGTTTGAATAATAGTATTTATACGTTAGCGCAGTTACTTACACAATCTTTAAAAATACCGCATAAGATAATGCTTCTGTTAAACAACACTAAATTCTGAGCAAGGTGATCAACAGACGTATTGCATTTTCCTTTTACGATCGACAGGAGAGAATGGTTCAAGTACCTACTCAGGCTACTTGCGAAACAAAAGGTTTCTAGTTGAGGAGGTATTTTTATAACTTTTCTATCACAGTACGATGGTTATGGCGAAGTGGTGAACGACGCCTGCATTTTGTATGCAGACGACCGACTGCATAAACAGAGTACACACGCTCGACAACACAGACACAATCAAGGGGCTACCTCGGGTATAAAGGGATATGAGATATTGAACGAGACAAGATTCTTTTACTTCGGAAGACGGTAAAATATGAAAAATAAGACTCCAATCTTTACAGGAACAAACTCAATTCATTGGACTTCGGAAATAACATAAATAGTCACAAAATTATAGGCGGGATGATGGAAAAACGAATGAAGAGAGACAAAAACTTGCTCCATCGACATAAAACATCAAGTAAACCCGCTCATAAGAGGTGATGTATATCTATTGCGGTTTGCAAACGTATTAAATGAGTTAGAAAAGAACATTTTCGTAGCAACTTCTGTAATCTTGTGGTAATTCGCAATACCTTGGATTGGACCCTCCCAATTTCCTTGTCGATAAATAACTAAGTTTCTTTCATGTTGATCCTAGTCCAAACATATTTCATTCCTTTCAGTATTGCGCAGAAAAAATCTTTTCGTACAACTCACGTCATAAAAAGGAGATAACTCCAGTCGTAATTTCTTAGGCTGAACGTTTTGGGTTGTGTCTCTAAATGAATATTACTGCGATGTTAGCTCGGCTGATATGCGATATAGCCACGATTTAGACTTCGCCCCGAGCAATAATCTTGTCCGAGAATAATTTACCATATTACAACAATGGAGGATGCCGAATACGAAGCTCTCAGGTTAACCTTTACGTGGATAAGGTAATAAAGTTTTTTAGCATGACATTTCGTTTACGTAAGCTAACAAATAATCTAAATAAACATTCTGGGTTTCCTTGTAATGTGGAAAAGCCCATTCAGGGGAAAGTACTTAAAGCTTTCTGCCTGTTCGTAGATTTATATATCATCGTTTTGTTACCGGTAAGTCGTTCGTCATAATCTTTTAAGGTATTACGGTCTTTTAGCCATTATACACTAGTAGGGACTTGCGGTAAATATTTGCGGTAATGGGTTTCGCAGAAGGTCCGACAAGTCATGTTTAATTTCGTCTCTAATCAAAATGTTGTGGCTTTGTTGCCAGAAGTCACGATTTATGTTATACAAATATTAGTTTACCGAACCTTTATTTGAGTCTACTGTGGATTTTGAAATTGTACTGTAACTAAGAAATACAAATGAATATTATGACTGGTTACATATATTTACCAATCATTGATTGCAAAATATAAATGCGTAAAATGTGGTAACAATTGATACTATGATATTCTAAGAGATAAATAAATGTTGACGCTGAGGTTCAACGAGACAGCCACGTTGCGACATCGTGCAAGAGTATGTTACATCAAAAACGGCATAAAATACGAGTAATTCTTGAAATTTACATATAATCAACGTCTATTCGAGGTCTGGCGGGGCACGTTCGACGTCTGCCGACAGCACTCTGCCCATTTATATGCATATCACACACTGGCGGATTTTGAGACGCACCACAAGCGTCTGTTTATAAGTATTACTACTTATTTCGAGTAAAAAGTTCACCGTTAAGGTATCAGTTGCATTCTTCCCTTCGGCGGACAAACAAAGCCTCGGGCGTTCAGGCTAGCAGTGTCCATAACAGACTAGTAGCTACCGTCGTATGTAATAACAGCCACTATATTTCAAGATTGCATTATAAGCACGGAATTGCTTAACTACAAAGTTATTTTAAATAAACAATTTCGTAACAATTATGTATGTTACTTTACGACAACAAAAGTTTATAAAAATAAACGTTCAAACGGGAAATAGGAAATTTAAATGTCGAGCTTTGATATTTGTATAACGAACCAATTATTTGAAGATTACAGAAAATTCGCCTCCTGAATCGCACAAGGATAATAATATTATAAATGTAAGTGAGTAACTGATGGTAAAGGCAGATACAGCTGAACGCATGCCACGCGTACACAGTCAAACGGCTATAAATTGTCCAGCTGGCGACTAGCACACCGACACACTACTTTATGAACGCCGCAACTCCTAACCCGACATACAAAACATATATTTTTTGTATGTATGTTGTTCATTTTTCTCGGCTGGCGTCGGAATCAATTCCCAGCTGTCCCCCGGGGGCAATACCTCATATCGGTGTCCTGAGAGCCGTGCCTCATGCCAATATACTTTGTGAGTACATGGTACGCACACAAACAAATAGGTCATGTTGTTTGTTACACGGTATAATCGACGAATAAACATGTTATAATGTTGCTGTATTTTCCACGACAATTAGAATGTTCTGCGAGCGACGCGCGTTTCAAGGGTTAAACTGCCACCGGGTGAAAATAAGAATGAAGAACTAATGAGGCTAATCTCCAGCAACTGTAGGCAATAAGTGCATAATGATGTGCATAGAATGCGGGAATGTCTAACGATGGTAGGCAGTGGAGAATAAACTCCATTGGCTGATGTAGCTTCCTGTACATTTATCATATTTTAAAGCATGCATATTTCACCGCGACCGCACAAAGAGGTGAGCGAAATAAAAGTATGAACTAACAGAAATAATAAGAGTAATTCAGCATTCACGTCGGCTTTACCACCTCAGAAGAATTACCCTCATAAATCTTTCATTCGCGCGCCAGTTCAGCTACTCACTTATTAAAATAATCCTGAACTCTATACGCGACGGTTTACCGTCGTTATTTTGAAAATGCTCGATATTACCCCAAAATCCGTATACCATTTAAACAATACGTACATTGTAATCTCGATTACAAATGTAAATTATATTTGCGAGGGCCATGTAATAAGGCCGGAGCCTGAATGAATGTCAAGGGTGAACACACCACGTTTTATAATAAAACATCCGTGTCTGTGGATGTGTAAATGATGACTGATAGGCGAGACGGATCAAAGGCTAGAGTTTGCCACATAGTGTGGAGTTACGAAATGTTGCGTAATTTGCATACTCTAATGAAAATAACACGATGATAACAAAACGTGCGGAAGTAACATTTATCATAGCGTAGGTCGGGGAAATGTGGGGGAAATAATTTCCTTCGCTCATTTCTTTTTACGAAGCGTACTTGTTCTATATCTGCGTACTTGTTATGCATAGCATTCCATAGTAAGTTGCTATAAATTCTAATTAAAGTTAAAGTAATTACGGCAATAAGTTCGTTAAGCAAAGGAATATCTTGCACTAGAGACTAATAATCTTAAGACAGTATCATAATATTTTAAAAGTAAATTACATCGTTTCACATTTATGTCTATAAACCACGTTATTAGTTCAACATTTCACGTAAAGCGCAGTTATTTAGCAACGCGAATTAGTGAAAATTTCGTGTAGCACAAAGTGCACTGCACCATGCAAAAATGACTCCGTAAAGTTTCGTAATATACAAAGCCAGATGAAACTGAAACGTAATAAATGAAAGTACACATTATAAGACCTGCGGTTTTGAGGAGTAGGTGCTTAAAATTATAGGGGGGTAACTTTTATTTGTAAAGCCAGCACTTGATGGGTATAGAGCTTGATGATTAGTTAAAAACAAAGGTCTTCAAGTAATAGTCACTGGGTTATTAACTTGTTATGAAATGCCGCATTCGCCTATTTGTCGCAAGCTCGACTGCAACGCTTGAGGTCCTGGATTCGATTCTCAGGCCGAGCAGTATAATTGAGTTTTTCTATGAAATTCTCAGTAGGAGCTCGGAGTTTAGATATCTGTCCTCGCCCCCTGTGAACTGCGCGTGTACATTGGTACGCCTCTGCTTAACCCTTCGAGGATTACAGGCATGATGGTATGGTATGAAATTGCATATTTTTTTTTTATATCACTAAGGCAAACAGGTACTTATTACAGAAAACACAAACATGACAAAACTACGTGTATTTAACCTCGTGGGACCTTTTTTTGCCTTACTCTACCGACCATTGCCACCTCTGGCAGTCTACCTACAATGTATATTAGATGTAACCTATATAAAAAGTTTAATTGAATACTATAGAATAGATCACTATGACCTTTACTAATGACCAGAAGGCTTCACTCGATTGAAACTTCAGTAGATGTGGGTGTGTAATATCTCTGCCTACACATTGACTTTAACAGGTGTGATGTTTATGACTCACATTGAGTTGTAACTTCTAAGAAACACAATATATACTTAGTGATGTTAATAACGCAATTTGTACTAGAATTATTCGCGTGTAAATGTTAGGGGCAGTTTCAAAGTAGCGCTAGTGATTGAAAAACTATGTAGTAATAATGTGCTGCCGTGGAGTCGTGGTGATGATGCGCGGAGAAGTACGTGTCACCAGAACCACCACCGGGCTTTAAATAAACATGTGGATGGATAAAAGAAAAGACGGAGACCAAAGAAAAGATACGATGGACTGTGTGAAAGACGATATGGTACGGAAGGAAATAAGTGATGAGATAAAAGTTGATAGAGTCGAATGAAAAACAAAATAGCGTACTGCGCCAACCTCAAGTAAGTTGGGATAAGAGCAGGAGAATGATGATGAATGTTTCCACTGATAGCAACTCAAGCATCCTCTCTCAGGGGGCCAAATCAACACTCAACTATGGATCGGGTCCAAGACATGTCAATTTATTGGCTCTCTATATTTTCATTCAAAGTTTGAGGAACCCTACCAACATTTAATTAATTAAAGTACACAAAAAATATTATTTCAAAAATATCTGTTTTGCTCACCCTACCTAGCTGGTTTGAATTGACAGCTATGACGTCACAAGATGGCTGGAAATCAGTCCTATTCTTATTTGAAACGCATAGTATAGTTGTTTATTCATATTTTAATTCACTTGACGCGTGCATACTACCGAAATTAGCGCTCATTTATTGTCTCGATAGAATCCTTGCATTATATTGTGTAGGCCTATGTAAAAGGAAACTATTTCGCATCGATGCTCTTCGACACAGCGCTAGTATAAATACTTGGTTGACCTTACAAGTACTCTAGCACTGACCATAAGAAAATTAAGAGCAGTTCCGTAAGCCATCGATGGGTCTACATTGGCCATGGTAGGAACAATAGTGGCGCACTACGGGCCACTCCGCCATCGTGGCCATGATTGGTAAATTGAACCTTGACTCCGCAACTGGGTCGCAAACATCTTGTACTATTCATAGACAGACAAATAAGGTTCAGAAAACCCACTTTGCTGTTATGGTCTCATAATTATAAAACTTACTGCTTATCTTTTATCTCGATTAGTCAAGAAATATAAATAAAACTTATTTTTATTACCTAGATGCCCATGTTAAAAGAATCACTGTAAATTTTTTTCAACTTACATATCAGCCAAAACCAAACAGTTTAAATGTAATGGACAGATTAATAGTGTCATTGTACAAATATTCATTCTGCAATAAAAATAATGTACCTAATAAAAGAGTCGAATAAGTCTACAATATATCATGCTTCGGCACAGCAGCTAACCACGCCTAGTTTCGTTAGTCGTTTGTTGCTGTTGCTCAATATGTTTAAGGTAAATTAAGAAACACTATCAGAAATTTTATACATATAAGTAAGTGTAACTACCTACTGCAATGGTAATTCTAGCTGACACGCTCTCTTCGTTTATAGGTATCGTTTTATGACGTTCATTAATCGGAAGTGTACCTTCTGTAACTATTCTCCTGTGCTATAATACTCACAAGTGGGGCTTTTGTTTTTCTGGTAAAAAACCAGTGAGTCATCTTGGACCTTCACATTTAGCTACAATCAGTGACGTATTTTAATGTTTCTCACGCTTTCACCTTCCACCAGTCTCCTTATGTCGTAAACAAATGAATAATGCAAGTATTTTTTCTCTCAGGAATGCGGTAATATATTTTTAAACCATATTTGCTCCCATATTAGCTTGACGTTTTTAGAAAGAGAAAGGAAAGGAAAACGAAACAAGAAAAAAACAGCGGAATAACATTTAGGTGAGAAAGATACGAAGTGCCGTGGGGCAAACCGACTTATGGTGACATAGACCACAATTTTCCTGTAACAAGGGGGATTTCAGAAAAACAAACTTTATGTATAAAACATATCAGAGCATATGAAATTTCATTTGAACATATTTTCATTGAAACTAGTTAGATTGTTACACAAATATGAATAAATGCTTTATTTATGAAATAAACGCAATACAATCTTAAATATTGTCTCGCACAGTTTGTTGTCAGTAAATCTTATCCCGGCTACGCCACCCACTAAGTGTACCACCCTAACCCTTAATTTCTCGCGACCGCAGCTCTCCCAACGCTTTATACGAGTAAATAAAATAAGCAGCTACTGAAACGCTTCAAACTACCTCACTTTTTATTACTGTATGTAGTACTCATTATTGCTTTACATTACACTACTTTTGAAAGCTTACAAATAAGTTGTTTGTTGTTTTAATTAAGCAGTATTTTGTGCTATATAATTTAAATAATCCTGGTGTATTAAAATCATGCTTTATAGAAACTGTTAAGTTCACAATACATCTCTCGGATAAGACTTTATCAACACAACAGGTCTTTCATCAATTATAATTTAAACTTTCTCAAACTTACCGAGACCATACTCCTCAGGATCCTATTTAGTATTAATCTTGTGTCATTAATGATTTAGTATTAATCATTTAATTAAATAAGAATGTAATGTGCGATACGGACTGTGCTGTTCTGTTATGAATGCGATTATAAAACACCAAACACGGTTATTGTTCAACATCAAGCGCAAGTGGGTGTGCTCAATCATTATTTATACCTTGAGGAAAAATTGCATGTTCGCATGTGTGTCATTAAACAATTTCTCTTCGCCGTATAACGGTGCCTCTCTCCTGAATAAAGTACAAACCTACTTATATCTATATCTACACGGATTTGCGATACAACACTTTCAACTCAGAATTGAAAAGTGTTTAAGAATTACCAACAAGTGTAAACGACAACTGAAAGAAAATCCCGTTACGTTTTTATTCTTTAATTCATTAAAATATTAAGCGCTCGATGGAACAATCAAAAACATTAAACTCCATCCAATTCGTTTGGATGTCCCCCTTGGGCCCCTGTTAAGAGGTAACTTGTCAAATCCAACATGCCACCAGCTGAAAATTTTACTGTTTAAAATTAAATTCATTTTGACGGAAGAGGTGTCGTGTAGAAATATTAAAACTTCTAATTGGAAAATATTACTCAGTTCATACAGATGTATTCTGAAGTATATAACAGCCATGCTTCTGATAGACAGTAAACGTAACATCAGTGATTTTCATCTTAAAACTATGTACGTCCTTAATTCCATAAATTAATAGGTAACCCCACAAGAATTCAAAATACAATGTCATAAAAATGCCTACAACTGAACATTAATTGTTAATAATATTAAAGAAGGCGAACGCTTTGCAAACTTAAGGGTATTGGGGTCCGGGACTGGCTTATCCCCTAAGGTAAAAGTTCCTGAATAAAGTATAAGCCTCACATCTTGTCACTTTTATCAATGCACCTTGTTGAATTTATCTCACCCTCATATGAATATCAATTTCGTTTCACTTTATCCTTTTATGTTCACAACAAATTCATACAAAAATATACTTTTGCCTACAGTTCTGATTGAGATATTTTTCTTCATCGAGATATTCCGAGAGCTTACTCGATTACAATCACATTATCATGTATCTACATCACATAAACGCAAGGTGAGGCAAACGATCTATAATAACGACTTTTTTATATCCTGAAGCTGACCTACCTCTTATTTATCAGTCCGTCAGTTTTGCTAGCTCGTTTACAAACCTCTTTCACGGTAATGCTATCATAACCCAATATTTAAAAGTCTTTTAGCGATATTTTTGCAGAGATACCCAAAAGCCTTTCAGCTTTAATAAATTACAGCTTCAAAAGGTTCCTGAAGTCTATTGCAATAATTATGGGAACTTAAGGTTATTGAATTACCGTTTTGGACGGTTATATCCTTCTTAGTAAAGATAAGTCTTTGAATAGATGTCTTTCTATTTTGCGGGTCTTGTTAAAATCTCTTAATATCTTTCGTGTTGGTTTAGTGTTACATAATTGTTGTAAGTACACTATAATTACATGAAATACAAGTTTGTTTACTACCACGCGATTAGCAGTGCATGAATTATCTGAATTAAGTTTTAGGTGTGCTCTGTCTTTTGAGAAACTGATCAACTGTCACTAACTGTCGCAAACCGTATTAATACATCTTCGTCTGAAGCTGCCCACATCTCCATAAACTGATGCATACTGCACAGCAGGATATTAGGGCCACAATATAGTAGACGAGTCAATTTGCAGTGTGCATCGGAGGCGTACCGTCCGCGGTTGTCAACGCTGACGGATTCCCATAATTTATCATGGCCGCACATCAAATCACCATCGGAATGTAATGGACACAGGACATGTTGCGACGAGATAAGTCGTTAACGAAATTAAACCAATGCACGTCCAATCGCACGCTTTTGTTGTCCGCAATGTCAATACAATCACTGATATAATGACCCCAACAAATTACCCTTTACGTGGAATACTTTATCTGAGATCAGATGAGCTTTATTCTGTTTCGTAGATACTTTTTTCCATTCCCTCAGTGTAACTGATTACATAGGAATTTATTTTCGGTTAGAGTATCTAAAATTCCTATCTTGTAGAGCCACCATTTTTATTTTCGGTGATTACGATCCATATAAAATCCGAAGCATTCAACACGCCAATTTGATTTAAGATTTTATACGGCGTATTCTATGTAAATTTAGTTGACCTCAATAATCTGAAGATATATTATTAGAATAAGAAATCCAACCGATACACGCCTGCAACTCAATAACTCACTGGGAAGTCAAGCAATAGCTAACTCGGCGGTTCAATACGTCGTCGTTCCTAAGTTATGAGACGCATGCATCAGTGAAATGTGTGTGTATTCTTACATCGAACAGACTTCTCACTCCTGTGTACTATACAAGTAGTTAAGGCATTAGTCGATATCGAGGCGCGGTTAAACAAAAAGTGGTGGGTGTCATTATTATATGTCACCAGGTACAAATAAGGCTTGTCGCGTGACAAAGTGTTCAAGCCAATAAACCATCGGTTTACGTGATAAGGCGGCCGGCCGAGTTAGTTACGGTTTGACTGTAGCGTTACAATGGGAATTATGTTTTAACGACTTTGTTCATTGTTCTTTGGACATTAATTGTTTACACACGTATTGCATGCAGAAAGCACGGATGACGTCATCGATCATTATTTTATACTTAACCTAAATCAAAGAGTTTTAATTAAAATTCCCATTCTGACTCGCGCTGACCTCACGGTAGTAAAGTGGACATGCGACTTCTTTTAAGGCATGTATCGTAAAATACAAAATATATTTCTGAGCTGTAAATCGTATTGTAATATTGAGTAAAGACGTATATTTATTAACCGAGCTAAATTACACGAAGGTTGTGGGTTTTTCTTAGATTATTGGAGAACTACCTATTGTCGTTGTAGATTCGGGTTGAAACAGAGTTAGGTTAATTGTTTTGGATCATTTCCCGATAGGAAATAGTCGGTGAAAGGTCGTTGATGACAGACGAGTGCTTTGTTTCTCTCATCAAGCATAGCGCACGGGGAGACGCGGAGTCGCGTCTGCGGGCGACAGCGAACGCGTCGCGGCACACTACACGAATGTTTGTCACGCGACAAGAGTGTCGCTCGCGATTTTTGAATCATTTATCAACCGCTTGTTTACCCTGCTTTACGCTACTGCGCCCGGTTTCAACGACCGGGTAAAAACTGGGTCATTCTTCATTACGCCCACAGACGAGCCAAGTCAATCTATAGATTTCCATCATCGCTTATCCATTTTTACGTCTAGTTTTTCTTGCGTGACGGTACACTATTTCATTATGATATTGACAAGGGTCAATAAAGATAGTATATTAAAGAGATAACAATCACATAGAGTGACATTAAGACGGTAACTAATCGTGTTGCATGAGTGCGCGTTTTAATCAGGCATATAGTTAAAAGAGCTCGTTGCAATAGACAGTGACTTTCACAATGCACTCTTCGCATGCCAGTTAGGCAGCAAATGTCTTATGTGTAGTTGTAGAATGGAACTTCATACGTAAATAAAACACGTATTATAAGCAAACACAAATCTTGCTACATATTCATCTTGAGACTTTCTCAGCAATATGTTTGTTTGGTGTGTGTCTTGCATGTGTAATTTATAGGACATCAAAGGTCTTGGCATGGCAAGGTACATTGTTCTAACCGGTTTAATTAAGAGCTACCAGCAGAGCATCCGAATGATCGTAAAACGCGACGATAGTTGGCCCGGTTTTATGCGATGTCTTACAATTATTTCCTTCTGGCAGAATATCATTATTATATATTACTTCTTTTTATGGAGGTAACGTTTTATAGCGGTTCATTCTTTCGGATAAATCCCTGGTTTTTGAATAAAATTGCTCGCGCAGTGTGTAACGATATTAGTTATACCATATTTTAGACAGATTCAACGCGGGAAGACCAAAATAAATAACAGGATTATTCATAAATAACAAATAATTATATGTTTTACGGATATTGTATTTCAATGGCAAAACAATGAGAAACACTAAGTTTCTACTTGTATTTCATTACTTACGACGAAACGGAGAAGGTGTATTTTAATATTATTAAATCTAATTTCACACCAATTAGCGCAAAAAGCCTTTAACAATGGTTATTTAAAGAAATCGATAAAACGAATCGTGTAACATAAACGATGCCGATGATTGCTCATGTCTTATTTCAAAATTAATTATCTTGTCTTATTTCAAAAATGTTACAAAGAGGGTCGCTGTAAGTACCTAAAGCTCTACATTTCATTTTAGTGTTAGAAGCTTTACAACATTTATCGTTCAATATAAGACACTACAATGTACAGTTAACACGTAGGGGTGTGAATGCAGCTGCAATCTTTCGTCACGTTGGCGTCGCTCCCGTGACGTGGTACGTGTCACGCCGCTGCTGTGACGTCAGAGTGACAAAGTGCCCGGCCGGCCGTGATCTCGCTTCCCAATCCGGTGGACGCTACTGAATCATTTATTTTCAGCCCACATGTGCGACGACGGTCGATCACAAACAAACTATTATAATATTTATTAACCTCAACCATCGTGCAATCTTACAATTTTCTCACCTCAAAGCCACGCTAAAAGAAATTATGAAATTAGTTTCATAACAAATGGTAATTTTCACAATTTATTTAATAGACGTATAAATTATCAAGGATGTTGTGTCACGGTTGATTAACAAACGCGCTTCAAACAATATTTTGTTATGTTTTATAGTGAAATATTGTGCTGGTAAAATCTACTTTGAATAATCTACGCTGTTTTATCCAATTTGTGGTTAATACCTGAACTATAGTCACATATTGGGAAAGGTATATAAATTGGTCCCAATTAACTGATATGCAAATTTAATGCGAAAAAATATATTATACATATATCGGATAACCACTTAGATTCACCTGAAATATTGAAGATTTCGTAAGTAGGGCCAACGGTGCGGCCGCGTATCAAATAACTTTATCCTCTTTTGTTATGGTAATGTCGACTCCCAAATTTATCCACGCTGGTTATAATTTTGAGAGAAATAAAAACTTTTCGCTGCGCTTACAGGGAGTTTGTTTTCCGTTTTATTTTGTAACTTGACCGTCACTGATTGAAACAAAATTGCAATTACTGTAAATGTGATTACAATTCTGTTGTTACGTAATATTTGTTTAGCTGGTATTATACAACATTTAGCTAAGGTAAACATAACGGCACACAGTTGGAAATCAAAGTGGAACACGGCGTGTGATGCTCTACAATTCTACATACGGCAAGATTATAATATGCTTTTGAATCGCCATATTTCTCTACCTAGTATAGGCTTTCTCCTTTATATGTAGAAATAAGAGTATCAATAAAATGTATTCTAATACAATACAAATATTAACGTACGTACTTAAATCTTGGTATCTACGGTACGTCTTTCAAAACTATAAAGTAAAATTTTATTTATACCTTATAATTTTTGACATTTATCAAAGACAAATAACTGTTTTTTGACAAACGCGAATATTAGATTCAAATTGAACTAGAAAGAATGAAACTACTACTACTTATTACGGATTTTATCGCATTATTAAAACCCACAAAATGTAATTTCTTGCATAGCGTAGAAAATTAAGTAATTAAGTACCTACATATATGTACTTCGTTAACGGTATTGTGTTCTTATAGTTATATGCATAATATGGTATTACACCAACTATTCTGAAAAGATCCAAGATCGGGGCCAACGGCCAAATCTATACGAAATTAAATGGAATTTCCACGCCAGTAGTTTGCGGATGTCTGAAGAGGTAAAGCGAGCTGTGATAAAAAGGTACGGGTGGAATCTTCAATATTTTGGTCAGGAGAATGTAAATGACATCCCCTCATCGATTTCTAGAAGCTTATTCAAATTTACGACTAGTCTAGTCTCTGACCATTGTATCCTTATACGATCCAAACCATCATGTACAGAGCTTTTTTTTTTTGTTGACGGGGTTGGTAATGCTTTATGCACTACCCACCACTCCGAGCAGAGCGGTGTGGTGTGTCGGACTCAGCTCTGAAAAGAGTGATCTACCGACTAAAACCAACCTAGGTGTTTCGCGTCACCACTTTAGTGCCGGGACTACGGGAGCGCTGGATTCGTCCGCAGACCCGGCGTCATGTACAAAGCTGCCCCAGAACATCAAGCTACCCCAAATCTGTCAAATTTATTCGAATGATTTTCAACTTTAATACAAAACTATAAGGTTCATGTTCAATTGAAAAAAAAATATAGTTTTGGATAGCTTGACCTGCTGGCTGTACTTACTCTTGTATAATAATTTTATTAACTGGAACAGATTCTAATTTTATATTCACTAACGCAGAGCCTAAATCGCGAGGGCATACATATTTGAAATGTTGGCAGTTGATGTCTTCTATGTGTAAACCTAAAAATCCCACCCAAAGGGGGTTAAATTAACGTACAAAGCGGGGCGTCACTGGTTAATTAGTAATATATTAACACATACATATCGGTCACCGGTTCTAACTTAAACTTTAAGCTCATCAAGAGATTATTAATTTTCAGTTTAATTGATATCATTCGCGATTTAACGAATGAGAATTTATAAACGAAGTCAATTTAAATTTGCCAAACCTGGAGATCGAATCCACAGGACCTTTGAATACCTTGCCACGAAGCGGTATATAAAAACTAGCTTGGTAATGTGAAATCTTTTGAAGTTATTAAGTAATAACGAGTTGAAAGTGCTTCAAACTTGTGCAACCTTTCCTAAAAGACTTTTTGAAGTAGAATTACGTTAGTAAGAAGTACTAGTTAATTTCTTCAAAGTTTCGTTTAACGGAACTCTTGGAACCTGGATGTTACAAGGTTATATCAGAAACTCACAATTTAAATACATTTACAAAATAATAAATATATAAAGAGCATCTTTCAATTGTTTTATCTGTAAACTGTGTAAGATACCTCTAAAAGAAAAAGAATATAATATATCTACTAGTGTTCTGACGGTGGTTTCTTTTGTAAAAGTTTATATAAAAAGCAATTGACATATTCACATTATGTTTTCTGTTTAACATTGACAGCCGTAACGTACCTAATTATATATATGTTTTATTTACTCTTTGTGTAATTATACATAAAGAGTTTTCTATACTCCTTCTCCATTTATAAATGTTATGTAAGCCAAATCTAATACTGCTCCGAGCGCGCAATATTCATAAAAAGGTGTACAATAATTACGATATTACGTATTAATTCAGAGATATATCATTCAAGATCAATATATTAGTAGTATTTTTTTGCAAAAAAAACTATTTTTGGAACTAAACTGCTATTCAAATTAATCGCTACATCTTCAATCCTAAATCTTCTCCCTTTAATTCCGCAGTAGATCACACCTGTATACAACATTGTGTAAATATATTTTGCACTTAAACTGTCTCAATACGTTACGTGGGATCTATCTGTAGAATAGTGCGAGAAGTACCCGATCGAATCGTACCAACACGCAATCCGTATGCGCATTCAGAACGTGAGTCCTATCAACACACGAGACAAATACGTAACCAAATTACGATTGGACTTAATCAGAATCCTTTGCCTACATACGTAATGTCAGGGGGGCTTAACGCAGTTGAAATAGCTACTGTGAAGGTAGAGCAAAATAAGTCAAAGTAAAATGTTCCAGGTACTATGGAAACGTCAAAAAGTTAGTGCTTCGTCCCGAGAAACTATTGGGAACCAAGGACCTCGTTTTTGACTGAATATCTATGGATTAATAACATAAATACACAAGGACTAGCTGCCCCCGCGGTGTTACTCGCCTTTTTTCCTTTTTGCTCGGCTCCTATTGCTCGTAGCGTGATGTTATATAGCCTATAACCCTCCTCGATAAATGGACTATCTAACACAACATTTTTTCAATTGGAACCAGTAGTTCCTGAGATTTTCGCGTTCAACCAAACAAACTTCAGCTTTATAATATTAAGTACTAGCGATCCGCCCCCGCTTCGCACGGGTGCAATGTACTAATAAAATACATGTATTATACATATAAACCCTCCTCTTCAATCACTCTATCTAATAAAAAAAACTGCATCAAAATCCGTTGCGTAGTTTTAAAGATTTAAGCATACATAGGGATATAGGGACAGAGAAAGCGACTTTATTTTATACTATGTAGTGATACATTTGTAGCAAGTTTCTACCCACCTTCAAACTAAAAAGGGGTGAATATATTTGTAACTAAAAAAGCACTAGAGGTGTCTTTAAAAACTAGATTTGAAAGTACCATAGTCGCTTAACATTGATGGAGTATGTAGTGGCAAGTTGCCAACACTGAAGTATAAATCGGTGCTGATAGCGTGCCGCCCATATTTTTTTAATCTTATTCAACAGTACCGCGGACGTTGAATGTCCTTCCACAATGTGTAATATATATTTTACTAAAAGACCTATCCAGCAGTACAATGATAGGTTAGAAATGGCTATACAGAAACGCTAATCAATGTTTTGTAACCTAACATAATATACGATCACGACTTTATTCCTGGAAGGGTTAGTGAGATGTATACTAAGCTACCAGTTTCCCGGTATGATTAAGTCTCATGTAATACGGGGCGACCCTATTGCCATAAACCGGAAACAAACCTAATCTCCATCCGAGAATTTCATAGAAAAACACAATAACACTTTGCTCGACCTCAGGACCTCAAGCGTAGTAGTTTAGCTAGTGACTACTAGGCTAATGAGGCAGTTTTAGTAATCTATTAGGGATCAATGTGCAGACACAATAGAAAAACTTGTTTCGACCCTCTGGTGGATCACAGCTTCTATAATGAGGTGTGTCACGGTTCGAGAGAAACTTTACAAAAACATCCCTGAACAATTTTGATTAAGTATTTAGCCATAAACACTTTCATAACGTTCACATAACATTTTCCTTTTATCAAATAGACGGTTTCTCAAACCATGGACAGTTTAGTCCTATTCATAGTCTCATTATTCATTCTCACGCGTCAAATCAAGCGACCAACATAACAGGCGGCAGAACTGAAAAACTATATTTAAATTATTTAGCGAAGGAAAAATTCAACCGCGGGCAGGATTCGAACCTGCGCCTTCTGGTTAGGTACTTACACCAGACGCTATGACCGGTAAGCCACCGCGAGTCCCACCCGCTATGACGAATTTGGGCTATCACAGGGACCGTCCCTGTCCACGTTCTCCATAAAAAAAAAAACTTGAGAGGTGTCAAGGGACACCCTTCTGGATCGAAGTTCCTTTCATTAAAATTTAATAATTAAAAATAAAAAAACCTGTTAACCTGTACACACTCAACAATTCACAACGCGCGAAATTCAAATATTGTCATTCACTCAATAATTCGAAATTCAAATATTGTTGACAAGCAAAAAGTGTCGTGACAACTTTTCGTAAGATTTTTTTCCGTCTAGCCCCCTTTCACAACGCGCGATAAGGAACTTCGTTCCAAAAGCCGAATTCGATAGCGACTAAACTCCTGATAAAGTTAATGGACTTGAAAGAAGTGTGGACTCACATGGTGCAGGACTGGGTGGTTCAGCGCAGATCCCGATGGATTTGCTGGGGTCATCGATGAACCACTGCGCGAGGTGGTAGTCGCCGAGCTTGGTCTGGATCTGCTGGCTCACGCGATCCCTGTTGCCTGTCACCTGTCACACAAACGTTGCTGTTAGTACTTCAATAGTATCAATAAGTGGGAACAACTTGCTCTATCAAGGATCAATCAGTAGACAAACTTATAACATACTATCACGCCTGTATTCCCCGAAGGTTTAGGCAAAGGTGCACCAATGTACAGAGGCCAGCACATGAAGCTACCACAATCTGTCAAATTTATTTGATTGACTTTTAACTTTAATAGAAATCAATAAGGTTCATATTCAATTGGGAAAATTGGACAGTTTTGGATAGCTTGACCTGCTGGCGACTGTACTTGTAGATCCACAGTTCGACGGTATGTTTAGGTCCCATGTAATAGAGGCGAGCCTATTGCCAATAACCGGGCACAAATCCAAACTCCTAGTTGCTACTGAGAATTTCTTTAAAAAAACTAATAACATTTTATAATATACGCGATAAAATCCGTAAAAAGTAGTTTTATTTCAATGTATAATGTTCGCGTAAATGTCAGAAATCAATATAATAACATTTTGCTTGACCTGGGTATCGAACCCAGGACCTCTAACGTAGCAGTCGCGGTTATAATCACTAGACTAATGAGGCAGTTTACACTAGATTAGTGAGGGAATTAGTAGACACAATAGAAATACAATTGTTTCCACCCTCTGAACGATGATTCTTTAAAGTAATAATGACGACATAATTATCAGAAGAGGACTTTGTTAACAATTTTATTCTACAAATAATAGTAAAGTTTTTAAAGTTATTTAGAAAAGGAAAAATTCGACCGCGGGCAGGATTCGAACCTGCGTCTTCTGGTTAGGTACACCAGACGCTATGACCACTAAGCCACCGCGATACCATGCATGGAAAATGCCAAAAATATACAAAAAGATAGTTAGAAGGTAAGGTGGCATCGTTCGACATTGAACTAACTGTAAAGTAAGTCGTGTCGGTTGAAAAGTAAAAACTTGCTTTTCAATAGGTGTTACTGACGTCACCATAAAGACGTAAATTCAGTATGTGAAGGAAAAATTCAACATGACGGGTAGGTGTCGCGGTGGCTTGGTGGTCATAGCGTCTGGTGTACGTGTACCTAACCAGAAGACGCAGCCTGTTCGAATCCTGCCCGCGGTCGAATTTTTCCTTTTCTAAATAACTTTAAAATCTTAGCATGGAAAATGCCAAAAATATACAAAAAGATAATAGTAAAGTTACTTATGACTTTCGAAAAAAAACAAGCCCGCAGTAAGTCACCTTCAAGTCAAATTATACTTATAAGTTTCAGCGCAGTATATTGGTATCAGCTTTAGGTAATAAAGTGTTTAGTATAATAAGTTGTCAACATTATGATAATAAATAACAGCAATAGAAGAAATATAGTAGGTAGTTGTTAGTCTTCGCTAAACCAAGGCCTAAAATATATCCATCACTTTCTAACGTTGTATTCCGAAAAGAGAAATACCGTTTTATTTTGACGACACGTTTGGCTTAGCGGCTGAGCGATCGGCTTCTGCGCCACGGGTTGTGGGTTCAATCCCCCACACGGAACAAATATTAATATGATCTACAGGTAGTTTTTCATGTGAAGATTTGTGTTTGTAAACGCACTCACGATATAGGAGGCAACCTAGTGGGGCAACGATTTTATAAAAAAAAAACACGTATTTTGTCAATACTAAGGAAACATTATATTATGATAACAGAGATAACAAAAGTACTCAACAAAGCTGTTTCTGTCGATTTAAAGGTTTCCGATATGCTACATCCGCTTGCTAGCCAAATTTTTGACCTGGTTTTATAACCTAGTTTCTTCCACCAGCCTTGAAAATGTCTCGACGTCTATCTGTACTATACTGTCAGATTTGTACAGTAACCTTAAACCTTAATTGAATTCACTTTAACTAAATGCAATGCAAACACGAAACTACTGTTAGGTTTAAACTTTAATTGATACAAAATTAACTGAAAAGCTACATATTAAAGCTTCGTTCTTGAGCTAATATTAAAAATAATAAACGGACCAATGTACTTGTACACCCACAGTTCGCCAGTATGTTTAGGTCCCATGTAATAGAGGGCGCCTATCGCTATTAACCAGGCAAATCCAAACATTGAGCTAATTCTGAGAATTACATAGAAAATCCCAATAATACTGCTCGATCTGGGAATTGAACCCAGGACCTCTAGCATAGCAGTCGCGATTAGAACCGCTAGACTAACGAGACAGTGCTCATATTAATTTTAATTATTTTAACTGCCGAATAGCACTAGATCTTTGGTTCGATTCTCTAGTCGAGCAACATGTTATTGGGTTTTCCTACAAAACTCTCATTAGCGGTTTGGATTTGCCCATCTCATGACATGGGACAAAAACAATTATAATAATTATGACATCATAAATTACGTCAAAATAAATTCAAAATATTCTGCATAGTGTTGTGGTCTCTGTATTGTGATTAGGCTGTTTGTTTATAATGGATACATCGTCCAAAACGTTTGTTTATGTTATAATCAACTCCATCTGTCATCCCGGCATTGATTTAGTATTCAAAGTTGGCAGTGAATTCTATGTAACATCAACATTTATAATGATTAGCGACATATCTTAATAGCTGTTTACATTGTTTTTGACAAATAAAAAATATTGTATAATTTTGCATTCTGAAATAGACTGTGATGCTCCTTATAAACAGATTCTTAATCAATATTATGCAGACTATTCGAAAAACCAATGATAATACCGTTGTTACCCAAGTTACAAAACTTATGAATCATAAGAGGCAGTTGAAGTGAAGCTTTGCGCCATATTAACTCAAGCAGTGATACGTGCCCTTTGTATTGAATACCCATACATCAAGTACTAATATAAAAAGAAGCAAAAGCAAACAATTAAACCGCATCGAGAACTGGAAAGCTTATAAATGGTAATACAATCGTAAATAGCGTATGTATCATGACGAGGTCGCGGCCGTGTGGCCGGTATGTGTCGTCTCGTCCTAAATAAACCGGCTCACTGTCGACCGACGTGATTCACAGCACGCTTATTGGGGATACATGCAAAGCATATCACTATTTTTGCCATAATCTCCCATTATTGAACATTTGAGAAGATCATGCATGCCTTTATGGTTTTATTACAGGGTTCAGGCCCCTTCCCTTAAAGTGCTTTTCAAGACTTATGGGGTGACACGTGAATGAATTTCAAAATTGCTTTGTCCGGAAAGTGGTGGTAAATTGTTGGACCATTGCATTGTTATCTCCTATCAGTCAATGGACATAAAAAATAGAAAGGAATGTTATTTCTCTATACAGTTCTGTATGCAGTTCAATATCATAAAATATATCAAACCAATTTCGTTGTGATGATTTATTGATTGGAAATCGGAGCGGCAAATTGATAACCAGCCAGGTTTGTTACAAGAATATGATTAATTAAATCGCATCGCCCCGCCCGCCCGAATGGGACGCCGGAACCGCTCACAATGATTGTTTAAACTTTATTTAATAATCAGACTCCCATCGTCTGTTGATTTAAATATTATTTCAAGTTTCGGTTAGGGGAATTTTAATTACATACAACAATCAAAAGAGGGTGATAAATTGGGACAAGGCTGCGACACCAATGCAAAAAGACTTTTAAGTAAAACTTTCAGATCCTGAAGTAAGGATACTTGAAAAGGCCAACCCATAAGTACCTTAACGAATGAATGTATACGAAGCAGTGAAGAACATGTTATTAAAAGTACTTTCCTTGAGAGGAGAGGAAGACGGCAAACTTTTATCAGATGATTAAATCAGTCAAATGCTAGAAGCAATTACTACAGTAACTTACGCTAAGCTCTCCCATTTGAACACGCAAATTATTCTTCACAAAGGAGCTTACATCAAAATAATCTGAACATAACATCAGATTCAATTTCAGAATTCACTGGCAACAAACATATAGTTTGTAACACAATGGAAACAGAATTTGAAATCGAATAAAGTAAAAGTATTTGAGTCAGCCGTTGAATGTACAGAGATTTGATTGAAACGGAAAATCATTTGCGAGACCTGTTTCACTGGAGCATTTTCCGCACGGCTATTTACTAAAGTACCTTTTACGGGTCTTTTATTTATGTATTGTATTCACATAATCCTACAGTATACCGGCGAAGACTAATCTTTATTTTGGCTGTACATTTCCACATTTCACTCGTGTATGTCTTTGTAAGGAATGATTCGATTTCGGATCTAATATAATCTCCAATAAAGGTCTTTGGAATTCAGCAAGCGTATGTTTCGCTTTCTTCCCTAAAGTGACCTTTTTCGAGTAAGAATTCTATCGGTAACTTTCAAGGATCAGGGTATGGATATCAATAAAGTGCTTCATATTGTTGGTAATATCGATGGTCTCTAAATAATCGTTAAATACAACGGCGTGTTTGTTATTAACAGACATAAAAAGGTCATTATTTTTCTTCATTGAACGAACACTAGTATATAAAATTGCTATATTAAGTCGTATACCTAAGGAATTATTTACTAAGGTTCATTATTCACTGACATAATATTTGGTTACGAATACCAAACAGTCCTGGGATTATTTTGGCAAACGGAAAAGTTAAAATTTCATAAACACGTCCGGTCGGTACCGATATCACGAACGCCAAATATGTACAAATGGTTAATACGTCTATGTTTAAATTCATAAAACTGTTTACTCTCTCGTTTCGTACGATGTTCACAGATGAAGTGAGATGTAGGTCAATAGGCACATAAAAACAATCATTCTGACATTTACGGAAATACATATGTACTCGTATGTGTTACGACTGTAAACGTATTGCAAGAATAGAACTTGTAGAAAATAATCTAAATTTTTTCAACCTTAATTCTTGGCGATTTTACACCTAATTTAGCGTCCGCGAATGTCGGCGCGAAACAAACTTATTTATTTGTTTCATATTTAAAAGAAAAATAAATGGATACATAGAACGGTAGCAGTGTCCAAGCTCAGATATCTTCTACGAACTGTAAATTGCATTAAGCAACAAGTCAATCCATCTTCTACTCCTTCCGATAGCACACATCATCGCAGGGAATTAGCAATCCAGACCGCTTCTCACCTTGCGATATAAATCTTGCCATTAAGGTGAACAAGTGATTTTCACCACGTGTTTTTCGTATCTGTGACTATCATAAATCCCGTACGTGCGGTGGTACGGACTTCGGGTGGTATTGCGGAGTCAACGCCCCGCCCGACTGCTGTGGGGCGCCCGGCGCCGCCCGCGGCCGCCCGGGCGAAAGGACGTACTTCAGGGGCCGGTTACATCAAGTAACCACGTGAACGTGAACCATAACTCAAGTTTGCTCATCGATCTTTAACAGCAGACAACATGTCTTAATATGGTTAATGTTCTGTGAAACCGGAAAGCGAGAACCACTTTTATATTGCGATAAACTTTGTGCGAATGGAGGACAGGATACGCAAAATGAACGACGATTCTACAAAATATCACGTCACTCACGTTACATTCAAATTTGGTAAAATTTTAACTCATTCAGACAGACAAAAACACTCAAAGGATCCTTCGCAATCGGAAAAAGCAGAGGATATTATTAATACTCAGAAGGATAGTGTTAATAATTATGCAGTTTGCATTCTCGGATATTTCCTGGTAGCGTACATTGAATTACCGAACAAACAGTGATCATTTCCTCGAGGAAGGATGACGCACGCACATATCTTCAATTTGGCATCCGCGGAGAGGAAAATACCAGCACGACGTCAACATAATAGGAAGACATTTTTCTCTTTATTGCTATCTTGCATATTATTTGATTTGCACAAATGGAAAAAGAACGTGATTTCTTTTTAAATGTGGAGTAGTAATCGATTTCGTAAATTACGGTGTATCGTAATCAACCATGCATAAAGGTACTGCGCGATAAAATAAAGATTCAGATGCAATTATGTTCTCAGACACATAACTTTATAAAACAGTAAAATAAATAAAAGTTACTATCTTAGTATTAAAGTAAAAGAAAAATCATTACATTACAGGTAGCAACAAATGTAGATACTCAGAGATTTTACGACACAATAAAGAAAAATATTCGGGGAGTCAACGGCCTAGAGTTCACAAGAAGGGTGCAAAATAAGTACAAAAAGGACGCGTTCAGAGAGGGGCCGCGTTTTATTACTTGCATTAGTACAAGATGGGGTAAGCATAGGCAATAGACGAATGAATACGTACACCTGGCATGGCAGGATTCAAGTGAATTATGTTCCAAAACGTGTAACTGTGGCGAGTCATCGACCCAAATCGAGTCAATGACATTATCCGCTAAGCGCGCCTAATTTATCTATAACAGTAAGATGATAGGCCTCCCAAACTACAAACAATTCTTCAACTTGGAACGAGTTTCCATATCGTTCCCACGTTAAGTAACGAGGATCAACGCCGGAGATAATCTGTTTACCAGATTTATGGATATTCAATCTTTTAACGTATAGGTAATGTAGCTATCATTATAATATTTATTCGGTTTAGTGAAAATGCGCCTATTTGTATGATTAAAAAGGTATATTTTCATTAGATATTTGGGGGGTGTAGGGGCGCGCGCCGGAGATGGGCGGTGGGTTGTAATGAGGCCGTCTAGACGCTCCGCAATACTACATTGTATTTGTACCGAGCTTTGTGCTCCACAACATTGTACCACTTAACTTATCGTTTACATTAATGAATAAAGAGAGAACGAATTAAGTACGGTCATAGGTAAGGTACAGGTGTTATTCTGCGTTTAGTTAATGTTATTTCAATAGAGGTATTATTTATTCGAAAGGAGATGTGTCAGAGCGGTCGTCGACTTGTCCGACCTGAGCTGCGGCCGAGCGGCTCAGCAATGATTAAATACGTTTACATTGTCAACCGAACGTTATTGAAATGAAACCAGTTAATAAAATGATTTATTGTATTAAATCGAGTTGAAGATTGAGAGCGAATAGGTACTACACTATAGAATTGATTGGTACTCAATAGACTAAGTTCTCACGATTTTTTTTGCAATTTCTCATAATAGAGATACTAATCTATACATCTAATATATAAAATTCTCGTGTCACAGTTTTCGTTGCCATACTCCTCCGAAACGGCTTGACCGATTTTGATGAAATTTTTTGTGCTTATCGGGGAGGTCTGAGAATAGGCCAACATCTATTTTTCATACCCCTAAATTATTTTTTTTTATGGCAAAACAACGTTTGCGGGGTCAGCTAGTAGTATATAAAACTGTCGCTTCACGCTGTCTGTCGCTTTTGTACACTGAGATCTTTTAAACTACGCATCGGATTTTAATGCGATTTTCCCTACTGTTTATATGTATAATTTCTTCCTGAAGGTTTATATGTCTAATACATGCATGTTATTAGAACATTGCATCCATACGAAGCCGGGGCGAATCGCTAGTTCTATATAAACAAAATGAAATGCTATTCGTTGGTAAGCGTATCACTTGAGAACGGCCGGACCGATTTGGCTAATATATGTTTTTATAGAAAGAAAAATTGGAAAATTCGAGAAAAACTGGAAGTGATTTTTTCTATGACAATTTTGCATGCTTTATAGAAATTTGGTCAGGACGACGTCTGTCTGGTCAACTAGTATAAAATAGATTTAATATTTTGGACGGGTTACTTGCTCAAGAGAATAACTCTTACGAAGCTTTGCAAGTTTTGGGTTAATGTTTAGAATTGACCTCACTCAGATCTCAATTTTGTGCCTGTGTGCCTTTATATTGCACTAACAAGAAGCTACATCGAAAATACCTTTAAATTACCTATTTTATTGCATATTAAAGCATATTATAACAATTGTGTTCTGGATCGCCTGAACTCCGCTTAAATAAAACACAGCAGTAGGGATTTACAAAATATCCTGGAGGCAGACGGCGGTGAGGATCCTTTTTCTGAGCTTCCTCTCTTGTCGAGGTCTGGAACTGTACTGAGCCGGCGCTAGCCGAATGGCGCCCTCTTTTATACTTTGGCGGCCATCTTTCTAGAATTTTCTGTTCCTCACCCCCGTTTACCTTTATTCTTTATTTAAATAAAAACCTTACATAATACATTTATTTACTTATTGCCTAGGTCTTATCTAATGTTAGCCTAATCTGGATATACATATTTCATCACCCGGCGCCGCTCGGTTTGGGAATGGCGGCGCAATCTTTGTGCGAGCGCTTAAATACTACCCCGCCCCCCGCTTCACTACTATATAAACGCCCCTTAGGCGGTGGCGGTGCGCCATTCTTACTCCGAGCGCCGCGGCGTGCACCTACACTTATTCTAGGCATTCCTTATGACCTAGATACCCAATCTTAATCTTTTATTCCTATTGATAATAGGTATTTAGGTAATAAAACACACCCAAAGACAAATCTTTATTTCTAGATATTCTAATGCTTATTACTTCTAAGTGTTTCTTATTTATTCTTAAATACTAACTTACATACCTAGAACTAACTAAGACCTAACTTTATATGCAAAGGTTAAAGTATATTTCCTTATAATTATGCTACCTTACTAAGTTTAAACTTTAAACACTTTATTTTTGTATAGGTGCCAAACGCGTCATTCGATTTTGTGTACTTTAGTCTTAAAACATGCACGTAGGTGTCCTCTAACTAAATCATCTACTTTTATCGCAAGTACACTAACGGTTTGGCACCTTCACACGAAAATGTGTTTTCACTATTTCCTAAGTTACTGTTGTCCGCGCACTGTGAGAGATTGCGACGCGCACTACTTGCACCCATCGTCTTGTACGGGGTCAGTCGTGCACATTCTCCCGCCGTCGCCACGCTGCGACTCCGTTGGTAGCACGACGACCTTCCTCGTTGGCCTCCTGAGCACGTGTCCGCTGCTGGTGGTGACGTCCACGACTCGTACCTCTCCGTCGGCGCCCGGATACACTCGGCTGATGCGTCCCCGTGGCCAGGTGTTGCGTGGCAGGTTGTTGTCGCAGATGATGACGAGGTCACCGACCTTTGGAGGTGTGCCGGTGCCGATGGGCTCCCGCCGGTGCTGCAGTAGGGGCAGGTACTCCTTCACCCACCGTCTCCAGAAGTTGTCGGCTAGCACTTGGGCACGTTTCCACTGTTGTCGGGCTGTGACGTCTTTTTCATCGAAGTGTCCTGCCACTGGCACGTGTGAGTTGGGGCCGACGAGTATGTGGTTCGGTGTCAGGGCTTCAGGCTCTTGCGGGTCGACCGAGACGTGAGTGAGAGGTCGTGAGTTCACTGTATTCTCGACCTCTGCCAGCAGGGTAACTAAGGTCTCGTCGCTCGGGTACTTCTCGGTCAGGATGATGCGTAGGACTTCTTTTACGGAGCGCACCATGCGTTCCCATGTACCTCCCATGAACGGAGCAGCTGGGGGAATGTATTTCCAGACAATTTGATGGCACGTTGTTTCATGTTGCAGGGCTTGGAGGGCTGCTTCGGCGAGTTCTTTCTCAGCCGCCTTGAAGCACGTTGCGTTGTCACTCCACAGTTCTTTGGGGCACCCTCTTCTTGCCATGAATCTTCTTAATGCTGATACTGCTGAGTCGGCGCTGAGCGAATGCACGACCTCTATGTGTATGGCGCGGGAGGTCATGCAGGTGAAGAGGGCTCCATACCTCTTCTCGTGATGGCGTGCGACGGTGACTTCAATGGGGCCAAAGTAGTCAAGCCCAGTGAATGTGAAGGGTCGCGCGTGGTGAGCTAAGCGCGCGGGTGGTAGGTCCCCCGTGGAAGGAGACGCAGGCTTCATTTTCCTTATGCGGCACGGGATGCAACTCTTGACTATGTTCCTTACAGCGGGGCGTATCTTCACAATCCACAGTCTTTGGCGTAACTCATTTACCACCATTTCTATACCTCCGTGATGCAGCTTTTCGTGCACGTGTGCTATATACAGGCGGGTGTAGGCTTGTTTTCCGTCTAATATCGGGGGATGTGACGTCTCTTCTGCGACTTCTCGTGCTGCTGCCACTCTTCCTTTCAGTCGCACTATACCCTCTGTGTCGATGTACACGCTCATGCTACTCAGCCTGTCACTGCTGCTGGGAGGGTCACCTCTTTTTATTCTCTTCGTTTCTTCTAGGAAGCTATTCTTCTGACTGGCGACGATCCAGAGCTGCTCGGCTTTGATCAGGAGCGAGGCCGGTATCTCGATATATTTTACGTGGTTGATCTTCTTCTGTTGTAGTGTAGGAGGGGTGTTCCTCTTGTTGGTTGTCGCCTTCCAGTTGGAGTCCTTTTCTTCCTTCTTCTTGGTGCGCTTTCTTGTAGCTGTCACGACGTCCTTTTTTCTGCAGAGTTCAATGAATTGTAGGACTCTTGCCGTCGTTCTGATGAGACGAATCCATTTGGAAAATTTTTCTATGTTAGGAAGATGACTCTGACCATATTCTTCTATAGTCAGGTGGCATTTTTCTCTTTCTTCTCCGGTGTCGTATCTGACAGTCTTCTCTTCTTGGGGCCATTCTGACTCTGGTCTTCGTAGAAATGAAGGTCCTTGGAACCACCGATGTGTCGCGTCGAAGTCACTAGGCGTTGCTCTTGTTGCATCGTCTGCTACGTTTTCGTGTGTGGGTAGCCATCGCCATTCGTTTTTCTTGGTCGTGTCCTCGATCTCTGCTAAGCGGTGTGCTACGAAGGATTTGTAAACTCTTGGTTCTGATCTGATCCACACCAATGCTGTTCGTGAATCACTCCAGTAGACTTTTTCTTTTATCTCATAGTCGTGCTCTTCTGCGACTGTGCGTGCGAGTCGCGCTCCTAGTAGGGCTGCCTGCAGCTCGAGTCTGGGTATAGAGATTGGTTTTAGTGGCGTGACGCGACTTTTGGCGGCGGCGAGGGATACTTGCACGCTGCCGTCTGCGTGCTCCAACCTCCAGTACACAGCTGCCGCGTATGCCTCTTCACTTGCGTCGACGAAGGTGTGCAGCTGTCGCGATGTGACTTCATCGTAGTCGTAGCACCGTGGAATCCTTAGTCGTTCGATGGTAGTGAGCGATGTCAGCCATGATTTCCATCTTTCCTCTAGTTCTGCTGGCAGTGGATCATCCCAGTCGGTCTTGTAGCGCCATGTGTCTTGAAATATTCTTTTCGCAGGAGTGGTGACAGGTGATATCAGCCCCAGTGGGTCGAAGAGAGCCATTATCACGCTCAGTGCTTCTCGCTTCGTGGGTGCTCGCCTGCTCGCTCTCACTTCTGGAGGAATCTTCATGGTGCTCGTGTTGAAACCTATGTTATCTTTTTTTACGTGCCAGAGTAATCCCAGGGTTTTTTCTGTCTCCGCGCCTCCCAGATTCACAGTAGCAGCGCTGACTTCTTGTGGTGCTAGCTCTTCTATTGCCTTGGGTTCATTTGAAGTCCATCCGCTTAACACGAAGCCTGCTTGTTTGTGTACGTAGTCTACATCTTTGCTTATCTTGCTTGCTTCTGTTATTGTTGCAAAGCTCTGAAGATAGTCGTCCATGTAGTGATTCTTCTTTATTGCTTCTGCTGCTTCTGGATACATCGTGGCGTGTTCTTGAGCATTCTTGTTCTTGATGTAGAGCGCGGTGCAAGGTGATGACGTGGCTCCAAATATGACGGATGTCATGCGATATTCTGTAGGTCGGTCCTCCGGTTGTTCGCCTCGTCTAGGTAGATCCTCCCGCCGTCTGCCTTCTGGGGGTGGATCCTCCCGCCGTCTGCCTCTCCACAGAAATCGCAGCGCGTCTCTGTCTTCTTTTCTTATCTTCACCTGCATGAACATTTCTTTTATGTCCGCACTCACTGCATACTGATGCTGTCTAAACCTCATTATCACGCCGGGCAAAGACTGTAATAGATCTGGCCCCGATAGTAGCATGTCGTTCAGACACATGCCGGCCGTCTTTGCTGAAGCGTCGTGAACTAATCTTGGTGGCTTATGTGGCTTAGCTGGGTTGACGACTGGAAAGTGTGGCAGGTACCAGGTCTTCCCTTCTGGTGGTGGTGATTGTGCGCGTTCTGCGTATCCCGACTTGAACAGGTTTTCCATTCTTTCTTCATATTTCTGCTTCAAGTCTTCATCTTTTTCCAACCTTTTTTCTAATGAACGCAGGCGCTTCTCTGCTTCTTTGTAGTTGTTCGGTATCTTGACATCTTTTTCTTTCCACAGAAGGCCGGTCTCGAACCTCCCATCAGGTAACCTCTTGCTTGTTTCTTCTAGTATTTGTAGGGCTCGCTGCTCCGGATCTTCTCTTGGTCTTCTGGGCTCGATGCATAGAGATTCCAACTTGAAGTGGTTCTTGATCATATCTTCCATGGATGTCTCTTCTTCTTTATGTTGCAGTCTGCCGCAGAAGGTCACGGTGGCAGTCAGTGAGCTATGGCACCCGTGTAGGACCCATCCGAGATTGGTGTAGGAGGCCACTGGTTGGTTGCGATGTCCGGTGCGTAGCTTTCTTGATACGATGAGGTGCCAGTTGTCTTGTCCTATCAGCACCTTGGGTGAAGCGCGTTCATATGTCACTTCTTCTTTAATGTCCGCCAGGTGTTGGCAGTCATTCAGGTGTCGGTCGTAGATTGTCTCTGGCATGAAGTTCAATCTGTCCACTGTACGTGCTGCTTCTATTTCGTATTCTTCTTGCGCGTACTTCCCTCTTATCTGTAGACTGATGATCTTGCTGCTTTCATGCTTCATTTCACTTCCGACTCCTTGAATCCACATGGTGTTCGCAGGACCGTCCGCTCCTATGACGTCTGCTATGGATGCGTCTACTAGGGTGACCGTACTCCCTTCATCTAATAGTGCATATGTTTCAATGCTGGTGAGAGGTCCCTTCAGTATTACTGGAGCTATCTTCAAGTATGCGCGTCGACGATCGCAGGGGTTAGCTGTTGAGGTCACTTCCACTGTTGTTTCTTCTTTGTTGGAGTTATCTTCTTTTTCATGGTGCAGCAGCTTGTGGTGCTTCATGACGCATCCGTTCTTTCCACACGGCGGTGCTTTGCAGACAAGTCGACGATGTTTGCTTCGAAGACAGCGGTAGCAGATGTGGTTCCTCTTTGCTATTTCCCATCTTGAGCTGGTGTCCAAGGCGAGGAACTTCTTGCAGTCAGGCAGCTTGTGATCTTGCTTGCATTGAGGACAGTCTTCGTTTGGAGTGTTCTTCTTGTCCATCGCGAATGTCTTCTCAGGTCTTCTGTTCCTTCGCTCCTTTCCAGTGTAATCTTCTGTAACTACTTCGGGCGTAGCGTAGGCACCACACTTATCTGCTTCTTCGTTCAAGAAGATAGAGATCTTCTTTAGTTCTGGTATGTCTTCTTTCTTCTTAGCTGCATAATCGTACCACTTGTTTTTCAGTATAGGTGTAAGCTTCTCTATAATAACTCGCGCCATCTCTGGATTGTGTAGATAATGCGTTCTTCTTAATGCTTCCACAGTGCCGACTATGTTGGCCACACGACTAGCGAAGATGCACAGTTCTCTTGGGTTGTCGGTGACTCTACTCAACATCTTCAGCTTCTCCAACTCCACATGGATGAGCGCTTCCGGTCTTCCGAATCTTCTTTCTAACGCTTCTATAATTGTATCAGGATCCGGTTGACTCAATAGTAAGCATCCAACAGCTTCTTTTGCATTCCCACGTAGGCTTCTGCGTATACGCGCTATGTTCTCATTTTTCGTAAAATACCGATGAGATTCTTCATACGCCGTTTTGAAGTTGAGCCACTCTGAACTATTCCCGTTGAAAATAGGTAACTCCTGTAGGTACCTTGGCGGCTCCTTGTTGCTTCGTACAGCTTGTGAGAGTGCGGCGGCTAATGTGGACACGTCTATCAATGGTTGATGTGTCCGCGCACTATCTTCTTGTTTATTCTTCTCCACTACGACTTCTTCTTGGATCTTCTTGCACGTCTCGCTCTTCTCTGGAGGCGCCTCTTGCGGGGGAGGGGGGGGTACATTTGTGTCCGCCTCCTTCAGCCATGTACTGATGCGTACCGATGCGAGGTCATCTTCTATCTCTTCTTCATCTTCTTCATCGGTGGCATCGGCTTCCGCTTGCAGACGTCGTACTCGTAGTCGTTGTACTTCAGCCTCGGCTTGTACCTCCTTCAGCTTCAGCTCAGCCAACCGTTCTTTCGCCTCCAACTCCGCGAGGAGCTTCTTGCGGGAGACTACGGAGCGGTGTGACCGGGCGTCAGCAGGCTTCACGGTCCGTTGCGAATTTCCATTTTTCGACGTACTATTTTCTTCCGTTGCGGTCGTAGTGGTAGCACATGTTGTATCCGTGGCCGTCGAACCACTAGTACCGTTGCTTGTTCCCGTCTCTTCCGACGCGGTGTTCGACGTACCACTCGCAGTAGAGTTCCCTGTAGACGCCTCTTGTACGGCATCAGACACAATACGCTCATCCTTCCGCCGTCTCACTTGTTCCCCGTCCCTACTGCGTGTTAACACCATTTTCTTGCTGAACAGGGATCCGGCTCGAAGGACCAATAATGTTCTGGATCGCCTGAACTCCGCTTAAATAAAACACAGCAGTAGGGATTTACAAAATATCCTGGAGGCAGACGGCGGTGAGGATCCTTTTTCTGAGCTTCCTCTCTTGTCGAGGTCTGGAACTGTACTGAGCCGGCGCTAGCCGAATGGCGCCCTCTTTTATACTTTGGCGGCCATCTTTCTAGAATTTTCTGTTCCTCACCCCCGTTTACCTTTATTCTTTATTTAAATAAAAACCTTACATAATACATTTATTTACTTATTGCCTAGGTCTTATCTAATGTTAGCCTAATCTGGATATACATATTTCATCACCCGGCGCCGCTCGGTTTGGGAATGGCGGCGCAATCTTTGTGCGAGCGCTTAAATACTACCCCGCCCCCCGCTTCACTACTATATAAACGCCCCTTAGGCGGTGGCGGTGCGCCATTCTTACTCCGAGCGCCGCGGCGTGCACCTACACTTATTCTAGGCATTCCTTATGACCTAGATACCCAATCTTAATCTTTTATTCCTATTGATAATAGGTATTTAGGTAATAAAACACACCCAAAGACAAATCTTTATTTCTAGATATTCTAATGCTTATTACTTCTAAGTGTTTCTTATTTATTCTTAAATACTAACTTACATACCTAGAACTAACTAAGACCTAACTTTATATGCAAAGGTTAAAGTATATTTCCTTATAATTATGCTACCTTACTAAGTTTAAACTTTAAACACTTTATTTTTGTATAGGTGCCAAACGCGTCATTCGATTTTGTGTACTTTAGTCTTAAAACATGCACGTAGGTGTCCTCTAACTAAATCATCTACTTTTATCGCAAGTACACTAACGGTTTGGCACCTTCACACGAAAATGTGTTTTCACTATTTCCTAAGTTACTGTTGTCCGCGCACTGTGAGAGATTGCGACGCGCACTACTTGCACCCATCGTCTTGTACGGGGTCAGTCGTGCACAAATTGTGTCGGTTTTTTTAGCTGCTAGACAAAAGCAAATCCTTCCATCTTTCCTGATCTTGTATCAATTGCACCATCTGCGTTAATCAAAGATGTCAAGATCATAATGTCATTCCTTTTTTGGTTTACCTCGACAACTCCGCTGCACAACGATGAAGGTAAAATGTTTATCTGTCAGCATTAACTCATACATATGTTGGAACTGCTGATGATAAATGTGTTTCCACATGTGTGCACTGGATGTCGCCAGGCTGTGAGCGTCACGTTGGACCTGACCGACGGGCGCCACGCCACGTGACCAACGTGAACGAGACCCGATCGTGACCAAAGCGCCATTGATTTTACCGAAGAAATGTGCCAATTGAACAAATAGTAGAATAACATATTATTTGAGGTTACGGTTGATATTCGAACATTTTGATGATTGGTCGGTGGTTGGTGAGAAGAACTACTTATGTAAGTACTTACATCATTATTATTTGTGTCCACAACTGTAGTTATTAACATAATTTCTGTACGAGTTCAAATAAAAAGTTTTCTTTCTTTTCTTTAACATATTTATAACGGTTTGCTACCTATGTAGATTACAAATACACCAGTCCAAATTTTTCGAACATTTTCAACATTGTTGGACAAAAATCGACATTAACAGTAAAATAGTAAATTTTATGGAAATTATGTATACCGGTATGGTGGACGTCGGGTATGAAGGTTAATCTTCTACTGATATTACCTACTAAACAACAACTCAAAACTACATTAATACATAAAATTACCCCAATAAAGACCCAAATAATCTAAGGAAATAAACCGACAATAACAATGAAAGTATATTTCAGCGAAAAGCAAACAAATCACATTAACATCTTGAACGTAATGTAACAAACTTTACACAAAGAAATGAGAATATCCACGAACGTATATAAAAATAAGAACGCACGGAAATAGATATTACTTCGAAAGTAACCTCTATCTCGCGCGTTTATGTCGGAGTGAGACGAGACGACTTATGGAGAATGCTATCATACACTCGCATTCAACACTTCGTAAAGTCACAACGTAAATATTCTCATTTAATGCGACAAAACGAGCGACATTCGCATTTTTATCTCAAGCCAGAAACTATAGAACGCAAATTCTCTTATATACTTTCAGTCTGGTATATCTTTTGTTTCGTCCACGTTCACTGTATGAACGTACACTACTTAGGACTAAGCACTAGATTAATATAATCGATTACTCACTCTCCGATTAGTCAAGAAATCTCAGAAACTATATTTAAGAACCGTAGTAAAGCTGTATAACATACCCCAAAAAAAGGAAAACAACAACATTTATGAATGAAAAATAGAAAAACTTAAAGTAGACAATTATTAGGTAAAATAGGTACGCAGGCCTTTCTGTTAAATAATCTGGTTCTCTGACATGACAGCTGACAAAATTTTTGGCTTTGATAATTAATTATATTTTTTACGGGGTATTTTGTAACACCTTGTATAGCCCACAAACATAAATTTGGCATTTACTTTATAGTGTATCTATAGACATCGGCTAAGAAAGGATTTTGAGAATTTCCCACGGAATTGGGAAATACAAAATCAACGCCAGTAACAAGGCGGAGCACAGCGAGCACATTATAAATAGGTACAAGTATAAATTTAATATGGCTTCCAAAAAGGCAGGCATCAGGTTATTTTATAATTTTCTTCTGACCTACTTATCAAGCTTAGACGCCCTTTAAGGATCCGGTTGCAGCGCTCATTAGCGACCACGATCGGTGGAGATGGAGAATCAATAAAATTATTCTCATTAAAACTTCCCGATTGATTTTACTACGAACGTCGTAAACAGCGATAAAAATAATTACGTACAAAAAGGAAACAAATGAATAATAAACACTCCGAATGTGAATTTAAAATAAGTACACTGCCAATAGCTATGACTATTGAATAAACGGCTCATTCCGCAACTATTGTCCTGTGTGAACATATGATACGGCAGTGCATGATTATGGTAGTGTTCAACACATGTGAGTTTCCATGTGTCCAGAAACACGGGTGTCTAGCGCACCCCCCTATCGGCTCCAGTTTCCAGGGAGTGCGGGGGGCGAGGCAGCTTTAATTACAGTTGTATTTGTGTTTATGCACATATGTGCGGCTGTATGTCATAAAGTGGGTCGTGCGAGTGCACCCGCCGGTTCAGATAAGCCGACCGCTTTTAAAAAGTTATTATACCTCTACTACGTTTTGGCGCTGTTCGACCATACTTTGCGTCAAACCTCTTGAACCTGATCGAAGAGTTATTGAGAACTGTAGTTATAAATTTGCAAATAATTTACGTTATATACAACAATTATGGTATTGAAGCGCAGGTGCTATAGTAGATAATTTAACAGTACCTCAGGCAGGCTTCACATTATTTAATAAAATAGATATTTGATGGTTGAAAATCGCGTGGCTAGATCGTAAAAATAAAACCTTATGAAACCAGTAGTGATCTTCATTAATATCAGTGCAGTGTGCATTTTCGGAATATCCTTGCATATTTTTAAGAGAAAGATTAAAAAAATTGACTTTGATCTCTAGCTTCATAATGTACGATTTGTTTTACAAAGGCCGACTATTACAGATGTAGTTTGCAATTAGTTTTCATTCAGATTTCCAGGGAAACTACTGCTTAAGTCAAAAACATCCTTTATGTCATAATCATCTCCTGTATACGATTTCATAATCATTATTTTCATAAGTGCTTTAACACAATTGGGCAACAACGCAAAAAGTTAGGAAGTTCAAACATTTTAAATTACATATTAGATGTCCAAGCGAACGTCTTACCACTTTAACCAAATAAACATTAGTCTTATAGGCAAACAAAGGCCATTATCTTAATTTCGTTGTTCCATTTGAGTACTTTAAAAAAATTTTGGCAGCAATTTACATAGTGCTCCAACAGTAAGTATCAACGTAATTACCGAAGTCGACACGTAAACAACGGACGACCTCGAACCCGCTTGACACTGGTCGCTCGTCCAAACACACTTGATCTCCCTCGACCCGATAGCCATTTAACACCACTAATGAGTGACGAGGGGAGTCCGCGCGTTATCAGGGGCCCACTCTAAATGGCCGAGCGGTGGCTATCAGTTTAAGGTAGGTAGTCGGTATCTACGACGACTAGATGCGAACACGGCACGTGCGGGTGGCAATAAAACCACATACTTCACTTTTACTGCGGCCGATCACGCGATCTGTGGAGACACTCATATCGCAAGAAGTAGATAGGCTTCGTGGAAACTGTTATTTGTGTAACCGCATTGAGTATTTAAAGTTACGTGTCTCAAGTTTGCATGCGTGGCGTGCATTATCTCTGTTCATTTCAGTGATCTAACGCGCAGACGGGAAAACGACGGTAAGTTTAAAGTGAAAACTTTTGTTTATGGCATCATCGTGACTGGCCGCGTGCTCACACTGCACTCATGCTTATTGTTCCTATTATACAAAAGATACCGTCTCATGCCTGTCTGCTCCAACTAGTTTGGCAACTGATCTAGATTTGAGAAAAATCTCACTATTTGAAACACTATGAAATTCACGTCCAGTTTAAACTAAATCGACCTGAAATATCAAGTACGATAGAATCTCAAGAATACCGTTTATTATAAAGCTATCACAGAGTTTAATAGCCTCTGTAAATCAATTATCTACAGACGATGTTTCGCATCTATGTATCTTAACTAACACTAATTACATTTAAATATAAGTAATAAATACTGAATCAAATTTACCTTTTCACCGCTACTTGAATGTGTGGAATTTTCGTGCTATGACATTGTAATGTGACACGCGCAAGCACAGCATCGGCACGTGATTGCGGCGCACATGCTTCCACGAGAACAAAGGAATGCACTAACCAGATACATAGTTTAGACTCGACACAACCTCAATTTATGCATATGGTATTCACAATAACCGAATAACGATTGGAAAAACTGATTTGCAATCGTGGATTTTCCAGAAAGTTCCGTATTGTGATTTAAAAATAATCGGAAATTGGGGCGTGTTTTGTGGATTCCTTGTAATCAAAATTCAAGGAAGGAAAGAGATGACTCTTTCCTTCCTTGAATTTGAATCCAGTTGATTAGTGAACAAGCAAGGTTTATGATAAAACACCGTTAACGTTATGTTTTTCGTATTTACATAAGAAGTTCAGCCATATTTGTTTCGCTTCACGAATCGTGTGTATCATTTGAATTCAAACACACGATTCGCAGAGGCAAACATCGCCTCAACTTCTTAATGCAAATAAAACAAACTTCGTTTCATCGCAAACGTGCGTTTTTGGGACTTTACGATTCATCCTTGAATAGTATCTTTTTAAACGTAACCAAGTCAGGACTATGTGGGATCATTCGGTTTATTGCGATTTCTATCAATGAAAGGTACCTATGGCTATACTCACAAATACATTTTTCAGCGACTGTGATATTAAAAAAAAGCAGGCAATTCGGGACACTCGATTGAAATGTATTTGTATAAATGTATCTGTATACATTTGACGGCGGCGATGAATACTAATGTTGGAAAAAATTCCAAGTTCGTAATCTGTTCAAGCCTGGTATATAAATCAATTGTCTTTTAATGAATAAAACCCTAATTAGAATCAATCTCTATTCTGTCCCACAGTTCCTCAGCTTTGTTACGGTTTGATTTTGGTATCCTGGTATCCTATCTGGTATCGACGACTCGTCGAGCTCCCTAAAAAATGGTTGAGCTACACGATGACTGATGTATGCGTGCCGTCAGTAAGGACTGGTCAACTCAAAGCTACTATGGTTCTTTCTTCAAAAGGCCAGTTCAGACTTGCTTACATTGTAAAACAAATCTGATAAGTATTGAATACTGTTACTTTTTGGACTTTAAGAGAGACCATGATTCTTTGAGTTTGTTTCTTCTCAGAGATCGTCAACTAGGAAATGCCGACGCCATCTAGTATTAATTAAATAAGTATTAACTTGTAAAAGTGGCTTTAAAAGATCTACTTACAGGAATAACTATCATTTATCTCTGAAGAACAGTAAATAGACAAGTAAATAAGTCTATTTTGACTCAAGGTTCTCTTTTACTTTATAGAAGTAGAAGCTGGTTCATATATTGCAGTAATACATTAGGTCCCGGTGCACAGCAGTGAACAAAATGAAGGTTGTATTTGATGTGGGTGGCGTCTTTTTACGCTTCGGAATGTATATCCTTGGATGGACTTTTAAAAGTTGAACTAAAGAAAAGAAAAACATGCAATCAATTCTGATGCCTGTGTCATCTAGTCTAAACAGTTTATAAGTTGGTCGTATTACAATGTACCATTATAATGTACTAGCGACCAGCCCCGGCTTCGCATGGGTATGTTCATAAATAATATTATAGCCTATACGGGTGAATTTCAACAAGAGATTTTTATGTGTTATTTCGGTGGGATTCTTTTATTTCAATGCTATCTACATATTTTTAGTGACAAACCAAACTTTGGCCTATTTTATAACATTGTGCGTGAGTGGACATCAATTATCATCAAAACTCACATAAATATTTGAGGATTAATTTTAAGAGTCCACTGAAAAGTGTCTACCGAAATGATAAAAAATACCATCGAAATGATAGACTGTACACCATGAAATGATATAGCTAAGAACAACCGTGCCGGGCAGCCAGGGTTCCGTACTTTGTTAGGTTTGATTTACACAAATTTTAGATAAACACTGTGACAGGACAGTACACAGTTATTTTAATATCATCATTAATATACAGATATTACAATTAGTATTACAAATATCATTCTTTGAGGTTACAATAACCTCAAAGAATGATGTTAATGTAATATTTATTATGATGATATGAATGAATTGTTTCTTTACTTATATAACCTTTGGTAATTTTTCTGGTTGTTATTGTGTGAAAATGTTGGAAAACTTTATCGTAAATCCTGGTACTGGAACTAATACTAATTTATTTGATATATTTTCAAAAGAGTGAACGAAACGCGATTAAAAAGCTTAAAGTTTCTGATGAATATGATGGCTGCATTTGTAAGTTATGCCGTTAATAGTAATACATAATGTCTACCTATTGCACTAAGAGAAAAATGCTAGGTATATTTAGTTAAATTGGTAACGACATGTGAATAGTGTTTCTACAGGTATTTATGTCAAACTTCGAAAATTAAATCAACTCTTATATTTTCATATAATACACCTGAACAATCTAATCTACACTCTAGGTAAAAGTACATTACAAAACTATGACTTAGTATTTGAAACAAGGATCTTTAAAACTTTACGGTTCATATATAATTTCGGAGATACATTTCATTCCGGTGGACTGTAATTGGTATAACAGTCCACCGAAATCACTGAAATGATAACACTGAGATGATAAAATAGAGGTTAGTTCTTCATTTAACTCCGAAATAAAATTATTAAAAAAATATGAACACTACTCAAGCAAAACAGTACTTACGGCGAATTCAATACACAATTTTGAAACCAATTAAACAAGTCTAGAACGAGTTATAACAGCCACCGAAATGAAACTATTTTTTTTTAGTTTATCATTTCAGTAATATGGGGATATTACTAAAAATTACTTTTTTGACTGGAAACCGTAAGACGTTGGGACCGGTGTGTTCGTGCCGAGAGTTTGAGTCAGACTGATCCGAAGTGAGGAAAGGTGAGAGGGGCGTAACAACGCAATGTTGACGTGGCTATTCTACTAAAACTTACTGTCCTCTGAAATGATAACTTTTTTCCAGACAAAAGTTGACTGCCTGTCAAATCCATGAGAAAGAAGATAAACAAACAAAAATAGTTTTATTTGATCGAATATATTATAATTTAATGATAACAAAATCGATTTAAATCCATATTACGAATGTATTTGCAGGGGAAGGTATTTTATGAGCGGAATTGGGTTCGGGACATGCCACCGTGATGATAAAATAACACTTTGTAATTTTTTTATTGGTATATTAGGGGTTTAGTTTTGCCAAGGTAGAGAAGTACTTACGTTGTTGAGAAAAAATATATAAAATTAAAAATCAGCACATTGCACTACCGTTCTCAGGTTTGCCGTGTATTTTTATTGCTTGCTCAATTCACCCATAACCTTCTTAGATAATACTTCATTCTGTTTGTGAAAATCGTATGAAAAATGTATGGTAAATCGTTATATTAGTTTCTGCCAAACACAAACACAATGCGGCGGGGACTTTAGATTTATAAATGTCATCAACCCATATACTGTCCCACTGCTGGGCACAGGTCTCCTCTTATATTGAGAGGGATTAGGCTTTAGTCCACTACGCTGGCTTAATGCTGGTTGGCAGACTTTACACGTCGACGAGAAAATCTCTAAGGCTTGCAGGTTTCCTCACAATGTTTTCCTTCACCGTATAAGGGAGTGAAAATTAATTATTAATAATCTTTTTTTTATGTAGTGATGATGTTTATGATGTTGATCGTGATGGTACATTTATTTACTATTGATTTTGTTTGGTTTCTACACAAAGAGCGAGGAAAACATACAGAGTTTACATTATCGAAAGGTTAATTTACATTGAATACGACACAGAAGGGCATTTCATTTAAGTATATTTACATTTTAATTCGTTACTACGCTGCCTCGGAAGTTCGGTACGTCTGATAAGGTTTACATTTAAATAACTTATTGATATAAAATATTTTTCACGTGACTTGAAGTTTCCATACTAACAATACCATTGCGTCTCTATCATTACTGGGGTAGACAGATCTATATAGAGCGGCAAATGAAAAAAAAAGTGTTTCCCGTATCCACTATCCACCATAAACATTTAAAAAAAAAGAAAATGTAGTTATTAGCCTAGCAATTTTGACCTAGTGCTAAAGATTTTCAGTTTCCAGACTATGATGATGCAACTCTTTCTAGCTGCAGCAATATTATGGGTCCGACTGTACGGTCAAGTGTTAGGGTTGGCACAAAACAACGCTTGGCTAGCAAAAATTCATTGGCGGAGATTTTCGTGCACTTTATATGGGGCTCATGCTTATAGGGCTGCATGGCAAACACAAAAGGATATGGCGAAATGTACAATGATATTTATAATACCAATATAAAGTTTGAAGATGCAATTTTCGTTTTGACAGAAATCCTATCTGTATTTATGTATATCCAGTCAAATCGATTTCTGTGCAATGAAGAATTTTCATTATTTTTCCACTTATTTCAATGATGGGTGTCATTTTATTGTAAACAAACAACAACGCCACCAATATAACAATACAATGTTGTTTAAACAATCTTGGAAACAAAATCTGTTAGCCACGGTTACTCAGTACTTTTATCAATATCGGAAAATTTATGTTCAACGTAAACATAATTATTTCTCATTATGGTTTTTAATTACAGAATAACAGGGGCTATACTATCGCACCAATAAGACATAGTTTATTACTACTAGGTATCTATTATAACGTATGGTTGTAGCAGCTAGAATATTACCAAACAGAACACAATCCCAGGCACAATCAAGCCTCACGCACGTGTGGCCATGACCATGTAGACTGGCATACAGTGCTGTGTATGTGTGTAGCTCACACAGCATGCGTTCATGATTGTGTCGTGTTTAGCGTCTGCATGTCGGTGTACTAACCCTGAACGGCGCCGGGAAGAGCGACGATGCGTCGGGCTCGGCGGCGTGCGCCTGCGACATCTGGTGCGCGCGCGCCTGCCGCTCGCGCTCGCGATCGCGCTCGCGGTCGCGGCCGGCCCACGCGCCTGAACCGCCGCCCCCGCCGCCGCTCCCCCCACCCCTGTCCCGGTCCCACTTGTCGTACCTGGAACAATACAACAATTACATTATTTACGTAAGAAGTGACTACGATGCAATGTCCAATAAAAAAAATAATCATCAACATAGGTTCACCCAGTCGAAAGTACAGAGGAGAAAAACATAAAAACAGTAGAATTGAGAACCTCCTCCTTTTTTGAAGTTGTCTAAAAATAGAGCTTGATTTGCGAAATTTATCTAAACTAACACAGTATCGTTGCCGTTTGAGACAATTACGAAGTTACTCTTACTGGTTACGTTACACAAAATGTATAAGTAGTTATCTAAGGATGTGCCGTTTCGCACACAACAGACACGCCTATTGCCACTGTAATTCCCAAGTGATATAGTGATGGTCGAATAGCATTTACGTACCTACTAAGTTGTCGTTGTTACGCATCTGCTTAGTTAATAAGAATAGAGGTATCAGGCTGTCCACACTAATCCAAAATACAGAATGAGTTGACTGTTCACGTACGTAACGATTTTGAATCCTAACTGGCATGGCTCCAGGGTACGGCTAAATCTACGCAGAACACAAAGCCAAAAGCGAATAAAAACAAAAACGAATAGCACGAACAATGCAGGGTTACCAATCCATCTCAACCAACACAGTTACGAGAACCTTTTCCCTCGGTACACTTTTACGACCTGTACAAAAAGATGACAGCTTACGCCCTGTTTTTCTTCTTATATTCTCATACTAGAAAACAATAACATTACTTATTACGAATGACCTATTGTGATTAGAAGGCGTTGAACAAACTTCTACTATCGATAAACTTGCTTTTAAAGACTAGAACGCTATACCTGTTCAAGATACTACACATGGTTTCGGAACACCCAAGAAAATACCTAGCAATAAAAACAAAACTATACAAATTGAAAATTAGGTTATTATAAGCGTTTATAATGGTAAAGCGATTGTACATCGAATGTATGAAGAATTCCAGAAAGTTGTCTACAGACTGGTGAATCATGCAGTTGGAAGAAATATGTGAAATTGTTGTCCATTAAAAATGTTTAAAGCATGACTAATCTGGACGATTACCGTGTATGCATACATAAGCATAAATACAGCCATAGACAGTCTATATAAACTAGATTACTTACAGCTTAAGATTTCTATAAATATTATTTATGCTTAGTTAGACACACACTTCATTTTCCGTTTCGTTATTACTTAGAATTTTAAGCTTTTTTAAACGTGCGCTTCGTTTGTCATACAGTAGCATAAAATGTTCTTTTATCAGTCCCTTGTTCTCATTTATCAATGTTCCAATTAACGGACGCCTACATTACCTTGCAAAAATACAAGCGGTTAATTGTATAAGTATTCAGTACATTGTAATACGATATTCACGTGTGGGTGTACAAAAAATTACGATGTTCGATTTGATGAATAAAGCAATTCCATAAAATGATCGGTTTACTTGCCACCCACGGAATTCAAAGCCAAAGCGTATAGAAAAACATTATGTTATCACAATAAACATGAAAGTCATTAGGCGAGCCGAGTAAATCTATTTTCCTCGTTTTATCGAACACAGCTGAATATTATAAAACAGCATTTTAGATAATGCAGTTATTTATCGATACAATTCTATGGAAGCATTATCTGTTGCATTACGGTTAGTTTAACAGTAAAACAATAGTGATCGGCTCGGTGGCACGTCGTAAAATAACGATATGGCGGTGAGCCGGCTAAGGATGTTCGTGGATTACCTTTATTATGCGATATTGGATATTGCACTTTTTAATATAAAGCGCATTGGACTGGTGCGGCGCACAGCATTACTATAAACACGACAGCAATAAGATGCCCGTAGCCATTATAATGGAACATGTGCCCTATTATGTATGTGACCAACTTGTTTGCGCGTCTCATGTCGCGTCCTTGACGAATACCTATGCTGCGGAACGAGTTTTCACAACGATTTATTATGACACTGATTGAGGTATTGCTGCGCTTTGTGTCGAGTGCAATGAGTGTGCGAGCGGCTGCCATTGTTCAAAATAATATTGTATTGTAATTTGTAACAGTACGTAAATAGATCTCTCTAGGTGTAGATAAACTCATTTATTGAAAGAATCAGTTTCTGTTTTCATTTAGCAAGATTTTTCCATTATACTAACCATCCATATCTTCTAATAAATTGAATAAGATGCGTATAATAACAGATGTTTCCACACGTAATTATAGAGTTAGAGAGAGCTATGAAACAGCAAAAAAACCGTTTATACTGTTACACGTATAATTTATAAAATAGAGTGAACAATTTCACTTTCGCCGTGTTCCCGGTGTCAGTAGTTAGTTGAAAGATTTATTACCGCGGCCTCACTCGATTTAGCCAGCGGCGTCAATTAATATGTTCACTCAAATAAAAACAGAATATACGCTTACTTAGTGGTAATTAAGTGCATGTTGGCAAAGCCGACTATTTCATTGTTGTTATACAGTGTGTTGTTTTTTATCACTGGCACAGGGCTGGCACTTCATGAGTTTCAACTAGAGCGAATTCCCTCCATGATTAAAAAAAAAACAGAATGTTTTACTTTTGTTTTAGTTATCATTGGTTTGAGTAGGTAATACATATGTCTAAACTTTAAATTTAACTCGGTCATGGTCGTATCAATTTCTTTTCTTGTTCAGTTGAAAATTAAAACGAAAACATGATACGAGTGTTAACATTCAATTCTAATATGTAAAGTATTTAAGCACTAGTTATTCGTTATAATGTTACTATATATTTTATCATAATCATATATCCATTATTCTCATATCATTTCATTTATTTCCATAAAACGTAATGAAGAATATTCACCACATTATCAACTAGCGCGGAAAGTAGTGAATAAATTATGATGACACAACGGATATCCGCCCGGAAAGCGACGCATAATTAAAAATATACTCTTAAAGATACATTATAAACATTAATTACTGGCCCAATATTGTATCACGTACTTTATTACTATTGCTAAGCTGATCGCGCTAGTTAACAACTTTAATGAGCTTATAATTAAGCAGTCTATAAAGCGGCACTACACTAATAATCCCGGGATTCCGTGAACCAGTATAAACAAATAAACACCAGCATTCACCTCTAATATTATACCGTTAGGGTTTGAAGCGTGTTAAAAGGCTTGATGTCGCTTAAGCCTTTGTTGATATTGAAAATGACATCTAGTTAAAATCTTTGTATCATTATAACATTGCTGAGCGTGGACAATAGACATCTACAATTTGTTCGGTATTTCGCTTTTAACAAGTCTATCTTATATTTTTGGTCGGAGAAAGTGCCTATGCGCATACGACACCGCCGGGAACACTGGCCTAACTGCTTGGATAGTCTGTCACAAATGACAGGGAAACAAAGTCCTTTGACAGAAATTAGTGGCATAATACAGTTAGACCATTACGATGAGCGCTCACACAACAATAATGGGTCACATAGTATTAAGACAAAAGCCACCAGTCTAACGACGTGTGAATGACGGTGACGTGTGTAGACCACCCGGTGTGGGTGACGAGGTGGTCCAACAATGTTCAATAGCAACTAGCAAACATTTCGATATATTTTGTATACACATAAGTTGTGGTCACTGTGTTGGCGTTTAGCGAAAGCTAGAGTGACTTTTGCAATACAGGTTAATTTATCATCATTTAAGTTTTAATTAGTTGTCGTTATGCGGCAGACAATGAGGTTTTAAGTTATTATATTAATTGCTTAAGTCGTTTTTCTAATAAAAGGCAACTAGTAATATAAACAAGCGACATTTAGTTACTTTTGTAACTTATTTGGTCACTTTAAAAACAAAACAATATGTATAATACCAAAGCTTTTTGTTTCCAAAAATATATAAGATAAAATATTCATGCAAGTACCAAAGTAAATTTATTTAATTTAACATAATTTTGTATTTGTATAATTTGTATACAATATTGTATTATCCCATCGATAATCGGAACGTTACAGACATACAGAATGTTAACTAAATATAATACTGCCCAATAATATGAACGTAAATACTTTTTAACTATCCATTAAATATTTTCCGATTCGCTTTATTATTGAACGACATCGCAACGTTATCGTAAGTACATACCATAAAATTCCGAATTTAATTAAAACAAGAAATGTTATTTGAGTTTTTCGCAATAAAGGCTTATCAAGGTGAATGACCGATGTATCAACTTCCTTTAATGAGAGTAATGTAATCTAGGGTTGTTACAATTTATAGGCCTGGATGTAAGAACTTTACAGTGTGATTTGTCCGTTAAATGCATTTTGATATGGTTCTAATCTATTATCTGATTCGATATCTAACCAGTACAGTAAAACCGACAGATCAGCTTCTGTGGAAAAATATATCTGGCAATGGAAAGCATAATTCAATTTCAATTTTTATCGGCATCTTGAAATTATATCGACAATAAGAAACGTTATATTCTTTTTTATTCGACAACCCTAAAATTGTAGACGTCCGCTGCCCGCGTGCAGTGTAACCACCGATGCGCCATTTAGTCGCCTTCCAACGAGATAAGCAGAACAAACAGTACATCAGAGCTAGTGCTTTTACTAGCCGACATACTTGCATATGTAATGAGAAAAGTCAACGTTGCACAAGACTTACTGATAATGTAAAAATATTTATGTACATAGGCGCTTGGTTATCTTAGCACGGGAAGACAAAAGCGGAAATAAACACAAAATCTCCGTAAGCAACATAAATGTTGGTCGACATTAATTGTTCGTCAATCTTTATTTAAAAGAGAAACATTTCATTAAAATTAGATTTCTGCTACTTATAAACTGTAAACATTTATTACATCAGAGTTATTCAAATCTAAATAAAACAGAACCGTTTATATTAGGCCACCGTGCCTTAACGGTAGATGACGAAACTTTGTTTAAAAGAGTCCCTCGTCATCCGAAAGGACAACTATTTTTATCCTGACAGGACAGGTAGTTCCTTTGGGTTATATAACGAATTATTACTTCTACTTTGACGCGGGCGATATTTTTTTATAACATATTTTTGTTTAAAAAAAATAGAAATCTCCTCATGAAACACATTTTAAGGAACCAGTTTTTAATAAGAATAACACGGAAACGATATGCACATAACAACTCGTTAATTGACGTCGTAAAGATTAACAGTTCATTTTTCATCCAGCATAAAACCTTATTACATATTAAAAATACCGAAAAAGTACCGCGAGGAAAAATCCCTGTTACCTTTTGCTGGAAAAATAATTCGATTAGTTATAACAACCGGTGCCACGCCTAACTCGAGCGCCTCCCGTGTCATAGGTTGCGAGGTTGCTAGGTCGTTGACACGATTATTTTCCAGAGGACTTTTTTTATCACGAACCGATAAAGTACTGACGCGTATGTTATGATAACGTGCCCGAAAGCATGATTCGCTATAACACACGTAAAGTGTGACCTGACTAGTTCAGCGACGCCCACGCAGTCGGTTAGAGAGAGAGAGAATTGAAATTCTCACAATAGAAAAATTCGCAGAATAGTGTGGGCGTCATAGACATTCTAGCGTTACTGAATGGGAATCCTGCCCTTGTACACGTGCGGTCCATAGTAATTATAAAGCCATTTGTATAGACTAGACGATTAACGTAGAGTGCTATCGCTTCGCAATGGAGCGATGTTTGTACATCTAAAGTTTATTTTTAGATGGCATTCATATAAGCAGATGGCTTATAATATACGCTCATTATCGATGAATCCAGGCTGAATAGATCGCCTTTTAATAACTCAGGCTTCTCAGGTTGGTTGATTTTTTATTTAAGACACTTTAAAACGTAGTATTTACAATTTAATGTTTGTGAAACAAAAAATCCTTACATTGATGTGTTCAAATACTTATATTTAAAAAAAACTCAAAGTTTATGCGACCTGTGTCCTTCAAAAACCATTTCCGAATGATCACAAAACATTGATAAAAATCGAAGAGAAAACAATCTTTTGAAACTTCTCACGTACTTTCTACAGAAAAATACTGTAACTATAATATCACACCATTAAGATCAAAGATAACAAGCATACAGATGCGGACTAATAAAAAGTACGGTACGAGGAAGCAACTAACCTTAAAAGAATTTTAGTCTCGCCGTCTGAAAGCTCAGAAACGTATGAACTAAGTCTTTAACTCTCATAAAACTTCAAGCGAACAATTCTTAAAAATCTTTACACTCATGCATTTTGTTAGGTATGAAGTTTCTTTGAATTATAGAGCAGAAAATTCTCTCTATGAAGATTATTTCGTATGTTTCGAGGATTCTGAAATATTAATACGGTTCAGGACCTGCTAAATTCTTAGAAGACCTTTATCTTTTTCAGACGAATTGGCATCGTTAGCGAATACAAGAAATATGAAAGGAATGTCAAATGATACAAAATTATATTGACATTCTTTTCCTACTTCCTGAAGGATAGAAAAACTGTTACTTTTTAATTGATTAGCATTATAGAAACCATCTTTCTCTCTTTATTTACTATATTTAATAGCTTCGTCTAATAAAAATTTGAGGATAACCTGTAAGTTGTTTGCGTGGCCAATTGCGGACCAATACTTTACAGAGGAGGCCTAATCCCTCTCTATTTGAGAGGAGACCAATTCCCAGCAGGGAGATAGAACCTATATGGGTTGATGATGATGATGATTTCACAGAGGAGGTCTTGACTACAAGAAATGTTAGGACTGCGAGATAACTTATATATATAAATCATTGTACTTAAGCTTGAATGATGTATGTTGGTATGCATGTAATATATGACTTATGCATGCACGAACCTTGAAAATTAAACTAGAATATGCGAAAGAAAATTTAAGCGAGATATTTGCGATAAGTAAAATAATTCACCAAGAGCTCATACAATAGTTACAATACTATATTACAATTTTATCACTTTGATTGCAATTTAACAAAAAGCATATTGAACTGTTACTTGCTTAGACAAGGCACTAACAGAAAATAATAAAGACGTTATTTATTAAATACTGAAATGGTTTTTCTAAATAAAAAAAGAAAGATAAAAAACGAATTTGAACAGGCAATTTATAAAACAGTGAATTTTCCACGAAGCCGCGAAAGTGCCTGCAGGTAAATAGTTAAACACATTGAGTTTAGTTCAGGTTTTTATCAACATGGTTCAAAGAAAAATGGAAACGTTGACTATGCTGACGCTTTTTATTTATCATTCATACGTTTTTTTTATAGTTCAACAAGTTTACTAAGCGTCACTTACTATGTTATTCACTAGTTTAAACTATTCTTTACAGTAAATATTTTATGGTCCGGAATAATCTCAGTTTTATTACCCTTTAACTTTTAAGTGTAATGCACCGGCCCCATCGCTATGGACGGTGGGCGTCTAACTGCGTCGCAAGAGCATCTTTATTAACAGGCACAACTTTATATCTGACGATCGTAATAAAACTGTCATTGATAAAGTGAAAATTCAGTGCACAAAGCCGGGAAGCGAGTGAGAAGTTTCGCTAATTTACGTTTTAACATCGTAAATGAGCATAGCTACATTTGTCAACAGCACAGTTAAGTGTACCCTAGCAAATAATTAACTGCTGGTAGCGTTGCGTAAAATAACCTGACAACTAAGTAGATACACACAAGCCGTCGAAACCACGAATACGAGTCGGTGTAAGCGTGAATACGACCATGCATTAATTGTACTCATTTCGCAATCTGTTTAGATATTTTATTGGATAAGTTGGTCACGTGTACCTAGACCTGACACTCGATACCTTATTATAGAGATAACGTGAGTTAATGCCACATTCGCAACGGATAAAACTGCGAGAAATAAGATACATACGCATTTAAATCTGAATGTAAACGCGAAATGCTTAATAAACCAAATCTGTCCAGTGTTAATTTATTATACTATGCCTGGGGCTGTTTATTTAAACTGAAGCTAAATTAAATGTTGTTTGGTTGTTTATTCACAACAATAATTGGTTTCAAACAGTCTCATCTAGTATGAAAGCTAGAGGTGTCAAAGATGTGCATTTTCAAATGCGATTCTTGATTTTATCAGTTACTTCCTTGTTTGACATACTAAGAAGTCAGTTAGGGTCGCTTTCTTAAATGGTATATGTTCGTACTTCGGAAACAGTTGCATAATGATCTCATTGAATCACACATACATTTGTGTAACGATCTCACAGTTGGAGAATGATTGCGTGAAACATTCATTCAGAGTTGAGAACACAAACATCGCATTCGGAATTCCTCTACATTGTTATTCGTAAAAATTGTGTGCAGATCACATAAGTAGATAAAATATTAAAGTACTCCTACGAAGATTTGTGTGCGAGAAGTATGTTTACTAAACAATGGCCTCTTCTTAAAAGTTCTCCCACTGATTCTGTTTCCCTTTTACGTTATGAATATTGTAGTAGTCTTCAAAAATTTATTAAACGAAATGTTCCCCAGTTTCTTTGAACGTAAAATTTAATTTGGCAAGGTAGAGGAAGCCTTATTGGTCTAAATATTTTGTTCTGGAAACGAGTTTGGCCAAATGGGATGAGCCCAATAAATGTAATGACAGGATGTCACATTTTGGTAAAATGTTAGAACGAAAAGTTGTCTATCATAAATAAAGCTTTTATTATGACATAATTTAATATGTAATGTTAATCACTCTCACTCTTTCTATTATAATGAGCATTGTTTGAACATTGTCGTTTCATTCTGAAGAGTTCTCACATATAAAATCACATTAAGTCAATATACACTAGCAATTACCGCGCGATGGTGTCTCTCGCTATTCAACATGCTAACCAGTTAAATTGGCTCTTCTGTTCTTCGGATGATATTCGCAAAGATTTGCATAAATTAAGTCGACTCTATACAATCGATTCTTAATCGCTTGAATAAGGTCTTGAGACGACAGAAATAATATCCAGCACTATTCTTGCTTTTTTAACACACTGTTTAACTAATAATAACTGCCCTGGCAGGCTTAATAGCCTGTTCATTAATGTTTCAACACTAATTAGTCTTTTTGTTTGTACCAGTTGATAAAGAACTGAGCACTATTAAATAACTGAGTTAACCTACCACCTTTTCACGAAGAATTTCTTAAATATTCTTTCAGTAATACACACTTTTTCTGTGAACTGTGAAGTTAACAGAAAAATCTTTTGTATTTACAATAGAACATCTTCTAAGACAACGCTTTGGCTAAGATTGTTGAACTGACGATAGCAATCACTGTATAGTTGTTAGACACACAGAAGATAATAAATAGAATTGGTGATATTCCATTAATGCGCAACTAAAATCCACATAAGGTCCTTACATTTATAGTCCCATAAAACTATTTGGTATTGTTCGTCACGTCGCGTCGCACTAACTCGCGTCACTCCCACATTTGTCGGCTTTGTATTCCTAGCATTGAGTTACAGGTTACCATATACAGCGTATTCATATATTTATGTAGAACTAAGAAGGTTAATTCGAGCCACTTCCAATTCAGCTTATTGGATTATCGCGAGCTCACTGCCGCGTGTAGGGTAAGGTTGGCAAATAAAGCAGGCGAATGCAGTCGGTTTAAAAACTAAGTAGTGCAGTGTATTAAAGAAGATTCTATAAATGTATATGTGAAATGTGTTTAAAAGATACATGCAATTAATGATACATGGTTATTTGAGACAGGACTTGTTTATGCGTAGAAAATAGGCGTACTTTTATAGATCATGATATACTACAGGTTGAATGAACATCGTCATAAACTGGTCCGCTGATAATATCAGACTTCGGAAAACACAATACTGCGTACCACTACCAGTAATGTTCTAGTTAATTGAATGCCTCGACCTGAAGTAAGATTAATGGGAACACAACAGACTTAATTCAGTATAATTATTTACTCCCATTCCAGCTTCCAAAGAAAAGGAAAGAAGAGAGAAAAGTACAATAAACACAGTACCACAAATGCAACGTAAACTGAACCTATGCTAATCAGTTTGTAATTAATATCGCTAGCTGGTTAACCTACGTGACAGTTCCAGCAAACGCAAATAGGATGTTGTGTAAGATGATACGAGACACCACTATTATATTGAAGTTGTACACGAATAATACGCAATGTACGCAATAAATTAATAGTTGCAAAGTAAACCTTCGCACTAGGCTACGATAGCACTACAAACATACATACTCGTAAACAAATTATGAAAAGTAATAAATAAATAAAGACCTATCAACCACGACCTACCTCAACACAACCTCCTAATTACCTGACCAGCTTGCTTGCAAACAAAATAAAACGACTCAAACATTTTCAACATGAGCAAAAGAAACCTTAGTCAAACAGTACTTAGCGGCAGGCAAATAAATACATGCAGCACAAACTAAGTACGTATGTTAATCAATTTGTCGGTAGTACGGCGTCTAGCTCGCGAGCTGTTTGCACTAGTCGCCACTGTTGACAGTGAACAGTAACATCGTATTATGACTTATGACTAATATTGTGCACGCTAATATGTAACGCAAACGTTTAGACTACGTGACATAAGCAACAACAACATAATATAAATAATTGGCTGGAATCGACTCCACACAATGGGTAGGATTGTGTATGGTTTTAGTCACGTGCTTTTATTGGGGTTGCCAGACTCCCTATAGACTCAACTGAGACTTTAATTATTCAACAGGCTCTGGTTTTCATTCAAAAAACGTTGCACAAAATATATTGGAGGTATTCGAACCAGCCTCAAAAGTAATTCTATTTCAACAACAGATTCTTCAAATAATAGTGTGTAGGTGTGGCAAATAGAAATGTAAAATTCATGGTTAGATTCAGGAAAATCATAGTCACAGCAAGACGCGGGATTCAAAACCAATACAACAGTCGTGTCGAACTTGAAAGATAAAATTTTGCGTAGGAGGAGCTAAGAGAGAATAAGTGAAATAATATTATGAGAATGTCAGCTTAACTAAATAATGTAAATATATAAGATTGAGCATGGAAAACTAGTGCTTTAAGAACGATTCAAGTACTGCTAAAATCGATGCTAGCTAACGGCCTTCCAAATAACAAAGGATGGAAAGGACAATAATAAGTTCAGGCTATGATTCATCGAATAGTTAAAATACCCTACAAATTTGTGCTAATCTAAACATCAATATACAAATTATGCTCTATTTAATGACTTAAAGGTTAAATGGTGACGATATATCTACCTCAGATGATGTTACAAGCAAAAAGCTAGTTAACACCGCTTACGCATCGTTGAGCAAAAGCTAGCCTATTTGAATTTCGCTTAATTGATTCCTTGGTTCGTATTGCATGATACCGGTACATAAAGCCGGATCTTAAGTTAATGGTTTCAGAACATGCATTACTGTTTCTTCCACTACAATCGCCAGTGTGGTCAGTTCAACTAACACTGGTACATTATTGATATAAATTATTATGAATTAATTAATGTTCCCCATTAAGAAAATTGCTTCGATAATAAATCTTTCAATTGATTTTATGCTATCAAAACGAATGGCTTTTATGGCTTGCTTGCTATTTGTGCACGAGTTCTCAGAAAATACTCGAATATTTCGCACATTTTCTAGAATTTGTACCGGCAAGTGTCACTTAAAATAACAAACCTTACTAGTTTTATTTAATATACAAAATCTGTTGAAGATACTTCAGGAACTTTTCTTTAAAACAAAGATGTTTTTAAGGCACTCGGTTTAAACAACGATAATCCAGAGGTAAAGGCATCTTGATTTTGGGAAAGGGTTGCTACTAAAATTTACATTTGTCCCGCCATAAAAGTGAAAAAACCTCAAACTCGCGGTTTACCGTCTTGGTCTCGTATTAATTATGTGCATACTTTTGTTGTGGAACCCTGCCTTTAACAAACACTCATTCAACAAAAAATTTGTTTGTCCTTTACAGTTCGAAAATTATGTATATTTGATTGATTTAATTCGGTTGCTGCCTTTTACAAAAGACCTTTAATCGTTCACATATTAATAATAGTTCCTGTTAAATCATTCAAATTATAGTTATGACAACCAAATACTACAATTTAATCGCTATTATGTTTCGTGTAATTGACACCATAAAGATATTAATTATTCAATACTTAAATGACTGTTTGTTTATTGTATATCACATTTTGTGTAGTGCCTTAAATAATATATACAGCTAGCAGCAAGTCAAGTTTGGGACATATATTGTAGATAGCATTATTCTCTAACCACATTTGTTTAATACTGAACATGGCTACTAATACATTATAATTTTTATTTCACCCGGACCTGAAATGCTAATGGCCTTTCAGGTTAACAAGGTCCATCTCAATATTTACTATTTAAGAAAAAAACATCTCATTGCTATCTCATAAAGCCGTCTCTTTAAGTGGAAAGTAATCAGATCATAACTGCCACGGGGCGGGACCAAGCATTATAATGATATCAAGAGATTTCCTTCACCGGTATTACAACTACATTAAGTTCAACTGTAACTAGGAAAGTATCTTACCCAACACCTCCGTTCAGGGCGGTGACCAGGCCAGGCCTCTCATAGCACACATGCATACCAGCAATGTTTGCTGAACACTTATCAATACTGATGGTTTATATCACTGTTTCACACTACACAACACAATGTTACCAATTGATTAATCCACTCCACGAACGAACATTTTCGATTGAAAGTTTCATCCATCAATTCACACCAATAGTTTGGCTACTGTGAAACAAAATTATTAGTTACGCTGAATGTAGATCAGCACAGGTCTTTTGCGATTATATTGATTCATGTCATGTAACCCTCGATTGCCATAATTGATTTATATTTACAATAATTAACAACTGCTGGAATCTCCGTTATACCGAAATTACTTTTAACTATTTGTTAGAAACTTCTTTAGTTTCAGATCAAATAACGATGGTTTTATGAATCAGTAATATAGGTTCTAAATATATAATTATCCTAAATTAAAGGATATCCTGTTAGATTTATTGCCACTACGGTCAAATGTTTAAATATGACGTAGTTTAGTAAAATATCCATATGGCGAGAATGCTTTACATTTAAATTTACCAAAGCATTTATGACCTTGCTGAAACTGTTAATTAAAACCTAATTAGATACATAAACCGTCGTAATATTTCGTAACAGTAATGGAATTGGACAATATAGATAGACATAGCTTGTATTAAGTTAATTATAAAAGTTAAAAGGTCATCCCAATATGTAATTTAGGTGAGCAAATGGAAATTGCTAATAACCTATAAGGATGTCGATGTGTCCTTTATTTTATACAAAGTGAGACAGCTATAGTCTGTCAAATGTGCTATATTAAGCCGCAATAGATTACTTTTGATGGACATAAGGATAATCTTAATTTAGAGAAATTGTGATTACGGGAGTTGAGTGCCGGTCAGATGATTAATTAGAAGGCAACGTGGCGGATACTTTTTGCCTTATTTAGCGAACATCGGGTAAATAGAATGTGGTGGATATTTTTTCACAGAGGGTCATGAGGAGCCATTACGCGGGTGTTTTCTCGTGTGATTGATCTGCGTCCCGCCGTTCTAAGGGAATACCGAGGCTACCCCTGTTAGGGGCAACATCGTGTTTATGGATAACGGTATCCACACCAATAAGCCCGACGGTATACTATTTTAAATTATATCTATATTTATCTGTGAGAAAATGGTTTATTGTAATGAAGCACCGTGTCATTTCAATGCCTTTGACATTCAAATAAATGTAACCATATAATATAGTAAGCGAGAGTTACAAAATTTACATTTTACTTAATAGATTCTCGTTCAAACGACCCTTCCTCGGACAATCGTGGGAAAAGCTAGTCCGTCATGTAACGCTACTCTTTAATATAGAAAAGTATATTTGAACTTTATTTGAATGACAATGGAACAGATGGTCAAATACTGACAATAACAGGTAAACCCGGCAGCTACCAATATGCGGGTGCACGACTATGTCATATACATGATTATGAATGTCTGTCAAGGTCGTTACAACTTCACTTTGGCGTTTTAAAACTAGTTAATTTTCTATACGAGCCAAATACTGAGTGTCCTACATCTGTGAGACATTAACCTAGTTTAAAGTCGAGGTCACATTGTGGTCACTTCGTCACTAGGATTCGCTAAGCACCAAACAATCCACTGAACATTTGATTTTAAAGTATTCGCCCGCAAAAACGCAAACAAAATTTTGAATACCATTTGAACTTCAAGCAAAATTTAGGTACAATTTCTTTATTTTTATTCATTGACCATATTGCGGTGAAGTAAGTGCCCCGAAAGGGATTAATAATGTTGTGGAGCGGACACATTCTACCGTATAGTTATTTAGCTTTTACAAGACTATTCAAGATAACCCTTGAGATGTTAGAACCCTCTTCGAGTCCCCGTGGGAAGACCTTAGTTTATCTAAAGATAAGTGTCTCGCACACTGACCACCGGTCTCATTTAGATTAGAACCTATTAATATTCAGTGTTCGCCAAGTAAAGGATCTTAAATTGTATTAATAAATGAATAATTAATGTAAACAAATTGATATTAAATTTATTCAAAATTTATTTTCATTCTGTCGCTGAAATATTTAGTCGAAAGTTATATTTCAGGAAGCCATGTTTGTGTTGAGACAAGTTATAAATAATTCATATGATTGGGTTTAAAATATAAATTCAGGGTTGTACTTGTATGCAGTATTCAAAACATTCATCATTAAGACATATTTAATGTTAAATATGAACATCAAATTGGAAATGTAATATTATTTTGTTTATTCGGGCGTTTGTGTGGTGATCGTAAGAAGACAAAGCAATTTCATAAAATCATTTTCAGATACAAAAGGAAAATAGACGATTATCAACCGATAGGAGGAAATATTGTTGTTTATCTTGACCTTGAATCTAATAATATTTAACTTGTTTATGGAGTTATGGACTAAACTCTCATCTAAATATTTCTTCGTGGGATGCGAAAAGGGATAATTCCGTAGAGCGACATTGCGGCCCGATGTGGAACTAAAGTTGACAATACTACTCGGACAACTGTACATCATTGAATCTACCTGAATTATCTAATGAGAAAGGTACTAATTTTATTTCCCAACTTCGTGGTGTCTTCGTCGAGATTGTGTGTAGGTACTTTAGCAGTGGTAATCTATGGTTGTTTTAACTTCATATAACAGCTTGATGCACGACGCTAATTATTTTTAATCCAGGTATGCAGAAAATGTAATTATGCAGATTGCAGTGCCTAAACATGCGAAAAGATATAAAATATGACAATGTAAGCCTAGGTTACCATAAAATTCATACAGTTTTAACCTTGTCATTGTCTTCAAGAGCGTGATTGTAATAAAAATTCGAAGATAATTTAATTTTGTTTTAATCGATACAAAGACGCCTAAATACAAACAAAGCACTTTCTAACATCGAACAGACAGAGGTTTTCTAATTTATAATTGGTTCCAGTTTTGAAAAGTATCGTAAATCATAAATTCCCAGTTCCAGCAATCAAGTGCGTCATGCATGAGTCAACATCATGGACATAACATCCGTCGGAGCGGTTCAATTCTTACAAAAAGCTGATGCGGTTGCGTTGTCAAAGTCAATCCTACGATCCAACACTGCAATCCAAGTGATCACTGGTGGTCCTCGCCACAGATTTCACTGTGACGGTGCACAAACACACATAGAGGCGGAGTACGCTGACAACACGCACGCATTCCGTGTCCGAATGCAAAGCGCATCACGATCACCGCTCACGTCCGTGCGAAAACCCGCCAAAAGCGAGTTCCCCGAGTACCTTTTATGAGGTATCTGAAGTATAGCCGAGCGCCGCACAATGCGTACACGACCAAACGGCAGGCGAGGACGCGCGCGACTGCCGCTCAACGCGGGGCGGGACCGACCGACGACGCTCGCAGGTTATCGTGAGTCGACTACACAGATAATGATGTCAAAAGTGGATCGGACTAATGCTCTCTATTATGTTGTAAACGTTCCGAATACCCCGAGCCGGTGCCCAACGTTGCAAACCCTGCTCAGATTCCATAATATTTCCATAGATAGATCAATTTAATTTTAACTTATTGTTGACCTGATTTTAATCTCGCAGTGTGTAAACAATTAAGTTAATGACCATAGGTATCAATTATGTTCATTTCCTTTCAATTAATATCAAGAACATTTCCAACTTTAATTAACTGAGAAGTACTGCGTGTTTTAAACTCGGTATGTATAGTATTGGTGGAAATATGTTTAATCCGTTTATTAGCTTTTGGTTCGGGGCCAGAAATCTCGAACCGAATTCGAGAGTCGGACAAGATTTGTAGAGAAATTTTGGTATATTTGTAGTTCTTAAAATATAAACATATTTTCATAGAGTAGTACACAAATTGTATCACAAATAAACGCATACGTAAAGCATTTCCTTACAAAAAGTCTTGCCACGCCTCTGAAAATTGTACCAACAAAGAAGTATTAGCGGAAAATATCACTCATCGAAGTGAGCGCGCGCCAGGCGCAAAACACCAGCCGTAATTTTTATTGTCCCACGCTGCCCGTCGCGTTAAACTAATCTGATACTTGTCTTAAAACAACAGGACAAAAAATCGCTTAACACCATCGTCTTACCGCAAAGTATTTGTCAAATCGAATAATGCTGATATTTGGACAATCTGTACTGAATCTCTACCGTAAGTGGTCGTATTGGAGTCTATAACGCAATGTTAGCTTATTGTGTGATTCATGTGATTCATGTGACGGACACATTCTTACTGTATTTTATCAATTTACACTCAGCTTTTAAACCTAGCCCTATTGTTTACTTAAGGAAAAACTGACTGTCGCCTATTTCCATAATTTCCATTTATCTTTTTAGTCATGTTGAGAAGCGAGCTACGTTTGATGGATGTTTTAGCCCGTTGAGGTTTTTGCAATGACGTAATGAAAGAGCAGTGACGTGTGAATGGAAAATTGTGTTCTTGGTTCTTGAAAAACGCCGCGACAAACACCCTCGACTCGGAGACATTTTAAATTAATACAGTAAACATGAGTTACCAACTCCTACACAACCAATTTCGTTCGAATCGACATCAAAGCTCCTAATTAACGCGGCATTTGCTACGTAACGTTTATTATACAGTACGGCAAGATTGTTCAAAAATAAACACTGACACCAATTAGCACATACTAGTTCGGTCTCCAGCGAAACTATTCCATCGCGACCAATTATTAGTCACGTTCAAATAGCAGGGAGTCCGCAATGTGGTTAACTGAAAATAGTACTATATTGACCATTAAGTGAATTGCACATGGATAACTAATTCGTAGTGACCCAAATTTGACGTGACAAGCGGAGCGCGCTTGCGACGGCCGTAGCGGAAATAGGCGGATCATCCCGCGGGAGGGGTGGGAAACTTTAGGGCCGCCGAGGGAACATACCCGTGGATCGCCTACCACTTTCTACTCTTGTCTACTTAGGTTTCACTAACAAGTGTTTGCTAAGCCTCGCGGATAAGGCGACGGAGGTTAATAGTTAAGATTGATTCGAAACGGTTAATTCTGCGGTTATTAAAAATTAAGACACTTTGTGAAGAAATATTTGCATAAGAAAGCAGCCGCTTTGTGCCGTTTACGCGTGGGATTGTTGCCTAGCAGAACATTGAAAAAGTAAATAATATTTTACACTTCTAAAGAATAATTGTGTGATAATCGTTTTATATTTATTTCTCTACGTAGGTGGGTCGACCCTTATCATAGTTCGCTATGGAAGTAACATAATTTCATAGTACTTTGAGATAAAACACAAACAAAGAATTTCTGACTAGAGTACTGTACTACCTAGTGTTGTTATAATAAACTTATAAAAACCTATAATATCAGACCACTTATTTTTTTATAGGAAAATTCCAATAAACAACATGAAAAATATTTTTTCTACTATTTGTACAAAAGGACCAACTAGGACCTCCGAAACGATAAGCGATCCAAAACTATCCAAACTGAACAATACAATCTAAAGTCACAGTTAATATTGTGAAGTAAATGAGAGCATCAAATCAACCCTCGACAACGTCCATAGTCGCTACACAAAGAGCTTTTGATAGGTCAAATTCGAGATTGTGCCAAACTCCGCTATGAAAGCAAAAGGTGGGTTTCACCCGGTATCCCGGTTAAATATGCACGCAAACGACCAACCGCTTCGAAAATTGGCACTCTAGTAAAGAACGATACTGAATGTAATTCACCTTAATGTAATTACACCGAGTACCAACACGTGGAGCTGTCTATTTACACTGAATACATAAACAACAGCTCGTTGGAAATCTAATGGCGTTTAACTAAGACTAGTACACAACCTTACGATTTTGCAGTTGGAGTTGGGTCATACACATACAATTCTGATAATATCAAGGACAACGTCAGCACTCAAGCTCTGGTAGGTTTAGAGAAATGCTTTAACCGGCTTAAATAGAAGCATAACGGGACAATGGAGATATAAACCCTATGTACATACGATGCAAAAGCAAGAGAACGTCCACAAGCTTTCAATATATAGACCGACTGTGACAGTTAAATTCCGTAGGGCGTATCTTGTCTAGATATTGAGATTCTGCATTAAAAATGCAGCCTGAATGCGATCAGCTTGAAACCGTTCGTATTGACTGCAATAGTTGTGTGCTCATGGCTTAGTAACAAAGGTATTATAGATTTAGCGTAGCAAGTCTTTAAAACCACGTTATAATTTTCTGAAGTTAGTGGGTACGAAACTACTGCTTAAAGTCTAAAGGAAATGCACCATTCTTGTTATAAAGTGAACAATATGAAAATGAAATGCATACTGCGTCGTGTCTATAAAGCTGTGTATCTGAAGAACAAGTTATATGAAAATTCTTTTTTTCTCAGATTGTAGTCTAAACTTTATTCTCTGTATAATCTAGTAAAACGTAAAAGTACGTATAGCGAAGAATCGTATTTAGCTGCTCTTTAAAAATCGAATAAATTGCTAACAGACATACGAATATATAATATAAAAGCGTCTTATCACCCACACTTTAAAATGCGCTGACCTATTTCTGAGAACATGTGCTACTTTCTTGTGTTATAACTGTTATAAGTCTTCAAACAGACATAGGATTTAACAGAACGCATCGCAAAACCACGAAGATAAAGGTGCTCCATCCACATAATCACGAAAATGTAATTTCCTTTTCTTCTTTGTTTCCTTTATAGGCCCATGGTGATAATGGGTATATAACGGGGCTGAGTGTTTCTGGATGATTGTTGATCACAACAGCAGCTGAAAGCACTGGTGTAACGTAGATTTCGGCAGCCGCGAAATTTGCAGCCCAGACTTCGTAGGCAGCCCTCCCAAAAATGCAAGCAGGTTTTTTTATTATTTTTTTTTGTTACACCAGCTTACACCGCTTTCAATTATGAACTGTGGTGGTTACACCATATTTCCAGTAATACTCATCGCCATTATATTCCCATTAACACTGGAGACCTCACTGTATTAAGAAGTTTTTTATTTAGTGACTAAGTAGATAGAGCCTATGCTCAGTTTTCAATGTTTATACAGACTTATGAATATTTATTTATTTATACTACTGGGCAGTACTCTCTGTATGGATATCAGAAAAGAGAATTCTCGAACCGGTACGTTACTGACCTATACCCCGTAAATTATCAAATTGAAATATTTACACGTTCTCATAATTCACCGATAGTTCAATCAATACACTTCCTTAACGACTAGGGAAAGCAGCAAAGCCCCTTTTACAGCATTAAATGTATAGTGGTAAAATATGTATTACCAATTACCATATACACTACACAAAAAGCTACCTCTTTGGGACTTATAATCAGAAACTAAACAGAATTGGAAGGAAAATTTATTTGATGTCCTTAAAAAGGGTAATGAAAGCAAAATAATATACATAATAATCAATTGTTGGTGTAAAACTCGTATCATTTAGCAATCGGCGAGCCTTTACATGGTCGCCCCTTATCAGCTTGCTCGTTATCTGACGGCGCCCGCGATGTTTAAACGAAATGTTGTCGAATGTATTAACGCAAATTTCAAGGCAATACCTCGCTCCGTTTACTAACTTGATATATTTCAAACGTGGTGGTGGATTTAATTGGCCAGTGTAGCATATTTACACATTAAGGCTCCATCTGCCGGTCGCGAGCTCGATTTCAGCATCGTACAGAGGCCAGCACACCAAGCTACCACAATCTGTCAAATTTCTTTGATTGAATTTCAACTTTAACACGAAATTATAAGGTTCATATTCAATTCCAAAAACTTGTCAGTTTTGGATAACTTGACGTGCTGGCGTCTGTACAAATATTTGTATGGCCTACAGACTACAGATATTTGTCTTTCACTGAGAACTCGGGACATTTATGCCCATGAGAGCTGTGTCTGTATAAACGCTCATGCCAGTAGCTGTTTTGTTCAATCAGTAAAGCTGTCTATAGGGTCGGCAATAGCATAAGCTAAGACAACTATGCCACTCCTCATTGCTTGTAGGTGATTTACTGAAGTTTTTTGATGAACGTAACCCCAATTCAGTCTAAAGATTCTCTGCCCGGAGTTTTCATGTTCAGTTTGCTGATGAGGTAGAAGGAACTTAGGTATTCAGCAGATATTTTTTTAAAAACAAATCATGTGATGTGGCTATTTTATCTGTTTCGAATATTGCAAAATTGACGAAATTTCCGGTCATATGTTCATATGTTTTCTGTCCGTCCACCTGAACTAATCCCTTAGCCGTCGCTTGCACCCCCTCGAAGGGGGTGGCTTATTCTTAGTCGGGGACCGCACGCCAATAAATGGAAGCGAAAAGGAAATAGACCCCTACGTAGGCTGTCCGGGGGTTTTAAATGTCGTTTTAATTCCCAGATTGATATGAAAATAAATAGAAAATAAAACAATCAATATCTCTTACTTAACACAGATGAACACGCTATAAATCTTTATAGCATATAGTGATAACACTTATCTCTTATATCGCGGTGATATTGCCAATCTTGTAGATAAGGTTTATTGTTTCCGATAATATTCACCAACGTGTGTATTACTAATTAAATTAATATCTATGTGCATGATGGGGACGCCCAGGGTCAATGGTAAATAAATCTTTAGAGAATCTATAATCGATGCCCGAATCCATCCTCTTAAAAACCCCAGAATAATTTAAGCTGGTCAATCAAACGGTCCAATAAGTACACTGATTATATGAAATTTATCTTACTGAATTACTCAATAATTTGAATACTCTACAATGTGTAGTGAAATTATTGAGTCTATGGTATATGGATACTATATTAACCATTTTGTCCCGCAAGGTTTGTTTTAGCAATTACAATATTCATGGTTGAATAAAGACTGCGTTGTACAGTATCGTCCCTAAAGTAATCAACAAAGGTTTAGATATCAATGTCACACCGCTACCGACATATAGCACAAGAACAAAGACGTATTAGGTTAGGGGCTTGCATTTACTGAGAGGAGAAAAAGAAATGCTTTCCAACCCCATCTAGCCAGACGGAAAAATACAAAATACGTCGTTGCCGATCGTTTCCCTGTCCGGAACGCGAAATGCAAAGTATGAAATAATTATGGCGGTGAGAGTGCGCGACATGTCGGCACCCCTCCCCCGTCCTACGGCCTCTTCCCCCTCTGCCCATCAGCCGATCGTCCTCGTCTCCAATCTCCGACCCCCTAGACTAGAAGGTGGCGAGGCGTCGACAAAACGTCGCCACAAATGCGGTAAAAAGGGACTTGTTGCTTTATCAGTGTCAGGTTTTCGCGTGAAAATTTGTTGAATAAGTAATGTTGCGTTACACGACCTATATTCTACAATGTAGAACAGTTGTAACACTCGACTCAACATTTTTGGGTTCTTCATTGTGTGTTTACTTGAGTAGAGCGATTCAAAGTTGGATAAATCTTGATTTCTTTTTCGGTCCATCATATTTCTCGACACTCATAGCGGATGCGACAACAGAATAGCGCAAAACGCATTAGTGTGAGCGCACACAGAGTCGAGTAGTTTCCGCCGATGCATGACTAGGGTGACAAGGGCGAGATTCGAAAGAGGAATGTCCCGCAATCGATTCTTTAGAGCGCGGGGCTGGCCCGGCATCGCGGCCAACAGAACGTTGGATAATTGAAATACCTGACGGCAGTCACGGGAGACAGGATTGGGTTAGGGTGCACAGTACTGCTATCTAACATAAACAATTTGATAATATGTTCGTCATGATTTAACAACGGTCTTTCTAACAATCTGTTAGGTTTTCCGCTCCGTGACGCACGTGGTTTTATTTTATGACAACCAATTTATGAGTTGTTTTATAATTTTAGCGCATAAAATTCCCGTTTGAGGTGACATTGCTATGCATGTTATACCATCGCTCTCGTATTCAAGTAAGAAACAAGTTTTAAATCCATTGACATAGTTTTATTTCGCACCGTCTCTAAGATTTTTATTTGCCTACCTATCGAGTTTTAATAAATTTAAATACTGATTTATTTGTCGATTGCGTTGACAATCTTTTTAAGACAGACTAAGAGAAAATGTCCTATATGAATGCAGCCGTAACATCATAAAAAGCAGATAACAACATAAAACGAGGATACAATATAATAAACAATTTAGTTATTGTCGTGTACAAAGGTATGTAATTTATAATACAAACTGTCCGATGACAGCGTAGTGTGCACTTCACTTTAACCACGTTATCGTCGATAATAACCCCCACTTACTACCTATAACAACCACTGTTCGGAAAAAGCCCAATCATTCATCATACTTCGCGTCTTTTAGCGGTTGCCCACTAAAATACTATCCTTTGTCCGTATTGTGACAGCAGGACCAGGAACGAGATGATATTTCATATGAGACGACTTTTCAAACAGTCGTTGTTTTTATTCCCCGTTCTATTCAACGCGGTTCGGAGCCAACGCAGCCCGAGCACGTATTGTACATAATATTGCACTGTAATTCGATATTGCCGCTATGATAATACTCTGAGTTATGTTTATACTAAGGAATGTCACGTAATACCGAGCGCAATTCATTCAGTTCTGTTTAATTGGACGTAAATGACAAGCAGTGTACTTATTTTTTCATTAACATCATTATTGATCATCTAATGTGAGACGGATTTCATCTTCAGTATGCAAGCATTAAATCGATTCTTGTATCTAAGGACCAACACCGTTGATTAATACAACACAGACATTGTCAATAAAAGTTCCCTTTAGCCGTTTGGCTGTACAACCTTGGAATGTTCTTGAAAGTTTCTATCAAATTCAACTCCGTACTCAAGATAGCGAAATAAAACAAGTTGGTTTAATAACAGTTGCAATGAATACACGTCTAGACTAGACACGTGTTCAGCTGTTCAGTTCAATTCAACATAAACATGAGCTATGAGACTGGCACATCTCTATTACATACTATGCTATGATACAGCTACGCTGGGCGCAGTCCAGATTAATCAACTATCAACTGCTATGTTGACGTGCAATAGTAATGTTAGCCTGTTGATTATTAATTTGTGTGTCTATTAAACAACATACGGATAAACCAAACAACAAATTAACGATTAACGTTTAACAGATATTACAGACGATTTGATAATAGCGATAAAAAGGAAAGCAAGTGTCAGCTATGTACTTGAGCTGTATTAATCTAGAGTTGGAGTATTTCTTATGGCAGCAGGAGATTAATGACAAAAACTTTTCATCTTAGCTGTGTATATTAAATTGTGATAATAATTTTACGAACCATCATTAAGAACGATTTTAAACATCAACGCTTTGTTAGCTAGAACTAAATTCAGTATAAAACCAACGTTACAGAAAATAGCTTCCTATTGACCCGAAATCGCTAAAGCGAAATAGAAAAGAGTAAAAGGAGTTTTATTTTACCGCACCCCGTTTTTAAAATCTCATGGCGCAGGCCAGCAAAACACTGTGTTGCTAAGCGGGTTACGATAAACGTACACCAACAAACGTTATAAATACTGGATATTTCTTGTTTTTATATTGAATCGCTTCAAAATGCTGTGAAGAGATTATATCGGATGGATTGGTATCCACGTTCCACCTGTAGTGCAAATATTTTACGACCACTTATTTGATTATTGATGAGTTCGATTCTGTCTATGTTTGTTGCAGGATGAGTTGTTTTGTCAGATTCTGTTTGCATTTTTTTATCGGACCGGTTAATGTCCTTTTCACCGGAACTCTATCTTTATACCATTTTGGCTTTACCATGGCGTTTCATTGATGGCAAAGATGAATTCAAGCTGTTGAACCTTAACACATTCTGACTTCATTGTAATTGATACCATTTTAGTATCATTCGTACATTTATTAAGCACATCTATTAGTTCTGTATCTACTAAAATACAATTAAATACAAACATCTGACCTTAAAGAAATGTATGTAAAAATAATAACATAAAATTCCTTTAGGTTTTGTATTCGAGTGACGTTTAAGCCAAAAGCAATTCTGCTGTTAATTAAATTGTATGTGAGGATTCCAACATTTCAATTCCGTTCAAGATTTATGCAGCAATAAGACGCAATTTATTAGCTATCATCGTAATATTGGATGAATACGTAATTGGATAACCTAAAGGCATATTAAAGCGTAGAATTCCAAACACATTATCCTCACCTAAAGTGGGTCTTAATACAGATTAAACGTAGATTCTTAAAGGCTGTTGTGTATAATCGTCAAAAAATACCCTATCACAGCCCCTTTTCTCAACTACTACTTATAGAAAGCTAATGCTGAGTTGTAGTTTGCCAGTGCTCCACGAGAAAACGTGTTGGCAGTGGGGGGACTTTTACCCTTATACTGCCAACCCAACTATTCCTCTTTCGTTTTACAGGGTCGGCAATGCGCAAGTGATACTCCTGGTGTTGCAAGCGTCTATATGCTACAGTAACTGCTTACCTTCCGTGGGCCGTATGCTTGTTTGCCACCTTAGTAGTATAAAAAAAGTAATCCCAAAATACTAATATATTGAGAAAATATATAGTATTGTTAATAATGTTCAGTTTCAATTCTAACCGGAGTAAGATTTTTTGCAAGATAGGTTATGCCTTGAAGTAGAAATGTGTGCTCTGTGTTTTTTATATGGTACTTTCAGTTTTTCGTAGGTAATTAGTTATAAAAATATTTAACACCATAAAGAAAATTTAAACCTCTATTATTAATTTAACAGTAACGATCTCATTATGTAGTTCTGTAAGTGAATACTTGACTGTGAATTCGGGCGTGATGCATATGCAATGCGTGAACGACGCCACCTGACGGACAATATTTACTTTAAATAACAAACAAAACGGTGACAACATCACTAAAACTTACTGGACCATGTTGACGTATAGGCTCAATACATCTAGGAATGACTAAGCAATATTTTATACTGTTCCAACTGTATACGACAGTTTTCTCCTTATTTAATATTTTCTAGGGCTGTTGTGGAACTAGTCCGAATAATTAATATTATGTTATGATAATGTACCGATCTACTAATTTAAGCAATAAAATTTAAATGCCAAATTATTCCCGAAACATCCACAGTTTTGGTCCTGATATATTGCGTTATGGTAGAAGCTTTATTTAATTTTGTGGTTGACAGGCGAATGGCAGAGTTGCTGACGATTCGGACAGAATATATTGGGACACATTGTCCGAATTGACACATTTTAATTTTAATATATTTTTAGTGACAATTCGGATACCATTAAATTATTGAAGCTATTTAGTACAGTCAGACAAAAAAGCGTTACCAAATCTATTTTAGAGTGGTTTAGACTTTTATATATGCATGATGAACATGCTGGTTCCCCATCTCCTAAAATAAATATGTAGGTAAATATTTCTAAACACTGGAACGATTAAAAGTCTCTCTGATGAAAAATTGAATAGAAATCTCATACAACCAGATCTACCATTTCAGTAATTACCTAAAACCGTAATCCTAACTAATATTATAAATGCGAAAGTGACCAAACATAATCAAACATTTATTTGACAATTTCTTGGTTTTTCTAGAAACCACACGAACATTCGCGGAAAACAGCTTATTATTACAACTTTATACTTAGACAAATACAAAAATCTTACACAAAAACTAATTACTAAAGAGATAGAAAGAGTGTCTTTTCTATGCATCTATTAGCGCTTCAAATACTTATTACCCAACTGCCAAGGCGCGTATCTATGTATGTAGGTTTAGAATATTATTTATTAAAAACGGCATCTTTCGTTAAAAATAAAACTGTATTTTACGGATGGAGGACGGATTTCTACAATTAAGGTATCGTTGGAAGTTTTTTATCTGACTGTACAAAACAGCTTTTTTTATTGGTGTCCGAATCATCAGTGAAAGAAATATTAAAATTAAAATGTGTCAATTCGGACACTGTGTCCCAATATATTGTGTCCGAATCGTCAGCAACTCGAATGGCAACGCCAAAATAGTGCTGTTATACACACAAATGAAAGTGCAAGTTATATTCTAAATTATAACATAACATCCATTGTTTTTACTTTCAGTATCTACCTAGTTAACCTTAGACAATACTTACCTCAGAAATATGCTAGATTTTATAAAAACTATGCGACCTGTCTATTCATGAGAACGAAAGAAAATACTATTTTATATATTTTGAGAAAAAACCCATAAGTATTGTAATAACCTTGAAGCAAGGATATGCATATCATTGTAATCAACACTTATAATAATACCGGTTTCCGCGTCTACATCACCATACAGTAACAATATATATTACTACAAAAATCACGACAAAATTCATTTGTATCTTATATTGTATTCAGGCGAATAACATGAGAGATTACAGGGGTTCATACATTTTAATCAGTTTGTTGGCGACACGTGTACCCGCGCTAGATAAATGTGAAACGTATAGGAAAATAATCAAACTTTTTATCGCACGTGTTTCATGGGCATACCTTATCGTGTTGTCCGATTTACATATTGTTTGATTTGCATCAGATATATAATATAAGGTGAAATACTGTTAGATCATTTTGAATGTCTGGTCCGAAATAAGAGAACACTTGAAAAGATTTAAGCCCATACCGTCTCCATATAACCATAATGTTAATTCTGATTAGGATGTTAATTTCTTACATTAATGATTTCTAAGTTTATCGACGTTAATATAGACACTGAACGACAAACCTCCACAACTCTAAGCGGAACCAGGTCAACTACAACGACCAACTATTTCGCATAATGATTCGTTTTCCTCAAAAACATCCTCTCAATCTAAATACAAGTTGCTGGTAGCTTACACACTACATTTCTCAATTATTTTCACATTTCATGACTCGACAATATAATATTACAATGGTATCCGTGAATCTAAATTTGTCATCGTATTTAATAACCCGTGGAACATCCCCAGACGACTATTTGAAACTGGTTTTAAGACAATAACTTAATACTTATATCATTAGTAAGCGAAAGCGTTGAAATATTTTTTAATTTTTCGTCAACATGGCGTATCTAAATGTCACTGTACAATGTAAACGTATTGAGACCATTGTTCAAGAAAACTCAATATTAAATGGAAAGTTGCCGATGAAAACTATTGTTTCTTTTGTGCCTTTTGATCACAACAAAAAATAAAATCGCTTATAGGGCATTGTCTAAACAGATTAAACCTAAATTAATGTTTAAAGAGGTCGGAGTACGTATTTAACGGTTGCGCGATGTAAGCGTTATCGATGGGACATGATCAACAAACATGGTTTACGTAATTAGTCAAACAATTTGATGACCCACTGGTGAATAAGTTGGAGTTCTCATTGCTTTGTTACGTGAAGTCAAGATTATCAATGTGCTTAACAATATTAAGACAAATGCACAAAATATTTCAAATGATAAACCACACAAAAGAAAATAGTAGACGATAAACTTTATGATATGCTTGGACGTGCAAATGAGGGTAATTTCATTAGCGGAGAACCGTAAATCAAACCTGTCAGCATTGTTAGACCAGGTACATTAGTCTATCAAAGAAAAAAATGTATCATCGAAGATTTAGTGCGATTTACTCACGCAATTCACTGTCATCTTGGGAAAATTCCGAATAAAAATATGAAGATACTTCACGTACGTACGAGTATCATTTGTAAATGTCTGACGTGAGACGACACACACATGTCGTTCTATTAAAATTATTAGTGATGTAGGGCGATCATGATTTCCTTAATGCATTACGTACTATCAACAGAGACTCTTTGCTTGAGCATATAATTTTAATTAAAGTGTTTACATTTACAACAAACTTCTTGATCATTTACCTACAACGGAAACGATAAGGACTGGGATCTACATTGATAAAACTATTCACGACGAACCTGCGATAGAAACGGGTTAAGAAAACTGCCAAACCTATCTGATTATATAAAGCGATCAACATACTTCATAAAGAAATCAGACTACAATAGCAATAGGGTTTTAAAGTAAATCGTACAAAAATTCCTTCTCACGGCACAACAACGGTACTAACGCACGCGCACGTTGCTAAGGTCATTGCGACAAAATTGAAGTCTCTTTCTGCCTTTTAGTTTCTGTTAAAGTACAAGCGAGACAGACGTCAATGCAAATGAGCCGCCGGAAAAAACGACCATTTGACTTACTGTGGCGACTCGCAGTGATTGATTAGACGCACCTTCTTCTTCTGGAATCGGCGTTTACTTGGAATCGAACGAGTCTGCTCGCCCCCATTGTTTGTCCGTTTCGACATGGCTTCACATTATTACAATGGTTCTCCTTTTGCTGGAAGATGGAGCAATAAATACATCGTAAACTTAGTGCGCGCACATAAATTCTTGTACCGGACTCATAATGCAAGCATTTGATGATACCGCGGTGTCTCATTCTACATCGGAATTGCTTTAGGAAAATAGAGGCTATGAACTAATTGGTAATAATGCTAGTAGTCATAGTTATAAAAATCTATCTGAAATACGAATCTTAATTACCATTTTATAAAAACAAACTTAGTGATCAAACTCAATAGCATTAAAATAAACGTCTACTCGTAGCTCCATCTATCGCAATCACCAAGAAGTTCTTATGTTTACAATGTTTAGTACTGTCCATTTTTATAGCTATTACATAATTACGTTTGTATGTTAGATACAAGCATAATTAAAATATAACAAATTACGTTTGTGTTTAGATAAATAACCGAATGAAAAATCAAATAAATAAATAAAATTCTATAATGCCCTATGTTTACTTTCACAGTTCACGGCCGTAATTAGTATCGGTGTTCACAAAGTAGCGCCGTCTCCTTCTCACTTCTTAAGATTCTCGTTTATGACGCTTTGCTCTGTCCCTTTCTGATGTTGATTTATAGTGACTGAAGCTTTACATAACCGCGGCGGCTACTTACTACATGTTGTGCTAGTGCCAGTCCGTTTATCATGATTATGACGCTATAAAATAATTATTTTATCTCGTTTGCATAGCTTATCGTGGACGAGTTTTCAAACTTTAATTGTGAAGCCAACTTTAGCCGCTTTAATGAGTAAATGATGTACCATAATCTAAATAACAAATAAATATAGAAGTATGTCATTCAAATATTATATACATAAGGAGTTAAAAAAACTACGAAGTAATACACAACACCACTTAATGATTTCATGGATATTGAGTAATTACAGTTACTACAAATTCCGTAAAAATCGCTTGAAAAGCCAAATCTTTCGTGGAAAATAAATTCATTATTAGTCCAATTCCACAATATACAAGCACCACAAATTACAACGAAGTATTCATTGCAAGTGATCCAGTAAACGTATTGCACGGTCGTACATCGCAATTAAATTAGAAAACGCATAACTTTCACATAATTGATGCTCCTATAGTACGCACCTGTGGCGGTGAGTGAATAAGCGAAACTAATTATGAGCCTACAACCATACCAATACACATCCACAGAGAAATCTTTACAATACAGTTCAATTATCGATTCATAAACAATGTGGCCGACACTTTTAAACTAATCGAATGTCTAAAGGGACACCAACTTAATCACCTAGACAAGATAAATCTCCTTTAAAAGCTAATAAAATAAGAAAATTGTTAAACATTTTCCTATAATTTGATGGGTCAACAGCCACAGAATAACGGACAAAAGTGCCAATGAAACGTGTTTTAATAATGTAATGCTAATTGATATGAACGATTTACGTTAGAAAGATATTGGTGGCAGAGTTGACTTACCGGCTCGACTCGAGCATCATTTTGTGGGGCCTGTAAACAGAAAAATAAAAATTTAACAAAGGCTGATAGTACTAACTAAATTAAATACACTAGCACACATATTGTATGTAAATAATGAGAACATGCACACTTGAATGGATAACCGTATTAGAATGTGAGCATATTTTCTGAAAACAATACATCATTAGCAAAAGTAATTTATGTTTTATAAAAACACGAGCAAAGGACCCAATACCGATCGGTTATAATCTGGAAAAGGTTGCAGACGTTTAACCATCAGGTATTAAGCGATCACCTCGGGGAAAATATTTATTACATTTTGTATAACCTAAAGTGGATTTTATTGAGGCAATCTTTGAGATGGATTATTTTATGGCATGCTTATTTTGTGAGTGCGTTTGTTTAATGAGGTTCGGTATGAATTCGTGTTTGGCAAATCGTCTTCGTGGTGGCAGGGTGCACAAGGTTGGATTCCTTGGTACGTTAATTATGTGGTTTAGTGCAAGGTTGGCGCGATACGAACTGAGCGGTGCGCTATGAAAACCTCGTTCAACGTCTTCACTAAAGCTGCCGACCTAAATAATACTTTGTTTTTATACAATTCCTATATGGTTGTCAGTAAGTAGTTGGTGTTATTAATTTTCACTTGAGTTTTAGTTTGTCAGGAGATCTGAATTAATTTAGCTTAAGAATGCATGCAAGTTTAAGATGTAACGATGCCCTGCTTCCAATATAAATGATTCCTCGTCAGTCCACGTTACTGTAAAGAAATCTGTATCTGAACCAAGGATAACAAGTAAATTATTAAAAGACGATAAATTACACCAGCAAACAATACTATCTACACTACACACAGATAAGATGTACTGGAAACAAATAATCCACAATAACTAATAATTAATATCGAAAAGCAATAAGATGAGGAGAAAGTGACATGCATATCTGACAACCATGTCATTCGAGGGACATTCCACTCACCATAACCTCGCGAAAATCGTCAAGGCCGCCGAGGTCATTGCATTATTTACACCAACGCCTGTCCCATACTATACACAGCATATCTTTTATCAATCTGCGATAATTTTGGAAGCCTTGCAGCCTGATATCATTATCATATCATTTGTTTAGATAACACATTCTTTTTGTTTCGTTTCCGATATGCCTGATGTAATATTTATTCCCAAGGCAACGAGGAACGTACAGCAGGTCAAGCTATCCAAAACTGTCACCCTTTCCCAATTAAATATTAACCTTACTGTTTTGTATTAAAGTTGAAAATCTGTCAACGAAATTTGACAGATTGGGACAACTTGATGTGCTGGCCTCTGTACATTGAGAAGGCATATCAAATCATAGTTTTCCGCTTATTAAGTTTTCCAATATGAGTTCCTGTCAAGTCCAAGAGCAATTGTATAATTGTTTATACAATTACCGTAGAAGGTTTAATAGATGCGTTATGGTTTAGTTGCAGGTAAGCTCCGCCGCGTAAATTCTCAAATGTAAAGTCAATAAACCACTACAGGAAATATATATGACAGTGCAGGAACAATATTGTGTCCTGGGAAACTGTTGCTACGTCATAGCACCTATCACTTTTAACCGCATCCTGTCATCCAGTTGTGCGGTCGAGTCTACGCCACACGAAATATTCACTCTCAACTAGGCTTTCAAAACACAACAGACATTTTTGAACTTCAAAAATTCGGCGTAGCTATAAAAATATGAGTTATAAAACTGAAATCAAATTTATAAATGATAAAATGGAGCAGTTATAGTGTGTGAATAAATATATTATAAAATTCCATCATATTCGCTATTATCAAGTTTATGCATAGTTTGAGCATTGGATTTCTTTAATCTGTCATACGATTATACGTGTTAGAAAATACCCCGTAAAAAATATCGTTAATTATCAAAGCCAAAAACATTTTGTGAGCTGTCATGTCAGGGAACCAGATTATTTAACAGAAAGGCCTACGTACCTATTTTACCTAATAATTGTCTAATTTAATAGTTTTTCTAAATGTTGTTGTTTTCCTTTTTTTAGGGTATGTTATACAGCGTTACTACGGTTCTTAAATATTGTGAATTGACTCGTTATAAGGCCCCATTTAACATCCTTTCGGCTTTACGGGTAGTTTTGTAACACCCTGTATACAATCTAAGTCTGGTCCTTTTGCAGCTATACTTTACATTATTTCATAAATGAAAAATAATTAACGTAGCGATAGTCTTGCACTACAACAATAATCAAGTTTAGAAAAGAAATGCAACAATCGCCGGCCCATCAGTGTTTATCTGACATCCGGTTGGTCGTAGGGCAGGTAAATTTGCAATAAGCTCGACTCTCTTCGGAAAAGTTGTTCCAAAAAAGGTTCAAGCTATTTTGAGCCTTATACGTACCGCTGTAACAAATATCACCCATCTAAAAACATACTGTGGCCAAGCTAATCTGCACTATATAACCCAAAACGATAAAGAGTGTTGGGCATTGGTAGCTGTCCGGCGGCTATGAATGAGGATGTCGGTATTCTATAAAGAACGAACACAAGAGGGCAAAAACTATTAGAAAGGCAACATTTGGATTCTGTAAAAAAACTGAACATTGTTCTGTTAATATGTTTTAATAATGTACACAAGAGTCAGTTTTATACGATATTCGTTGCATTTATTTAGTGGGGCAAAAAAAAAAAAAAACAATGCTGTCACAAAAGGTGCAATTGTATTGACATTCGCATATGAATTGCAGATTAACGATTTATAATGTACTGATTCTGCCGCTTAGTTCACTGAATTAACCAGTTGATACGTAGAACGAAAGTAACAAAGGATTTACAAATTGAAGTCGTGTGAATTGTTTTCATTTTGACAAAATATTCGACTATAATTTCAACTTTCAAGCGACAAGCTACAAAATCGATACAAAATTTATGCTAGATAGACCCACCGTAAAAGCTTATTATTTATAGAAGCTTCGTATCTTGTCGATCTTAACGTGTTTCGCATAGCTTATTTTTATTCATAATCCAAGATTGGTTACCTCTGGTGCTTTAAGTTCTGTTTATAAAAAGCTTTCCTCTGAATTCTCTCAATTCACAATTCCCACTTTACTCAAGTTAAGAACCTTTTTACATCGCCAGTCGGCTCAATGGTCTGTAATTTTGTTTTGATGAATTAACTAAACTGTGGGATACTAATAATTGAGGACGGACAGACAAGGCCAAAACCGTTCGAGCCCTCCAATTTATAGCGGATGTATCGAAAGCTTTTGCAAATAAAAATATAGAATTTTCGGAAGAAGAGTTCAATGAACGCTTCATCGCGTTGCCGACCTTGACGATTGGATGTCGAAGAACTGCAATATAGTAACAAGTAGAATAGACTCCGTGAAAAAAAATTCAAGACACTACCAGGAATCCTTCGCTCACCTTTTTATTCGAGTTTTTATTGTGTGGCTTTGTGTCTCTCACAGTTGTGCTAGTAATGTGAATCTAACGTACAAACAACAGAAACGAATAGTTACAGTAAAACACTATTTGAAAATGTTTCTGGTGCCACTTAAATATTTTACAACGGGAAGAAATAAAATAAGTAAGATCCAAAGAGCAATTAAACAAGGTCAACAACAGAATAAAAATGCAGTTTTTAATGTGGTGTCGGCGCGATATAAACCATCTCGGATGGCAATAGAAAGAATATCTCTAGAGTCTCATTAGCAAAGCGAGCGAAGCATGCTGCGGTAAGGGAGACAGTCTAACCGAACAGCACTTCTAAGAAGGGCCTTATTAGTAAGCGGATGGTTGGTCTGTCTATTTGTTAATGTTGGAGTGGTCTACGGTACAGCTTACATACAACCACCTTTATCTCGAAATAAATGTCAGTTCTTTGTTTGTCACTAAGAGACCTTTAAGATTTCTTATTCCAAGGTAGGCAATAACATTTCGCTAATCAAACGAAGGAAGATAGACAAAGTCAAGAAACGACCATGTAATAAAATGAACGTAGTAAACGAGCCACTGAAAAGAGGTGAGCTGAGCGAACTTTTGAGCACGGACGCACGGTCACAGAACAAATAGCACAAAGACGAAGGGCTTGCTGTATTCTGAGTAAACCTTTTGCCAAACATTGAATAAAATACGGAAAGCAAACTACAGATAATTATAATAATTACTCCGTAATTGTGTGTGGTGTTCAACGTAGCGTATCAAAGCGCTGCCTGCACGCGTCGAAGGAGCAGGGGGTTATAGGCACTCTGTCGGCAATTTATGACAAACTTCGCTAGTTCCATATCCGAGTCGAGTAGTGTAATTACTGCGCGCGGGCTAACATCAGTTCTAAACATAATACAGATACACTCGTCATGTAAATGAAAGAGCAAACAGTAATGACTCGCCGAGATTATCAGTTGGATGCGTGCGTTCAGGTTTTAATGTGCGCTAAAGTATGAAGCCCTAGATAACAATAAGCTTGTCACTACACCAGTTCTATTCTAGACAGACTTGTTTGCTATATTATATTCCGATTAAAAGAGAACGAAAATAATCGTTTCTTTTGGATTAAAAAAACGAGTACAAGTTAAGACTTTTGTTTGGACATCCTATTGTGTATAAATTAAAATAATATTTGTACTGTGTCTGTAATATAGAAAACCCTACTAATAAATACCAGTATAATGATTTTATATCACCGATAAAGAATAAAATCAAACACGCACATAATGTTGAATTAAACTAGATACAATAAGAAAATCACAGCGAAGTTTAAATGTTAATTAATGAGTTTGGACGGGCGCGTGCAAGCGTTGCTGGAACTGGTAGTGCGAGCGACCACCCGGTCTGACCAGACTGGTTGCCTTCGTCGACCTTGCAGCTTTCGATTCTGCACACTATCGATTACCTACCATTATACATTCTGCTACCAATCTGCTTTTATACTATATCAACTTTCACTCCAAACAGCTGATTGGTCTCAATAATTCAAGCTGGCATAGCATCCTTTTTTGAATAGTAGATCTTTCCCTATCTTGAGTTAGAAGCTTCTTGTTTGTAGGATTTGTCCGAGTTTACTTAAGTCATTCTACATTTTCACAACCAACTTCAACCTTTTCTTCTACTATTACATTTATTAGGTCATTGAAATTTCCCACATCTTTGACATGTTTAATATCATATTGTAATACAATTCTGAGACATCAAACAGTGCAATTACGTCGTGATTGAATTCGATTATAGACACGATTATATTTGGAATAACTTTAACCAATGATGATTACGTTTGTTACAATAATATGAAAATTGTAAGATATACAATTACGAAAATAGTTTTTGATTTAACTGTACAATAATAGAAGTTTGCTAAGCACGCAAGATATTGTCCTACCAGAGTTATTTTTTAAGAGCTTTGAGTTTTGAATTACGTATATCTGATAGCTGTTAAAATATTTTTTCTCACAATATCACAATTTTCATTAATGAATACTGTAATATTTAGAATTTAGACCGCCTCGCCTGTTACTTTATTAGCATTAAAATATTATCACGCTTTTATTCCCCGAAGGGTTTGACATAGGTGTACTTAAGTTCACCCACAGTTCGCCGGTGTGTTTAGGTCTCATGTAATAGGATAGGTCACTGGACTATGAGGCAGTTTATTAGCTAATAATAAATCCCCGCGACAAAACTAGGTAGCGTAGCTAAATTAAATGTTCATCGTATTTTAAGCACATCCCCAGACATTACATATAAAAGCAATTCAAGAAATAAGATCCACTGGATTTACGATCGATTAAATAGTTCATTTACATAACTATGGCGTTTCGATTTGTTTTCACCAAGCAAAATACTTTTAAGTTGAATAATTTACGTCTGACTGTAAGACGGTGAAATACTGCGCAGTTGTGTTAAGACTTTTTTAAACTGGATATTTATTATTTGCACTTTGTAATGGAATACATTCTGTTCAATTATCTTCTATGTAAATAAAATTGATACATCATTTACCAACTATTTCTCTACAAGTCCTTAATGAGTTTTACTTCCGATTTAAAGAAATTTTGCAAACAAACAAGTGGTGAATGTGGCTTGTAAATAAGTTTAAAGAATAATAATTTAGGTGTGAGAGTCCAAATGTTGTTTAAAGTAATTTACACTACAGTAACTTGACTTAATTAAGCAAGAGATAAGCATAACATGTTTAGCGCGGCATCAGGTAGGTACATTATTGTTACCAAGTCACATTACACCTTTTGTTTGCGTATCGATTCTATTCTTCGTAACCGTGTCCCAACTGTGAATTAACTTTTCTCGACCCACCACACGAGCACAATCGAGGAGCAGATTCATAGAATTTCCAATCAAAATGTAAATTTCAACCCAACTATTTTACATTCATCCCTTCATTTGTCGGTAGGAACTGGGAGTGAGGTGAAACGTATTGTGCCGAGTACTTCATTACAATCTCTTTAATGTAGGCTACTGGTAGGCGACAATCGCAACACACTATTTACGGTCAATTTTTTACTCGGTAAGTAAGTTCTGAAACAGTTATAGCCATAACAGAGGCGATTTGTCAACTTTATTGCGCTTCCGCACTCACTACAGTAAGTTACTACTTATTTAATAGTCTGTTTTATATATTGTTTTTGTAATAAAATTTTGAGTCTGAATATTATTACGTAGATTTCAAGGTAACAAGAATATTCAAAATTGAGTAACTATAAATTACATTCAAATTAAATATGTAATGTATCAAATAAAATTTCTAATAGCGCTAGCGGCTTGTTCACTGTGTGGTGCCATAAAAAAAATTACAAAACAGGATTCGTCTGTTACTTACAGTGAAAAATGACATGCAAATTAAACTGGCTGCAAGTTAAACTAGACGTAATGTGTACAGCCATGACACATCAGACGCAATCATAACGTAAATCTGAGTCGAGCGACGTCCACTTGTCATCGGCGCAGACGACATATTCCTTCCTTTATTATCATATCATTTGTGCACTGCAATAAATACCGTACAAGCTGACAGAAATTACTCAGCCAATAACCACAGAGTAAAAACGAAAACGCATAATACATTGGCAATATAACAGGCTGTTACAAAAAATGTGCAATTCAGAAGATTATTCTGGTGATCACAGATCATAGTTGCTTGCAGTGTATCGGTCGTTGAACTGTGAGCTTATGCTGTCTCTTGAACAGTGCCAATGTACTTACAATTCGTGTTGGCAAAGCTTGAAGCTCTGATGACACCGGAAAAGATAAGCACTCGAGGGATTTTTCCGCTTTTGAACTATACGTTTGTCTACGGTTTTTATGAAATTATTTTCATCTTACGATTAGTAAATAAATCGTTCCACTAGTGATAATAAAACTAGACGCGTCAGAGGCATTTATTTTGAAGAACATTTCAGTGAAGTGGTTAATTTTAGTATCTGCGATTTGATAGAGATTCACAACCAGGTTATCGACTTATTCGTTTTTCTGAACAATGTTTATTGGAAATTGGGTCAGAAGTCTCAAACTTCCACATCAGCTAGCAGGTGGGTTTAAAGTTTTAGTCTCATTGGCTGATTATATTAGGAATTCAAATTAATATCGAAGCGGTAATCTATCCGTCATGTTTATCTTTCTTTCATTCACTAATTTCAGTTTTGAATTCTGTTTAATTGACCTATATGGACTTATTAAAGTTCTATGCATAAACAAGGAAAATTAAGGTTGATGACGAATGAAAACATAAATGTTCAGGTATTGTAATGACATAATAAATCACAGGCCTAAGAAGGATACTAAAAGGGCAGAATATTCGTCTCATTTTGTCTTGTTACAAATATAGTAATTATCTTGCGCGTATAACGATTGGAGCGTGAAGTCCATCAATCATGGCGATCGGCGGCCATGACAATAATGGAGTTTATTAAACATGTAGCAAATTCGCAACGCTTTCAAATTTCGTAGAGAACGCGTCTCGTAAGGCCGCTCAGGGCGGTGGTGCTGGACACCAGCCAACAACTCTACCTACTTCAATCTTTAATGCATTTGAACTATTTTATTATGGCAATGTATACAAACATGCAATATATTATAAGCTCATTTCTAGATTAAGTGACACGATACGGTATCATTCGGTGCTACATTATGAGGCTCTATTAATGCGATATTATGCAAACCGATTGCGACGCTTTCATAATTACAATTTTATATATAATGTGTACATACGTGTACATTTATACAATGGAAACTTAAACGCCTATATCGGTAACTAGCGATGATGTCACCTCGATACTACGGCGAATGAAGCGTGCACTATAAAGCCAGTGTTGTCATAGTTGTAGTCGGCACAAAGCAAGCTCTGAATATGGTATTTTAATAATTATCATTCCGACTTAGATTGTTATTGTCAGTTGGCACGGCTGCGTTTCCACTAAAATGTTACGCAACTGCGACAATAAAGTTACTTTATTCAAGATCGGCAAAATTAATATCCACTTCGTAGATGGACTCGATAGTAATTAAAAAAATTATTGTTATAATTAAAATTTGTCATAAAAATGGCGTGGCATTCGTTGATGGTTAAATAGAATTAATGGTTATAAACGCTAACAATTTTCCACGGGCGGTGGTTCTGTCGCGCCTCGTGCTGTCCCTGTCAGCGGCGATATTTCAAGATAAGCTACTTGGCCATACGCTTCGCTCCTGTGTTCCGTTCCCACGCGGCCACGCAACAAATAACATCATACAACATTACCGAATCATTTATAAAATGAGCCACTTCAAATTGTAGGACGTGTGCGTGAATTGAATGTACATTAAACTATGAAGAAGTAAACATTGTAACGCAATGAAGGGAGTTGTCTATTTCATCAAAGTTGACCTACAAACATTGATTAAGTGATTTGAGCAGTTTGTTCAGATCGGTTGAACATCGTTGATCTTTATAAGAACACGTATATTAAGTTACCTAGTGGACTATAATTTCGAAATGTAGGTAATAACCAGGATATTATGACAGTGAGGAGTAACGGAACCCAGTGTGAGTGGCGGCGGCGCGGCGCGGTCCTCGACCCGAGCCAGCGACAGCAGCGGCGGCGGGCGGCGCGAACCGCCTTGACCTGCGAACTCTTGCCGGCTTCCTATTGCCCACTGCAAGCCTAGTACTAGAACCCGATTATACGCCAACAAAAGCCGATTAAATACGAAGCGGCCTTCTTACAACTCATAAAGCGCACTTATCTTTTGGAGGTGTGTAGACATTGCGTTCAGTAAACTGGTATCTGTGTGTAAGCACTTTTAATGAACTTATTTCAAGCATCTTTCAGATTATTTATTTACTAATAAATCGTATAATTTAAGTGTGATTTAATGTCAGTAGCATTTAAGGGCTCCAATTTTCATTTCGAGATGTAACTTCAGTTCGGTATTCCTACCCAATAACCAAACCAAAACGTCAATATTTTGATTGTTCCGAGAAAGAGTTTCAAGTCCACGTAGTATTAGCATTATAATTGATGTTTATTAACGCGTGTGAGGATCGTGAGCCATATTAATTGAGTCGATCGATCACTAAGTTACTTGATACATGATCGCGCACGGACATTGCTTGTGAAACATTTTTTTTTTTTTTTTTTTTTTATTCACGATAGGCCTACGCTTGATCACTAGTTCGCCTGATGTTAAGCGACACTGCGATCTACGGTGGAGCGCGCTGGCCTAGAAGAAACCGATTCACTCGAGATTTAAAAACACACAGATTATAGTTATTAGGGAAGACCCACTCAGGAAGCTCATTCCACATTTCAGCGGTACGCATGATGAAACTTGATTTAAAGCGTTTCGTTCGGGCTTTTGGGATGTCCACCATGAATCGATGACGCTTTTTCGTGCTTCTGGTCGTCCGATAGTAGAAAGGGCAAGGGGGTATAAGATCATGGAGATCTGATGCACACTCTCCGAAATGCATCCGATAAAAAACTGACAAGCTAGCGACTTTGCGGCGATGTTCCAGACTCTGGAGTTTAGCTCGGACGAGCGAGTCGTTGCCAATGAGCTTCTTGGCGCGCTTCTCAACAATAGTCTCACTACCGCTTTTGAACTACGAGACTTGGACAGTGAATGATAAACAGATGTCGAAACAAATTGTGAATTCATGCCGTCGCACCGCGGAGACGAATTGTTAAATATCTTAATTTTAGGATTTTTATTGAAATATTCCACTTTGTTAGCTAAAAACTAATTATGAATTCGATACAGAAATTTCTGAATAATTGGTTAAGTTTAAACAAAATAACATTAAACAATATGGAATAATTATAAGTTTTTAATGATAGAGCGACTCGTAAAAGGTGGTGATACTGTCTGTTTAGATAAGTTAATAACTTAGGAAAGAAAATTTGAGGAAAAGCAGTACCTATTATTGAAACAGCAGACAAAATAAAATCTTAAAAATCATAAATAGTATGATTGCGTTGGTTTTCTTGCAGGTCAAGTAGTACCTACTCCAGCCTAATAGCTTTGAATAAGTGACCGGCTGAGATCGGATACTGCGAATACGCTTGGTTCAAAAACCGCTTTAGCACTTAAGTAGTCAATCTAGTCAACGAGTCGTCTACGGCCACCATAGTAACCTATTTTATAATGACTCACGCGCGGGACGTTAATCAGCTGATCCAGCACATCCTGTTTTTTTATACTGACACAGTATTTTCTATTTAGAACAAAAGGTAATCGGGAAGCGTTGCGACTGAAGGAGGTATGTTTCTAGTAGTGCCACATCATAACTTGATTAAAATTAAACCTGTAATGCAGTAACTTATTATAATGATGATCTATTAATCTCTATATTTGATTAACACTTATAAACGATTACGATACGAACCGAAAATATAACAAATACAGATGAGAAGTGTAATGTGTATAAAGGCCACGTATGACGTCAGGATGGTTACATTATGTGGCAATAGAAATGTTTAAAGAGAGATAGTAAATAAGTCTGTCGGTTACTTGTGTAAACTTGGATTAAAGAGCCTACGGTTGTTCATTTAGGAGGAAAGGGGAACAAATTGTCTTCCAGTCCCATACCGAACTGCAGAAATCGGAGGCTTATGGAGGAGTTATTTTAAGTACTTATATCAGTATTATTATTATCTGTGGTTATATTAAGGATGAATGTGGAGGGATGCAGGGGTAGAGGGAGACCAAATAAAAGGTGGATGGAGTGTGTTAAAGCGGACATGATAGAAAAGAGAGTGACTGATGATGTGACGGCTGACGGAGATGAATATTAGAAAAGGACATACTGCGTGGACCCCAAATAAATTGGGACAAGGGCAGGAAGATGATGATGATATTAAGACGTTATTTTATATTGTTTAATTCGTAGTAGTATTATTTTAAGACCCAAAAAGTTATCAACGAAAATAAACATTGAAGAGGTTCCTTGCGTTAGCCTACAATCGCGCTACACAACGATGCGTACACGCAACCGCATAACGGTGCGCGTGCATCGCCGGATACGGTGCGCGTCATCCGGCCTCGTACCTCGTACGTCACACTCGCACGACCACATCAATCATCGCGGCCAATTGCGAAGCGTGCCGAATGATCGCCCTCTTCCTGGACACTACTGATTTTCTGACACCGGTTTTCTTTAGTTCCGTTCTTCTTCCGGCAATTTGATGATTTTGTAACACTTAGTTTACAGTAGTACTGCACTAATAAACGAATGAAAGCAGTGTCAGCTGTTTGGGGGTCACTAACCGGTCTTGAGCGTGGGTAGTGTTGGAGACATTACAAAAAAAGATATGATTTCCACGTTTATTCATAAATTGAGAAACAACTTTTAAGCGATTTCTCAATCACAAATACTTTTTAAACGTTTTGATTATGGCAAGACTAATTTTCGATAAGTTATGGAAGATTAGTTGATTGTTTTATAGTTCCGTGAAGATCTATGAATGTAAGCAAGCAAGTAATTAAAGTTGATTATCAAACTGTCTCGGGTGTGGAAATTATGGCATTTGTATGAGGAAGTACTGCATTTAAACGTGATTTCACTTTCTTTCAGATTTACGTGATACTTACAATCAGCTGAATCTAGCGTGTAAAATAGTTTCTGAGCACGAAAGTTATGAGTGACAATCGCTTATTTGTTTATTACCAAATACCAAAAACATTATGTGATCTAGCGTATCGTATCTGAGCATTTTATGTTATTTTTTCCATCCAGTTGTGATTTCCTCCTCCTCCTTCAGTCGTTTGCTCAATGCTGAGCGTCGTGATGTGCCCGACCTAACTTTTTGACGATCTCCTTCCATTTGTGGATCTTTTGCCAGTTGAAGAGCGTCTGAGATCTTGGTGTCGAGGTGTTTCTTAATTTGGTCCGACCATCTTGTAGGGCTACGTCCTCTGGGTCTCTTTCCTTCCACCTTTCCGGTGACCATGAGCTTCTCCAAATTGTCGGATGGTTTGCGGGCGATATGCCCGAAGTATTGCAACACTCTCTGAAGGCAGGTACGTATGAGCCTTTGGTCGTTTTCAGTTTACATTTAATAAAACTTATTTGTTAAAAAAAAATATGTTAGAGTTAAGCGGTTTATGTGATTATTAAAATAACCCTTGAATTGTAAATCGCACTGCCCTGAGGAACTTACCTGGACTGGTCGCCACAATTTTCATTTCCGCTTCTAGATTCTTTTAGAAATGGAAATGCAGCTGGTGAATACTGAATAGCAAAGCAAACTTCCGAACTCTGATAATATTGTTTACACTGACCGGCTAGGTTGATCGTAAGGGCATTTAACGACTAAGTGTCCAATAAGTTAGACCTCCTTTCTGATGTGACGTCATCGTACATAATAAAACCACGATGTTAAAAACTTGAGCTTATGGAGTACCTACACGCAACTTACTTAACATTAAATCCAGGATTTTCTGCCTTGAGTTGTAAAAATAAGTACGGTGGACGCCCAATGTCTCATTCTTAAACATTGTGGTAGGATAAAAGCCGCTTTCGAGCAGAGGGGCTGACCCATATCTTACAAGAAGCAAGACATGTCGATACGGTTCGATGTCCATAAGCTTTATTGTAAGTACACTTCCATTCGTCTGATTAACAAGGGAAGTAATCAATATAAACTGGTTGGTTTATAATAGAAATACTTAGAAGCGCGTTTAATGACTTATTCATTTCACACACAAGAGGAAAATTATTCTGTTTACCATAATTTTCCTGGAAATTGTGACTGTTAGATACAAATCACATCACAATGTTACGTAAGGCGAGCCGTTCGTTAAAAATGATCTCGTAATAATTGTGGACAAAGAACATTACTGTGTACTAAAGGTAACCAATAAAACAAATGATTAAGACCGATATAAAACCACAGACAGACAGACGTTTATTGACACAAGTTTGCTAGACAATGTGTCCGACGTTCTAACAATCCACGTCACAATAATAGCTTTCGTTACATACATATAATATAATGTTTTAAACGACTTCAGTATTACCTAATACACAAAGGGGACAAACTTATTTAAAATCTTAAGTTTTTCAGAACCTGTTTTCGAAAGAAAACAAGATATATTAAGCCTGAAGCATCTGATACAGTAATAATCTGAAGTAAAGTTGTCAGATATACTAACTAACCTTCATATTTACTTAACGACCGATGAGTGATTCCCGAAAATTGAGTAAAATAAATAAGTTGTGACATTAAATAAGACAGACGCGGGACACACCATCTAACGTATTTCTCAAGAACTAAACAAGTTTCCGAGTCGGTGCTCGCGACAAGTCGTGGAATGAAATCCGAGAAAGCACCTAAATAAATGGGCAAACATTTATCTTTGGTTGAGCAGTTAATACTAGACGGGGCGTCGCCTACCTACATCTGGATTACTTATCTGGAGTGCGAGTTTGACTTGCGCATAAAAGGTACCTACAACTAACTTCCCTCGATGACCGCTGCAGGCAGCCGCTGCTGTTTCCAATAACTTCTGGCAAAAACTAACTATAACATTTTCTTTCTCTATAAAACTACGATTATGATATCAAAATTCCAGATAAGCACTATTAGAAATAATGTGTTTAGAAAAAACATATTACTAAAGATTCGTTTTATGTTCCAAGTTATGGAATCCTAAAAACGTGAGACTGGCCCATTTTAGATCATAATTAATATAGCAGCAAGTTTCTATGTTATTAAGTACAGTATACAAATAGAAATCTCAGAACTCAGAACCGACGTGTATGAAATGGTTGCATGGCAATGTATTAACGATCAAGTTATTATGACATCGGAAACCGAGGGACGTAATTATGTCGTGACATCCTCAGGTTTGTTCCCAGAATTAAGTGTAGTTGCGGAACTGGTGATTTCTTATTACTACGTAGTCTTACTGTTTGTAATAGTCAACTAATTGAGGACTTTTTCCGGTGTAATTCGGACAATGAGCATTAACTGTGGACCATGAAAGGATAATTATCTACGACTATCATCAAGTTTGCACATGCAAGAAGTATGGCAGAGGTGTATTGTGGTCTATAGTTCGCTTGTGAAATTATATGTAATATGGATATGTTTCTTAGCAGCTGGATAATCCAATCTGGCCCTAGCTAACAGCTTCTTTGCCTCCATAAGACCCTCTTTACCGGTTAAGGCGCGAAACATCCGATGAGGAAAATAGGTGCAATTCACAAAAAGTCTGTTATGTAGATTGTCCAGATTACAAAATATAGTTCCACCGTTCCAAAAGGTCGATCCTATGAAGAAGAACCGACAAATATATATGGACGTTCTTGTAAAATCATGAGTAACTGAGTGAAGGTACTTTTTGAGATATAAGTAACTGCGCAGTTTCTTCCTCCAAGGTAGGTCCAAGAAATATATTTTTTTGGCGCGAAAACGTTAACGAACACTTAGTTCACGAGTTACTTTCGCTTAATATTAGTATGGAAGTTAGAATATCTTAAGTTGTAATAGGTGCCGCATTCAGATAAAATAAAATGATAGAAATAAACAACGTGTTGAATTAAAGGATGCGTTCGTAATGTCTCTTGTGTGTCGACGACGTTTACTCAGAACTCGTAATGTGGCCGATGCTTCGACGGAGCCAGAGATCTCGCGATATATCGCCGAGCGAGTATCTAACACAAAACTTAGCCTTCCAAGAAACTTGCCAGACTGTGGGCATTCTTTCATTAAATGCGTCTTCACATACTACGCTCTTATGTATGGTTGGAAATGTTGGAATTGTAAAATGGGTATTAATTTTGCTTTACGACTGCGAATGACTTTTATATGTGTTTGGGAGCAAAGTATCTTCAATTCAGGAGTGAATCTGCTTTACATTGAACGTCCAACGTAACGAAAAATTCCATTTGAATAATGGACCTTTTCTACGTACTTTCGGAAAGATAAATTCGAAACCCTTTACTGCTGTCGTAATAAATCAAAAAACCTTTAGTAATTGAAGCGTGTTAAAATACAAATGGGTATTCTATAAATAGTATCGTGATTGTGACCCTTAATTTTAATCACAGGCGTTACTACTGGGAGCAATGAGCAGAATCCCACATCGAAAATCTTATACAAGTTCGAGTGGGTCGAGCGTGGGAGATTAGTAAGTAGATGTTAAAATATATCCTAATATTACCTCTAATAAACATTAACTTAATTTGGTAAATAGGTCCTTTAATATCACGTTACATGAGTATTTACAGGAGGGATTTCTGTTGAAATGGTGACGTGAATTTACAAGAATTTCATTTTCCAGATGTTATTATGGGAAAATATTATGTTATCACAAGTATAACTGTGTTGTACGTAATTTTCTTGTTAAAATGGTTCGTAATATTTTAATAATTTTGCGATTGGATTCGCATGGTTTTTCTTTCATTTGTTTCATAACATTTACTTAATACCATAGTTAATAATCTAATACGTTTCAGTGTTAAACAAATATTTCAAAAGTTTATGTTAGTCAAACACCCATATTCAAGGGCTTTAATATTCGAAAATCCTCCATCAGAGTTCCGGCCGCAAATTCCTCAATAAGCTTAAAATTCCGGGCAGTTTGTGGAATTCCCCGCAGAACGGCCACTGCAGTTGATAACTCGGACACCTTAAATTACTCAACGAATTATCAAATAACACGAGATTAAGGATTTATTTTAATTGATGTATTTAGGCTACTTCAATTAGTGTCTCATCTGTTTACCCTGTCTAAAGCGCTGTTGGTATTGATACGGACAGGTGCACTAATAAGTACCCTCTCACCAAAATAATTAGTTGTTTCTAAACACTGCGTACCTAATTATGTATTATCATCTCTATCCACAGTACAGCAGTGATAGCCTAGTGGTATGATAATTGGACTGCCTAGTGGAAGGTCTCGAGTTCGAATGTACAAGGCACGCACTTCCGACTTAAATGCTGAAGGCAAACATCGTGACGAAACCCGCAGGCCACCACGCTGGCCTGCGGGTTTCGTCACGATGTTTGTATTGCCTAATCCCTCTCATTCTGTGAGAGGAGACCCGTGCCCAGCAGTGGGACAGTATATGGGTTGATGGTGATGATGATGATCGCTGTCCAAACTACAACAGCCTCCATTGATTGCTGATGTCGAGAGATGCTCAAAAAGGCTGATTTCATAGTCACACTGCGCTGTCGAAAAGCGAGCGTTTCGATTCGATATAATTGGCAGCATGGTTCAACAGCAGTGCTAAAATGAATCGCAAGTAGGCATATATGGGCACACCCATACAACTGTGGCTACGCTCAGCCGAACAGCGGTGTTCAACCGCGTTACTATAAAATCAGCCTTGGTGCAGCTATTTATGCTATAAAATTAATTGAAACTCCTCATAGAAGTGACCATAGAAGGGCATTCAACTTCAAAATCACTTTGCTTCATTTGATTATTATTACTTCTAGTCCCATAATGAGATGACTAGCTTCTGCTTTGTCGAGAAATATCGATCGATAAAATAGATGAAGACCAAAAAGATTGGCAGCTAATCTCTTACTGTTTGAAAGAAGAGCTATTTAACATAATCGACTTCTGAAATTCTGTTGGTCTAGACTAAATTTACAAAAACCGTCCAACCGTTTTCACGAATACATTCGCTAAAACTTATTTTCTCTGTAAACTTCTGAAATTTGTGAAGTTTTATTAAAGTAAATTCGGGAGTCCCAGACATATTCATTAAATTTTAAACACCAATTTAATAATGTTAATCATATTTCAAGATATTAATTTTTACATAACAGTCCTTTACCATCTGGTAAAGGACTGTTGTAACCGGTAAGTTTTAAGTCATATTATTATATGCCTATTAGGAGGTGAACCTATTGCCATTGACCGGGCATGAATACAGATTCCCGAACTACTAATAAGAATTTATTTCCTTCTAAAAGACATATTCAGCAACCAAGTATCCACATAACTAATGCGACAGTTTGACAAAGTCATATCTTATACAGATTTATTATACTGTATTTTAGTATACTATACAATGTACTATAATATTACATATACTATACAATATTATGACCATTAGATACGACAATACCTCAGCTGTCGTACGTAACAAACATCTGCAAAAGATGTCGACGTGTTGACCTTTACATTCAATGGAGGTGTCTTTCAAAGATAAAATAGACTGCCTAAATCATCAGAAATGGACGTACAAGGCCATAGTACTAATTTTAATTGTACTTTGGTACTAGTAACTCAGTTTATTCCATTATGAATCATTAATGTGCTATGTTTGTCGGTTTAAGTATGTAAAGAAAATCCAAGTGAAACAAATGACAACTTTTGAAGAAGGGTTACATATCTTATCAAATAGTAAATACGTTTTTGTTCTAACTGCACGAGGTTTACAAGATAGCGTGACTGTGCCAACAAAGTGCACCGATTTCCAAACAATACTTTATCTAGAAATTTTTGCTTATCTCTCTTTCTCCGAGCCTTTTCCCTACAATATTGGTGTCGACATCAAGTCTAACCAGATACGGCTAAATATCAGTATTTTACACCAAGCCATTGCCATCAGACCTCCATAACCCAATTTCTGGGTAATACTGAATACTACGGATATTGTCAGGTTTTCGGGCTTCTGACTACCACTAATGATTGTCATAGGTGTTCGTCTGACAACCGGGACCGACGGCTTTAAGCGCTCTTCAAAGTACGGAGGGGTCTCGATGTGCTAAAAATGGTCACCCATCCACAGACTGACCGCGACTAGTGCAGCTTAACTTTGCGGATCGGTTGATCAGCGTAGTTAATACTTAGCCACGAGCCCCTTTTTCTTTATCACGTTCACTAATGAGCTAGATGACTTATGAAATTATTTAAAATTTTACTCCTATTAAAGCTAATCGCAGACTAAAAAATATCAATCAATTTTAAATATCATAACGATCGTATAAAAAAAAGGTATACGGCTTTTTTAAAGCCTGGATTTTCGTTAACATCTACTTTAATAAGGGATTTAGACTAAAAGCAGATTTACTTGAAGATTTATTGAACAACCCATCAATGAAATATGCACGCCTAGTCTAGTCAATCTCGCGCCGCGGCAAAGTCGATAACAAAATGCTTTTTTTCTTTATCCTCCTTGATACCTGCATACTGATTATTTATCCAACTATGAAAATGCACTTGTGCACGAAACTTGGTCTCGACACAGTATGCATTCAACGATCCAGCCTACACAGGGAGATATTAAAGTGAAGGGGGGTGGAATGGGAGCTTGCAATCTGAACACCCGCTCCACCCCTCCCGGCGACTAATTTCCGACAGACTAGTATACTCCTTTGGTATATTCCGTTTTAAACTATTTTATATTGGCTACGGAATAAGGTTCTAGGACAGCCACAATTAGCGTTAACCCTCCAACAACAGCGCCAGATGCAATATTGGATATTATTTCCGTTTCTTTGAAGATACTACTGAGCCGCATTAACATACCTGTAACAAAAAGAAAAGCTATTTAATATTTCAATCAATCATAATTACCCACCACTTCCCTTAAATGGAAAACCAAATACCCACCGCCCGATCCCAATTTAAAACGGTAATAATTTTAGACCAAAAGCTGACGTTTTATCGCAATTTCATCGTCTTCACTTCGTACCAAGCGGCGATAAGTTCCTTTCCAACGGCCTTGCCTGTTTGACCTTTTTGTTTTAACTCACAATACCTATACATTGCACTACTGCTGTTATATTACCAATGAGTTCATTACTAATCATTATTTCCTTCATATTACGAGTGATATATTTCGGCACGTTTTTAAATCTCTATAGATGACTTGAATATATTATTCATCTAGTGTTGTAACTTACTAGTCTAGTCACAAACAAAGCGTTATGGATAAGACGTACATAGTTGTTATAAGTATTCATATCATGACCCAAATAGAGATTTTCTCTAGAGGAATAAAGTTTAATTTCGTACAGCAGTGGCAGCTTCCTAAGTAATAAATCCATTGGAACTAATATCGACACATAGATGCCAAGCCAGTGCTTGCCAATTCGTCTGCAGTATCTGGTTCCCAAGACAACAACTAGCTGGTATAATCGGCAAGTTATAACATTTCCTGACTATTGTTTGGAGTTTTGGCCTTTTGAATAAAACTTTTGCAAACGCTTTCAATTATATGCAGGTAAGTCTGTTTGTGTTAGACGTTGAAAGAATATTTGATTTTTATGTACTGAAATGTGTACCCACAAAGCTCTATGAAACTTTCTGGAGAATATAACCAAACATAGATGTTTGCGATACGACGCAAGTCGTTAAGTTGAGAAAGGGTTACAATGGCTCATATACGAAGTCCTGGCAACACGTTATTACATGGTGCACCATTGCAATGTTTTATGTGCTCGAACATTTTCTTGAAGTGGAATCAGGAAAGCCTTGTGGCTTAATTCTTTTATGGAAATAATATTGTCATTTTGTTTGTGTCAATTGCTACCCGAGATCTGTTTTCTTATCGAAAGTGTTATTATGCAACAGAGCTTATCTGGCGCGCACACATTTAAATGCTCATCGCGTGTAGTTTTCGTATTATTACATATTGTAAGAGTATTCGACGTTTCTACTGACACAAATAAGGTTAGAAGGGTTAGTAACATGCTTATTCCGCGTAGTAAATGTTTAGAATATAAGAGTTACTTCTTCGAGGTGTCGTAAGACTTGTAGCTAACGACACAAGATTGTAAAAGCGTTGTTTGTTTGTAATGTATTTTGAAGTAAATTTACGTGTAGGATTTTAAGCATTGCCAATATGTGTGTAACAATACATTAATGTGTCGCTTCTCGCGATCATTACAATGTAAGAGCATTCGTAAAACTTAAACACGAACGGTGCTTTAGTCATTATGTCAACTTATTTCGGATTTGCCGGTTAATACACATAAATTAGGTGCAAAACTCAATACTCCCTCTCCGTGCTAAGCATAGAATTACAATACACAGGATTTCTAAGATTTTTGATGTATTAAGTATAGGCAGTGGAACGAACCTGGCGAGAAACAAAAGTATTGGAAGGAATACAAATTAATTTTACTAATAGAGTTTTCTTTTTTATCTTCACGAGCATAAGATATTTATAGTGCGATATTATTATCCAGAACAAATAATAGTGTTCCCGCAAATATAATTTCAACTGAAATGTCAAAAACCATTACCACAACCATTATTACAACCATAGAAATGCAAAAGAAGCTTTGTCTGTGACACTTTCATGCCTGAACCACTGAACCGATTTTGATAAAATTTGGTAAGTAGGTACAGACAATTTACCTTGGAGAAGGACATTGGCTTTATTTTGGGATACGGGCGAAACCCCGAGGAACAGCTACTAATCTATTTTTTAAATGTCAACACAGTTTCCCACAATTTTCCAGAATCACCTACACTTCAAAGTTTTCTATTCACTAGTATTTCAAAAGCGCTTATAAAATAAAACCGCCTCACTTTTAATACGTGTGTGATGATAGCAAGTCTAGTTAGTTCTATTCACATGTCGGTAAAATTGTTTTAAGGTGTTTTGTAATGGCACACTAACAACCAGGAGTCTGAAGTAGTGCCCAGTTAACCGCTATCTACAGGCAGTCACGATGTTACCAAGATTATCGTCGGATGAAGGACTGAGGTCTACCTTTCGTGGATATGCAGCTTGTTTAATGTAAGTACCGCCGCAGTCGACTAAGCCAGGGGTTGGCAAACTTTTTAGTCAAAGAGCCAGATTTAGAGAAAATATAGATTTTTCGGAAGCTCAAAGAGCAGCAGATTATATTCCAACAATATCCAACAGCAGCTCTTCAGGTAAGATTTTTTTTCTTGAACTTGTAAGAGCCGCATGTGGCTCGCGGTTTGCCAACCCTGCACTAAGCTATCGATTCAGCCAAACTAACGTGATGATTACATAATTACTCGCTAATAGGTTAATTAAACGCCCTGCGCCAACCAATCACTGCAATGATGATTTACTACTCCGATGTATATTAGTAGCTAGAGTTAAGTAAAGATACTTAGAGTGCTTTTAATTTACATAGAGATAAATCAGTGTAGGCCTAGATAAGATTAGTGGGTGTGCTAAAAGCCACTATAAAGAGATTATATCAGATGAATAAGCGCCATCATCCGTGATAATTAATACCGCGATATAGGTACGCATAAACTATGCTAATTATGTTTGTTCGAAGTGTCGAAGAGCGGTAAGGAGAAGCAAATTCTTTTCTCAAAGGACGACTAAATATAGTTAGTCCTGATGTTCTCGGAATAGGTATTAATACCAGGCTATTTCTAGATAAATAACATAAATCGAGTCTCGATGGTAGTATTTTGAGCACTGACTTTAAAAGCTTTTCAGCTAAATGCAAGGTAAGTATAGTTTATACTATATTTTTTTTAGATTTTTTCACTATATTGCTCGTTCATTTAATTTCAGTTCATTAAAAAAGAGTGACACTCCAGAGGGTCGTAACAATTGTCCTATTGGGTGTGCTAATTTTTCTTAAAGTCACACATACCAGCGTAAAGGTTACATAATTTTTCTTCTTCCTGCCTTTTACTACCTAGTACAAGACGTGGACCAATAAAATATTTTTTTTCTGCAAAATATTACTTTTTTATGTTTTATCACCCTCTAAATATTCACTCACTACCGCGGTAAGGTAGAGACCTCCACTATAATATATCAACTATTCTTGAGGGATACAGCTACAAGCACGTATCGTAAAACTTTTGCCGCTAACGCTTCCTCTGCACTTTCCTTAGACCGTAGAGCATCTAGTTGTAAAACTCATATATGCGACGATGTTGACAGATCAATAACCTTTGTAAAATCAATAGCTAGATTTAAAATTGTTGGTTTCGCTGCTGTCACAACACTGCCTCGAATATACAAAAAACGATGACGATGACGTCAATCCAAGGCCTCTATTGACATCGAAATGTTGATCCTGGGGAAATCGTTTATATAATAAAAAGTGTAGATTCAAATTTTGACAGCAAACTTTCACTCCAAATCGCCTCGTAGAAAGCTTAGATTATTAATAGGGCTAGAACTTGATATAGAATTGTCCCATTTGTTTCTCAATATTGATAGTCATTCTTGAGATTTTCAGGGGCCTGCTGCAAATATCAATTGTCTCTACTGTTTGGAATCGCTCTTTATCTATGACGCTACTTACTGCATAATGACAAGACAAGCATAGTCAAGGGTTGTCAACTATTCAGTAGACTAAAATGATATTCTCTGCATAAAAAAAGAGAAGACATACAAAAGTAAAAAAAAACAAAACGGAATCGGACACACGTAGAACGAAGATGTGCAACTGCAGATCTTCGCTTCGAATTGTACCCAGCTACAATTCTGCGCTTTCTAGGCAAGGGAGAGCTCTCAGAATGAGAAGGATTGTGATCTGCAACACGTTTTGCCATCATTTCAAACAACGACAATATGGGAAATATACGAGCATTTACTTTAAATAAGTAAGTTTTCACCTTTAAAGGGCAAAATCATATCTCGTAGAGGCGTTACGTGGGTGGTAGGACTGTTGGGTGTTTCACGCAAAGGTTATTTACTCTATTCACTCTAACTTAAAAAGTCTTTTAATATTTTTTGTTAACTTTTTCCAGCGTCATTGAACCTACGATACCGATTAGCCTGGTGTATCCCACTGCTGGGCAATATCCCTATCAAGAATTAAAAGTGTTAAAGGATCGATTATCGGACTTGCGACAGATACCTATCACTTACCAATATCCACTTACCAGTAGCCACAACATACTCTACTCGACGTCATTAATTACACCTATTGTACACTTATTATTGAAGACTGTGGGAAGCAATTAAATTAAGGAAGAAATTATTTCCATAAAATCTAAGTACCTATGTATACTTTTGAATGTTTTAAACATCATCCTTTGATATTTATTCACATTTCGAAAAAATCCTAATGCATTCAAAATGTACCAGAATACGTTTGAGCCACAGTGACTTGAATAAAAATGAGGTCAAATTGGATCAGACAGATAAAATCTATGGGAGGCGTATATGTGGGACCACGGGGCTTTGTTTTCGTCGCTCGATTGTAAAAAAGTATCTGCATATACGTAGATTATATCAGAAAAAAAAAAGAGAAGAGCTATAAATTGTCTTTTACGCAAGTTACAACTAATAACGTCTAGTTAACTACCATCCAGGTCAACAATTTCCCAACACTTTTTACGTTAAGTATGTTTATGAAGAAGTATTAATTCTATTTAATAACAATAATTTTCTCTACAACAATTACACCTTTTGGCAGTGTCACGTATGATTTGGACAGATGACGCTCACGCTGCAACTGTTCTACTCGCTGTTTAATAAAATTACTTATTGCTCATCCATCAATCTTCACATCACGCACACATCGAGATTAAAATCAAGCGAACAATGCTATCTGGAAGCGCCATCGACATCGTCTAATTAAAAGCGAAGCGGCCATTCCACCTATGATGCGAACCTAAAATAATAGTGCACTAAAATGTCTGTCAGTCTGCGAATCCAAAGTCAAGGCAACAAAAAAATAATCACCGATTCCGAAGTATGGCAGAAATTTGTGCCGACACGCACGCCCAAGTGAGCGGCCCCTTTATTTGACAGCAAATTAATAATCACACGGATGACCGGAATGCCTTAACTGACACCCGCAACGATTCAACATCGACTTTATAATGTAAGCAATAAAGTCTAAGGTAAACATTTAACATCAAATAAATGTTCTTATGCAATTTTAATCCTTACGGTGTGAGACATTAAAGCTTAAATCGAGCACCGGAACGAAGTTAATAGGATGTAATTTATCCGGGTTGAACCGCGTGGTTGCCGCTCCGGGTGCGGTGCGAGGGAGACGGGTGGCGGCCAGTCGCGGGGCCCGACGAAGACGGAGATGTTTTTGTTGTTGCGCGCAGTAGTCATTAGTCGCCGGGCAGGCAGCTCGTGGCCGCGCCACCGTCGCCGTCGCCGTATTGTGAAAACGAGGTGTGAGCACCAAACGTCGTAAGCGGCGTTCTCATTAATTTTCAGGAAGACGTGAAATTCCCTCTCATTGCTCTCGCCCTTCGTTAAATAGCTTCCAGGCTATTTCATACTTTTCGAACTCTGCACGTCCGATTGATTTAACAATATTTTCAATTAAGCGATTAATTTATGCCTATTTCTGCAGCTACGTTTTAATAAATGCCAAAATAATAACATTTCCAAACCCTAGTTACTGTTCATAATTAATCTAAATCACTAAGGTACAAAAACAGTCTCCTTTAATATACTCTCAGACCCTTACTAAGAGCAAAACCAAATATCATAAAACTAAACATGGTAAATCGCTGTTCAACAATCCTACATAAGCTGCACAAATTTAAAAGAGTATGAATATTCAGAACGTATTGTAAAAGCGTACTAAATATTAACATCAGCGCGACAAAAGAGACCACAAAAAAGTTTGAGGGCAAACGCGATAACCCAAGCGTGGTTTTTGTAGCTCGAGTGAGGTCACTGGAAGATTTACATTCAGCCAATAGACTGTCGCTCACAATTAATTTATGTTATAACTGATGCGCTGTGACATAGATGTGTGTTAGTTATGTATCTGCTGATCTGCGGTGTCTGCTGCGCACCTTACATGAATTTTAAATAGTTTATTAAGAAATATTATTGTTGTTACAGAGTAATAGATGATGTTAAACTGACATATTATCAACATTGAGAAATGTTTAACTTCTCATAAATACTACATAATACATTATTTTTCTGGCTTCAATAATCGATGAGTCAACTGTCGCAAAATGTTAGTTAGATCCTACGGAAAATTCTTGCGAAAAGAATTCGACGTTTCCATATAAGAGCACAATACCCACACTAATGCAATTCCGATCATATATTTCCATTATAACTCATTTCGGTTTATCAGTGCGTCGTGCGAAGGTGGAAAACAATGGCATAACCTTGCGGGCTCGGCTCATCTGACGGTCCATTCGTCCGTGACAACTGTTGCCAAGCGTCCACGCTTATCAGCTTATCTACCTTCCACTGTCTATACCTAAAAAGCACTACTAAACTACAGCCACAAAGACCACCCAATAAGTAGAGTAGATATTCTCGTATAACCTTAAACCTCAAATGGTTTCGAACTTTCTTGATAGAATCAGCCTTCCGAACCGGCAATAATATTAACTATTGACATATAAATGCTTCTTGAAACTCTAAATTATAAAAATATTTTGAATGGTGACGTTCAAGCGTAATCGAATGGCACTGCGGTGGGTCTGGATAAACCCAGCTTTAGTGATAACTCCATGTCATGCCGGTCACACGTCGAATATTTTGAGGTTGAGGACGCCAATTCAAGTCTAGTGTACCGAATTTAATGATTAAGCAATGAGTTCATAGACCTGAACTGGTTTTGTATCATCAATTATAACATCAAAGAAGATGTTTTAAGAACTTGATGTTTAGTCCTAAAGCACCTGAATCCAAGCTATATTCAATGGCATCATTGGAGCAACTATCTTAAAAATTGTATGTAAAAATCACTTGGTTCACCCATACAAGTATTGTAAATCTTCTAGATAGTTCTTCTAGTGTCGCACAAAATACAAACAATTTACAAAGCGCAATGACAAGTGTCCATAAAGACATGTGGGGATTCTTTATAGTTTTCCATGATATTGAAATGGATAACTCCACTTTCGACAACTAAGTTCCAACGCCCACGCCCTAGGACGACGCCGATGTTGTTATGCATGTCCCATCGCGCAGACATCGTTCTAAATGTCACCGCTTCTTAGCTGGAAATGTATTTAAACGCGTAAAATTCAATTTTTCAGCTTTGTACAGACACCAGCAGGTCTAGCTATCTAAAACTGTCAAATATTTTGACAGATTGTGGTAGCTTGATGTGCTGGCCTCTACGTACGTACGTTACCATAAGAAAAAAGTCATTTACATTAAAGGTAGATAAGATATTAGAGGAATGCATTCTGTTTGTAATTTCAAAATCATTATCTTATTTCGCTAGTACAATATTATAGATAAAACGGAAGAGAGCGATAAAATAAATCTACATAACATTGAAAACCTATGCAGTTGTAAAGCCAACGCACGCCATTGCATTCACAAGGACTACTTAGCGGGATTGCCAACCCTCACTCATTAACATCATAGATATTTTTTCTTTTATTCACATAAGAGCTAAGAGACTTGCAGCTCTTGTAATACAAGAACTCTTAAAAGTGAATTAAAGTTGTATATTAAAATTGCAGCAGTAAAGTCGTCACATGCGGCAGTCACGTTTGTATTTGCATTCACAATGCCCCGTTGGGCGGGATGCGCAGCCACTTCCGACAATGGGAGCGAACCCACGCACTGCCTGATACTAACGTTTGTTCTTTCAGAGAATAATATCAGAACTACTTAAAAAACTCGAAGAAATCAGAACTTCAGCTTTCCAATAGTTTTAAAATTTGATTTTAGAATGCAATAGAAGTTGAATGCCGATCTGAAGATGGAAGAAAACCTATAGTGTCCAACAAATTGTTGGTATAGAAAGGTCATTAATCACATTCATAACAGTGGCCGTAGGTTATGGTTTAGCAGTAAGTCAAGCTTAAGACCACGCTGTTTAAGTAACAATTATGATCCGATTACGTCCCCAACCTCCCAACTTTCCTATAGGTTTTCGCAGATGAAATCAAATGACTGTTGCCTAAATGTTAAAATAAAAAGTGGCCAAATCATGGATGAACAATCTTTTGGCAGGCTCGAGTTTCCGACCAGCCAGAAATCAAAATGGGCCGTATCAACAGTTACACATTATGTTTAGGTTAAGATAAGGCACGGTGTAAAAATTCAAACAATAAATGAAAACAACTATAGCTTGAACGTTTCTATACTTGTGTTGCTATTACAATAAATTAACACTTTATGATTACGCAAGTGTAACAATGGGGTAATTATTTAGTTATTATATATATGGGAAATTATTGGTTTCACATTATGACTTGCTCTTTGTTTGTGGTCGCTTTTGTTCCAAGTTTTACGTAACCTAACGTAGCAATATCGCAAGTTAAGAGAAGTTTAAGTTTTAACGTCTTTTGTGAAGTACCTAATCAACTCTTGCCTCTTGCCAAATGCCTGATAATTTTGTAGAGCTAAACCGCTATCAAATAAAAATATTCTGTAAATACAAATGATACAACTCAATAATTTAAGAGTCAATAATTCGATATCATAACTTATACCAAACATTACCATTCTGACGAATCCGCTACCAAAAAATCTTGGTAGATTTTGGTTATACACAAAATGATTAGAGACTAAACGGATGAAAATGTTCCCAAGCATCCCTTACCGACAATAGACCAGGCTAACCTTAACATTAATAGCGATTACATCATACAATAAACAATGAGTAACTAGCTACTAACTAATAGTATATGTATATATGATCTTTTACATTACGATTCCTACTGTGGAAAATCGCAGAATTATGATCAAAGCAGTAGTCTAAACGAACATGAATGAATTATTGAAGTTCTTTCATGTGTAATGTAAGAGTTCAAACCAGTAATTGGTAGCATACCGTGTACTTATAAAGCCATCGTGGGAAAATCTCCAGCGATAAGGAAAGGCATGGGAAAATTGTCGAGTCAGGCCATGAAACATTCAAATCGATGAATCTAATAAGTGTGAATTTATTTCCCTTAACATGAAAACCGTCCTGTATTTCCTATTGCGGCATATTTTAATTCTGAAAATGTACCTTTGTTCTTTTCTGTACGGTTCCAATATTTTTTAAGGAGAGGAGTATCGCCGGACGGCTCCTCAATTGGACAAGATCATGTTGAAAAAATTATGAGTGTTAGGTACTTATTCGTTTATAAAGCATACCATTTTGTATATTATCTATCTATCTATATAAAAATTAAGCCCTGTTTCCCTTGGTCATGCCATAACTTGAGAAACACTACTGATTTCATTCGTCTTTTTTTAAAGTTTTCTAATACTTTGTAGAAGGTATTTACGAAAAAATTTAAGAAAAATGCGCAGGAAATTGGAAAATTTCAGGAAACTTAACCACTACATACTTTTTATCCAGGTAAAGTCCACGCAGACGAAGTTGCGGGTAGAAGCTAGTTATTAATTATATACTTGAAGATGTTACAGCTTTACAATTAAAATACTTTTTCCCTTTTACGACGGCTATGAAATCTATCGTCTGTGCGGCGGCACCCGACTTAGCAGGGATTTCGATTAAGAGACGAGACAATATCCGAGCGCTGTGTCTAATCATCTTACCTTTATAAAATTATGACCTTTCCTTGGAATCCTATCCAGAAAATTGTACCGCCTCGACTGCTACTTATAGAAGTTAAAACGTACCTTAAATCTACTTACACTTAAGAAAATTTAATATAATTTACCTTGTAATCATTTGTGATCCAAGAATAAACACAATATTTACTACCACAGCAATAATAATCAAGGTTTGTTTTAAAAAATGCGTAGTGAGTGCACGAATGTATTAAATTAATACAGTGACCAGTAATGTCTACACAATAAGGTGCTAATTCGGAAGTGACAAGTTAACGTTTAAACACAGTTCATTAACATGGAGGCAAGGTCATTCGGTACGTATAGTATACTATATATGCGATGTTACTTCGTGTCGTAGTGACGTCCACAATTTGCTAATTGTCAATCTTCCTTAAAAGTCTTACACGATTTCAAATTGAATTAATTTACGAATTCTATATGCAAATCAATTGCGTTTCAGTTTCAGTTAGCTATCTTGAGGTCCGGTTTTTAATGGTATTGGTACTTAGGCATTAAGCTTGTACTGAAAATGTTTATGGCTCGAAAATTGATATTAAGTGGTGTACCAATTGTAGCTGAGTAAACTGTCTAACGTATTCAAGTGTATTATTGTGTTTGGCAACTCTCCAAGATTAATTTTAGCCAGTATTCCATTTAAAATTAATGGTAGAATAACATTGTAAAAAGATTTTTACAAAAAAATCAATAAACTAGGCGACGAAGTCGAAGTTTTTCATCAATATCGTCGAAGAAGAGGCAAGAAGCCCATCTGTCGATATTTGGCTTGGCGTGACTTACAGTTCGTAGAACAACGACAGGTGGCGTTGCATGAGTTGCATCGTTCTATAACCACCCAATTTATACGGCGTGACTCGAGTATTAAACCTTGAACGGTTGACATGAAATTGAAATTAAATTGAATCGCAAATTATTATATTGATTCGATACTAAACTAGAAATTGCCGAGCCAGTTACACTAATTAATAGAACACAAAAGAATATTGCTTTTACTGCGATAACAATAAATAGGTCGATATAATGACATGTTTGCCATAATCTGCATACAAACGTGCGTATGTTTGTATGTAGGTAGGTATACAAGATCATAATTTTAAATAGCAACACATGATATGATAAGAAACACCTATAAATACTATACTGGATGAAGGCTAGTAGAGCGTTTTGTATTTGCCATTTTTATTACCTCGCCGTGATAACACGTCACTGTCGTCGTAATATCGACCTTGTTACAAAATGTTTTGGGCTTATATTGGTGTACCACGGAAGCCGAATCACGGCAAGGTCAAATGAATAGGTAATTATCGAATTTTATGATAATTACTTCAAAGTCTTAACGACCTCCGCTGAACCACGAGAATCGTCTGAAAATGTTCTCTCCTGAGAACGTAGGGTTGCTTCTTAAACTGCTTTTTATGCTAAAGCTCTATCATTTGAATGTGTGACGTAACAGAGGCAATTTTGTTGCGTTATTAAACTGAGCTAGGTCCATTGCGAGGAGCTGTTTCAATTAGTTTTTTCTCAAACTATGCTACTTGGCGGCACTTTAAGTGATTTATTGGCTATTAATATAAACGAATAATATGAGCAGTATGTAAATTATCTCTTTTACATTACTTAAGCCTTTGTTATGTTAATGTAAGTTATTACAAATTAAATAATGTTTCTTGGAATGACTAACGCTCTAATATCAATATCACCCTAGCCTTAACAACGTTATATTCATTAAAGAATGCTGACCCTCCAGAGGGTCGTAACATTTTTTTTCTATTATGTTTGCATATTGTTCCCTGACAGGTTAATTCAGTTTTAAGATAATTATATATACATACAATTCGTTACATTTTAAAGTCGTCTTTGCATAGTAAGTAGGTGCAAGTCGGTCATAATTAAATATATTCTAGGTAAAGATGCTTATTCATTCAAGTAAATTGAATAAAATCGAGGTTACAATCTTCTTCGTGTCGCTAGTACGAACTTTAAATGCTATTGTCAGTAGCTGCGTAAAAGCCGCTTTGATTGCAAGATTTGGGGTATAAAGGATATAGTATAGGAGGTGGCTCATGGTCTGCGAATAGCTCCATATCAGCACCCTGTAGCCATTTTGTTGAAGTATCCCTACTTTACCATATTGGAATTAAACCTTCCCACTTGGGCTCGGAGACGGATAGGAGAGGTTATGATGATAATTTGAAGATTGAATAATGTGTTATATTAAATCCTTTTTTATTTAATATAACAGATCTTCTTTGTGTCCGTTAATTATATATTTTTCTACAGTCAACCGCGACACAGGGCTTCTGCCCTAGTGATGGAGCTGTCTATTTAAAATAATAATAATAAAAAAATGTTATTTATATCGCCGAATGTTTCTAATGTTATTCCACATTCAAATTTCCTGAAGTCAATTTTAAGACTGTGACGCTCTTCGGATCCGTTATATAATGAGCTATAAAGTAACCTGCTGTTTGAAAGTATGTAAAAATATCGCGATATTTTCAATTTTAATGTCAAAATTCATAATTTTATTTTAAATATGATTATATATGACATTGACATGACATGATTTTATATGTGACATTGACAGTAGATGGTGGAACGAAGACGAACGAAGAACGCCACTGATGCCGCAATTAACGTGGCCACCTACTGGGCTCAAGTAATATAAATAATGGATTTACTACAACTCTTTCTTCTTCATTTCGACACTAAAGTAAGACTATGATGATTTCATTTTTATGGAGCTGAGATCTGACATCTTATAGAAGTATTAATTACTGCTACGCTATTGACTGCGACGCTGGAGGTCTTGGATTGATTCCCAGGTCAAGCAGTTTTATTAGGTTTTGCTATGAAATTCTCAGTAGCAGCTCAAAGTTTGGCAGATAGCTCGTCCTCTATTACTTGTGACCTAACCAAACCGGCGAAGTGTGGGTGTACATCAGTACACCTCTGCCTAATCATAGGAGGAATATGGGCGTGACGGTGTAGTAATATTAAGATTATAAAATAGAGTTTCACCATATCCTGAGATCCTACAGAATAATCTGAATTTGCTAAACTTTGAAACAAGTAAAATTACAAACCAACTTTTTTTTGGGCGGAGGAAATGCCTGTGCGCATACAATACCGTCGGGGATACGGTGAGGTTATGTGGGGCTTTCACCCCTAAAAACTCCGTTTGTGCCTGTCTGTCCGCTTTCATACAGGGGCCACGAGAACTGCTACGTATTACTTTTGCGACCCTTCGAATGGTAGCCTTGCACATGAGCTCCCTGCTCTTATTGCGTATCACCACTCTCTACAGACGCCGTGCAAACAACCTAACCTAACCATCATCGAAATAGTGATCATTCAGATTTTAATTACCCGTTTATCTCAATACGTTAAGTACTCTATTTCATATCTGCATTAAATACAAAGTGTTTAAAATACAGAACTTTATCACCTCATTACGTGACTCATCGTATGTTGTTATAAATAATAATTGAATACATATAAAATTATGTAATTTTGCAGTAATAATCCACTCAAAGTAACGCCTGTTTAATACTAAATTGTTTGAACTAGATCGAAATTTAAACGACGGATAGATTCGGATTCTTTAGCCAACGATGATATCGCGAAACCGGCGCGTACGCATAATCTAGCCAGAGGATTATTTTTTTAATCCAATTACACAGTAAGATCTCAAAATAAATGGCAGTAGCAATAAATACGTCGTGACCGACAAATAGTGGCCTACATCACTTGGAAGAAACTAGACGGGTTTATTGAAAAGGATAATATATTTCTAGTGTTATAGTTGTTATATTTATTTACCAGCTGATATAATGTATTAGCAGAAGATATAAAAAATGCCTCTATTTATTTTGTTAGGTATTTACATTCATTTTTTGTGTTGTGGAGTATTCCTCTTTCGGCACCATTTTTTTCAGACTTAAACTATAGGTGCTGAAAAAATTGGTGCCGAAAGAGGAATACTCCCTCAAGTGATTTAAATAATCTATTTACGAAAAGAAGCTGTTATATCACGCACTTTATTTTCTCTAAGGTAAGACAAGGGAATTATTAATTATTTTTTTCATTAACTGGTGACGGAAAGGTTATAGAAACCTAATAGTTGGAATTCAGAAATTTAAGGACTTTAGAATGTAAATTCAATTTTAGGCTTGCAGAATACAGATTAAATACTTTCCAAAGTACACTATGACTCACCCCATAATATATTAGTTCGACTCATTCAGACATCACATGCGAAATATCAAACGTGATACAATCCACATCTTCGATAATCGCAAACATAAATTATATATAAATACCTACTTATAAAGAGGCAAATTTATTTTTGTGATAATTTCTGATAATACGTTATATGTATCAGCCGCTAAACATAGGCCTTCATCAACCCATATAATGTCCCACCGTTGGACACGGGTCTCCTCTCACAGAATGAGAGCTATTAGGCTAATCTAATCTATCTGGCCTAATGCGGGTGGGCAGACTTCACACGCCGTCGAGATAATCTCTAAGGCATGCAGATTTCCTCACGATGTTTTCCTTCACCCTTTAAGCAAGTGATAATTAATTATTAATACGCACATGATTTCGAAAAGTCAGAGGTGCGTGCCTTGGTTTCGAACTCGAGACCTTCGACTTGGCAACGGCTTCCAATGGTCATACCACTAGGCTATCACTGCTTTAACATAGGCCATATACACGGGTAAACCGCTCGTAGGGGCTGAATAAATATTGCCTAAAGCTAATCATTGCCGAAAATAAGGCTAACAACGATGCAGAAAACTTACTTCATGGCTACTAGGGATCTTACTGTGGTCTCCAGTCAGCAGGTTGATAGCGATCCGGACGATTTTTTATTATTGAACAATCGATTTCAAATTTTCTGTTTCAATGGGAGTTGCAATTGCAAGGTAGCATAGCAACATAGGGTTGGATACCAGTCCTGTTCATGGCCTATGTTGTAAATAGATAATTTTAGAGACCACAGATTTAACAAAAGGTAACAAACAAACATTTCATACTTAATTTGATATTAAGCGAGACTTCCTCACGAAACTTTTCTCTTTAAATATCACGTATATTATAAGTCACAAAAATTTATAATAGGCAACTTTGATATAATCTGAAAGAAAAGTTTATTACCAGACATTGATACCTGGTAAGTAATATCCAATTTGGACTGAAAATTCTTAAGAAAATGAAGATTGGCAGCCAAACCGAATCTAAAAGTAGAGATCTCCGTTCACCAAGTAATAATACCGAATTCGACCATTTAATAACTTGTTCAACAAACGTTTATATTATATAAAAAAGCATCGCATGTGTGCCTTATAACGCAACACAAGTAATAGGTAGTATATGACACGGATAGAATAACTTTGACGAATTAAATACGCCTCGAAGTTTTATGAATGAGCATCACTAATTGGGTATGCACAAAATAGTCGTATAGCACATCATTGACGCAGAGGAGTGCGCTGTGCGACCTTTCACTTTCTCTAAAGAAATATGCGACCGCGCAGATTTTTGCAATGGCCAAATATTAAAATACCGTAAGTGTCAATAAACTTGGAATTAAAGTGGTATCATGTAGATGCCAAGGGAGCAAGCAATGAGACTGACTTAATATGTAGTTATTAACCTAATTAAGAGGTGGAATTGATTAAACAATGGGTAAATATGGAATAAACAGAGGCATTGTAATATTACTTAAAATTCAAGACGGACGTATAAATTGTTTTAATAGCACATAATAAAAGTCCATACGTGATCCGGTAAAGTAGCGTTATCACATTACAAAATTTAAGCCAGACACACTAAATAAGTACAAATTCATTCCAAACGATTAATTAACTTTTCTTCCCGTCACGGTAATTGACAGGGCTTCACAACGTACAATAAAGAATGTATAATTAGATGAAAGTAGCGGTAGATAATGAACTATTTCTATTGCAGTGGCATCCTTTATGTTATTCCAGACACGTCATGTCATTATGAATACATGTTCGAATAATTGACTTGTTTCATCGATTAATTCTTAAGTAGTTTTCTCGTCATGTGGGACTTGAGACATTTTGGGAATGTAGAGCATTATAGTTCTGTCCCAAAACACATATGGAGGGACAAATTCCTGGGTTTGTTTATTTTAAGACGGCTCTGTCACTAAACGCGTGTCAAAGAACGGTCCCACAGTTGCACGCCTGTCGACATCCTGATACCATTAATTCAACCTTCCACCGGTAAATCAGCCGCGACGAGCGATGAAAATAATTTATTCCCAACTAACCAACAATTTATAGGGCGTAAAGTGTTAACAGCTCCTTTAATATTTCCACATTTCTAGTAACTAAGCAATGCAGGTAAGTTTTAGTGCTATAATAATAAAAGCTTCCGGCATTATTCTTTCAAGGATTAAGATACAACCCTCATCTCGGTTTAAAATAAACGCGAATAAAAAAAGTAGGCCAGCGTTTATATAAAGAATGATCAATTTTCTTGTTTACCTTCCCTTGCGGTGTTTAATTATTTTGACGTACATTTTGTTTTGTTGCATACAGATGTTTTATTACAATAAGTATGTACTTAAAGTCGTGACAAGCCTTAATTGCAAGTTACATTTATGTGCGTCAATGGGAAAGTGAAATCGAAGGCGCTTAGAGACGTGTAAAGTACAAAATAGAGTAGATTGTTTCCTAACGTAGGTTATCAAACACAATAAGTTACATAACTATACTTTAGTTCAGTGAAGACAAAAAGGTAAGAAGGCCACACAGTATTAATATACATGAATTTAAATGATCAACATTTCCTAGGGCATCATTCTTCGTATAAAAACTGATCAATTTTATTGTACGAGTTTAGGAAATAACTTGTTCCCGCACAAAAAGTGTCATTTATAGACTACGTTTTGTTTGTTCTTCTTCTATCTATTTGGCATGATCGAATCAAGAATATCTATATCTACTATCATTCCTGGAGGCTCTTTTAAAAGCTACATTATAAAATGAGTATAGAAATTGAAACTTTGATCTTTACAAAAATAAACGGAACATAGCACACTAAAGCAGTGTAGTAAAACCTAGCGTTGATTAAAAACTTGATGATGCTGAAACGGACTGGTTTAACAACAAACCGGTGAACAAAGGTCAATACATTGTGTTATAGTGTTAGACTCAATCGTGCACTAGAAAAACATCAACCGGACGCACGAGACGATCGGCTTCTAAGGCCTAGTACAGACTACACTAGATTATTATTCGAGTGGCGGATATTCTACCAACTAAATCCCTGGCTACACGTGTGCCGAGAATAGTACCAAATAAACTGCATAGCGATTTCTATGCAATATTAACATAACATAGTTGTACGGTCAACAAAAGAGTTAGGTATACAGGCAGCTAATTAATAATCTGTATTTTGATAAAGATATTGTAATAATGTATCACGCAATATGGGTCAAAACGTAAGTATTGTAAACAGCTACATACCTTACCCTTTTGGCACGTAATTATTTACCTAAGTATGTCGAAATCTGTATAAAAATGCATATTTCGTTTGCTATCTATATCTGTTGACTATACATAGGACAGTTTTGAGGTAGGAGCCTATTTCTAATCCAGGACTTTCCATATTGTTATAAGATGACAAAGAAGCATATTATTATGGTAAGCAGCAACGGCAGCCTGTAGACGTCAGCAACACCAGTGGTATCACTCGCGCGTTGTCATCTCGAGAACTGTTAAGTTTCATTTTGCCCAATAATTTAACTGGCTACATTACACTTCGAACTTGAACACAATAATGTTAGCACATTATTGCTTAGCGGCATCTTGGGCAATCTTTTAGATTTCTTAATTCAAACACTTTAAACTGAATAAAATATTGTCTTGGGCAATTGCAACACAACCATGCTGCACTAGCCCTAAATCACTTCTAAGAAACCGATGCGACTCAAAGAATTTACTTTCACTTAGATGTTACGAGTCGCCTCGGTCGCGGATCCATAATCCAAAGAAATAATACAAAGCGTCAAATGATGGCATACCCACGCTTGGATCCTCTCGTAGTCTCTCCTGGATCAAAAGACCGTTGCCCCACAGTTGTTATCCAATAACTAAATAACTACCTCATTAGTCTAGTGATCCTAAGCACGACTGCTACGCTAGAGGTCCTGGGTTCGATTCCCAGGTGGAGCAGTCGATTAGCAGCTCGGAGTTCGGATTTGTGCACGTGTGGGTTACATTAGTACATCTCTGCCTAACCCATCGAGGAATATAAGCGTGATGGTATTGTGGAGAGGCGAAGTGTATTGCCCCTCCATCCAAAGGGAGGATCCTCCAACCAGGCAGGTGTTATGCCTGGCAGGCCACGGTTTGTACGATTGTATATATGCAACTTTCGTTGCGAATGTTGCTTGCGCGATTCAGGACTTCGTAGTTCTATATAGCGCGGTAGATGTCGCTACAGTATGTTATATAATGTTAGTCCAAGAGTTAGACTAAGGTGTACGACGATACGGCGACGAGGGTGTTTTGTTTTAGGTCTCAAACATGTAATAGAAAGCAAACCTTTTGCATTTAACCGAGGTACGATCGAATTACCCAATATCACTTTGGTCGACCTGGATTATCGCCTAATCCCTCTCATTCTGAGAGGACACCCGTGCCCAGCAGTGGGACAGTATATGGGCTGATGATGGATTTGGTCAACCTGGAGATCCAACCGAATCATAGGTCCCGGGACCTTAAGCTCAGGAGTCACACTTGACCGAAGAGGTAGTTTGAGATTATTTATAATCGAAACTCATAAGGACTGTGATAACAACCTGATCAAACTAGCAATTGAATTAGGTAAATAATTTTAATCTTCACAGCAAGTTAATGTCCAAATGTAAATAAACAGTACTTGTTACACTTGAAAACACGATAATGTTCAAGGTTATTCGCAACGCAAGATAAATTAAGTGGCTACATTAAAAATAAATGTTTAAATATCTAACTGGTTACAAGAAATCACAAGGAGTACACCTGAGTCCATGAATAATGAATATAAAATTCTATTCAAAATAAAATGGAATATTTAAAATATATACGTAAGTATGAAAGGATAGCTCAATAATAGAAGGCAGACGTGATACTATGTATATTTTAAGTTTCATAAAATAAATAAAGTTATGTTGTTAAATTATTAACTTTACGGCTTCATAGAAGGATAATTAAACATGACTCAACAATTACCGAGAAAAGTACCTATTATGAATCCTAAATGTAAGTAAGTAAACTCAACATAATGAAACTATAATTTGTTAAGTCATAAAATTTCGTTGAGAATTTTATTAAAAAACTGCCTCAACAGTCTAGTCTCAATACTATCACGTCTGCTGAGAATGAGGTCCTGGGTTCAATTTCCTAGGTAGGGCTATGTTTTGAAGAGTTTGCACTTTGGCCAGGTTAAGGGGTTATTAGTCGTGGCGAATTTCACGGATCCTATGGCTATGACTATAGGGCAAGTCAAGGCAAGTGCGGTTTTTAGTCAGTATGACTCCGACATACCCTGCCGGCTCCCTATATGACGAATAAATCCATGAGAATATTCCGTACCATAAAAAAGTTCATGGGTTATATTACTGGCCCTCTGTTACGGGGAACCTGTAACTTGTTCAGCAGTACATGACATATCGCTCGCTTTTTTGGGATATAAAAAGTCCCAATGTTTTCTCAGGTTCTAAAAAATCCATACAGACACACATAATTTGGTTTTAATCCTTCAATCAGAAACGAAAATAGCATCTTAAGAGCTTCTGAGCGAAGTACCTATAGGTATGTCAGAAGTCTGAACCGATCAACATTCAGAGGTTCCAACAAGTTGGCCACAACTGTACTACAATCTTGTTTGTTACGACAGAAATAATTGAAGTTCTTTCCAAATGAGCCTTTGTTCCCGGCACTAACTTACTTAGTTTATTAATTAAGTTGTTCGCGATCTGGACTTACCTACTGTTCTGTGAGTCGGTCCTGGCGTTCCCAGTTTTATAACCCACTATATTATGATTTCATAAGTATTTTACCCTTTCTTTGTGTGCGGTAAAAAGTAATGGTTCCTCTGGCATCAGGAGGTAGTACGGTATGTCGGACTAGTAGGGACTAGGCGGCTTCGATTAGGATGCGAAGCAAGATCTCGCCGATTAATAGGGTCCAGCGACAGCTGGACCACAGCCTGTCATGTTCGTGGCGAATTTCACGGATGCCATGGTCATGACTAGGTATAGGGTAAGTGAAGGCAAGTGGGGTTTTTGATGCGTTAAGTCGCTACGAGTCCGACATACCCTGCCGCCTCCCCATGTGGTAGATGATCCATGAAGTTTTGGTACGATAAAAAAAAAACCTACTCTAAATTATATGTAGTACAAAAAACTTGAGAGGTGTCAAGGGACACCCGGATGGAACGAAGTTCCTTTCATTAAAATTTAATAATTAAAAATAAAAAAAACCTGTATACACTCAACAATTCACAACGCGCGAAATTCAAATATTGTCATTCACTCAATAATTCGAAATTCAAATATTGTTGACAAGCAAAAAGTGTCGTGACAACTTTTCGTAAGATTTTTTTCCGTCTAGCCCCCTTTCACAACGCGCGATAAGGAACTTCGTTCCAAAAACCATAAATAAATAAATTTTAATTCTGCTTCCGTAGATCCTATCAAGTCTGCTTTCGTCAGGGGAATATAATTTGCCAAAAACAACCGAAATCGCCTTCAACAAAATTGCGGATACAATGACAGACATAATATACGACAGCTAACGGTCTAGACAACGTTATATATTTTTTTTAACAAAAAAATAGGCACCGAAATAACATTTTGTCTTGACACGAACAATATTTCACGTGAGCTTTACTATAATCACGTCCCTTTAAATAGACGAGTAAATGTCAACTTTTCAATCATAGAGGGGGTGAGACTGGTGAGAGAGCTCTGGGGTTCATAAAATCCCCAAAGCCGCCAAAGTTAAAGCTTTCATTCAAAAATAACAACTAAAATACAGCTTCAAACAATCAATGGACCGAAATAGAATGCAATTTCGGCTGTAAGATATAAATAGGGATTGTTATGTTACCGGGGGTGAAAATAGCTCCGCTCGTTAGTTAAGATTTTATAAATAAAACAGAGATAAGAGGAGATATATTTTACGAGAATCTTGTTAAAAAGTATCATGTTAGGGTAATCTGCTTTTAAAAAAACGTTACATTATTTTCTACCTTTTAGCAAACATAAGAAATATCCGTCTTTATAACGAACAAGGAAGTTGTGTCTACTTAAAGCAATAAAGTTTGGAAGTCTCAGCTTTTAACTAAGCTCGGAACTATCTTACAAAAGTAGGAAATAATAGTATAATTGTATTTAAATTTTGCAATAAAATTAACTTGGTAAAAAGTGGCACTTGATGACAAAGTGGGAAATATTCGGAGGGTGGAAAACTGTCCATTAAGAATGAATGGATGTATCAGAAAATTGATAACTGATATTGATTTTAAAGTTGTCTATTGCAGATGTTTTATTTAAAAAAAAACAGTGATTAAGCCTTTGATATGACTATTGGACTGCCAAGTCAAAGGTCTCGAGTTCGAATCCAAGGCAGAGGAATTCATGTGCGTATTAATAATTAATTCATTATCATCGTTAGGAAACCTGGATGTTTTAAATATTTTTCTCGACGGTTTGTGAAGTCTGCCAAACCGCACTAGGCCAGCGTAGTGGACTATAGTCTAATCCCTCTCATTCTGAGAGGAGACCCGTACCCAGCGTGAGACAGTAAGTATATGGGTTGATGATGATATGGAAAATCTGAGAAGAAAAATAAGAAACAGTACAACATTTATTTTCGTGGCTCTAATGCCATTACTGACATCGCTTATGCATAAAAAAGTACCTATTAAATATAAATATGCACATTAAATGTAACTGGTGTGGGCAAGTTTAATACCTACTTCTTTATTACATAAAAAGTAGTTTACCAAAATTGTTAATCAACAAAAACTACAGATAGAGAAATAAAACTTATCTCACATAAACTCATCATACTGATAATATTTATTAAATGTAAATGAGGAATATAATTACGTACCAGTCTTTAATTTGTATGTTTAAATATTTGACGAAATAAGAGATAAAGAAGACGCCGCGCTGTGTTAATTAAAACTATGAGCTGATGTCGGCTTATAATTTATTACGGGCCTAGATTGATGAATGCACTAACCTCTCACTTGTAAGGACAATACTAAAATGTTCAACCATTATTGTGCTCGTAAAAGGGACAAACACTTTAAAACAAAATTGTATTTTAATCAGTGTAACGTACAGATGAATTTCTGTGAAGCCACACAGACGGAATGCTTTCAAGTGCATTTTTTATCAATGATACACCAGTCGTGTCTAGATTAAATTGGATCCAAGTGTCCAGGTTACAACCTTACCTTATTTTTTCAGTTTGTATGTTTTGTCTGTTTCTGTACATACATTCATACATACACCTTTTTGCCAACAACAAACCGTCAATTATTATAATAATAAAATAATAAATATTTGGGACATTTTACATAGCAGCATCTAGTTGCAAACTAAGCAGAGCTTGTACTATGGTTAGACAATTGCAAACACAAACAATTATGTTCATAACATATTTAATGTCATCAGAATTAAACCACTAGACCACAGAGGTCAATCGCTACGATTATTGCACATTTCCTTTGCTTCCTTCACGTTAATACATAGATAGCATTACTGTACTTAAATCAATAAAATAATACACAATTCCTGTATAAACGTATTGATATCTTACAGGAGCAGTTGCTAAAGCTAAAAATACTCGTCATTTATAATAAAGGGTGGAGTAAATCGTGCATTTATTGTGGTATGTCGTACTAATCACAATCGCATGCGACCGACTTGCTTATAAATATCCCCTTCAGAGACAGATGATACGAACCACTCATGCGTCTAACGAATTAAAGAGAATAAGTGTAAGGTCAAGCCTCTGGTCGACTTTTGTAATAACAACTTACTTCGAATAATTATTCCACATTTTATTAACATTTGTTAAGTATTTTTTGTCCATAATGCAGATATTGATTGCAATTACTATTGCATATGCATCGTAAGACGTACAATTTTCATGAAAATTAATATGAATAAAAAAATCAATCCAAGATAATATTGATTCCGATGATTAAATGATTGATTAATGCAGTATAATTAACGTGGGGTCATGTTATTTACTATGAAATAAACCGATAATTATGTAACCGAAATTATAGTATAATATGATCATGCGCTCTTCTCAAAAAGTTTTCGAGTAGGTAAACGTCGGCTGCGTGTGCGTGTGATACATAATCAACGTCTCGTTACCGGTTACCTATTAAATAATTAATAAACCCAAATATTAGCATAAGTCACGTGTTATTATTACGTATTATAATTTTTAATTTACGCAACTGGTGTACTAAGATGAGGTCAGCTCTGATTTTTAATTGTGCTTATTTTTTTAATACGCACGCGTAAGCATCAAGTCGTACGGTCATAGAGCTTTATTAAAATAAACGGTTGTTATCTTGCAAAATAAAAACTTGTTAACCGGGATTTTCCAACAGAGTGATTTTCTAACTTCGTCGAAAATTTCAAAGCAAAGTATTTAGCAAAGAGCCAAGCCTCCAAAAGGGGAGGTGCTTCGTACACCGAATGAGGGTTAATGAATTGGTTTCCCCTTTCTATTATTAGTTTTAGTCACTCGTTTACTCTTAGACGAGACTAATTCAAGGGAAGTAATGGATGTCGTTGCGGCGTTCATTGACATATCCGTTGCAATCTGTCTGATACTTTCCTATAAAATTACTTTCTAGAGGACCAATCAAATCAGCGAAGATTAGACACGATTCTTCAGACAATTCAATCCGTCTGCACATGTTTTAACGCTTAATCGTGTTACAAACAAAATATTTTGTACATGACTAAGACAGTGATAAATTGTTTGCGTTGCTCATCCAAAAGCATAACAGGACTGCTGTGATTGAAAACACCCATTTATTTGCAATGAAAATCGAATATTTCCTAATTCACGAAAAAGGTCGACTTACGAGTATTACCGCCGAGCGGTCTATATAATAGAAAGGTACGCATTTAAAAATTCGAATAGCTTTTAAATGAGGCAAAGATAAAAAGTCCAAATATCAATTCACGGAACGCTTCAATAATAACAGGCCTCGATTAACCCTCGGGTCACACTTTGTTACTTAATCTAAGGTTCCCAGGTAATGCTGTCCGTACAGGAAATTCGTAGAAAGTGTCTCTCATTCCGTTCATTAACTAAATAGTTTGTTCTGAACTGGCTTTAAATCTGTTCAAATTTTGTCGGTGACACTCTTTTTGCGACATTAATTAACCGAAGTCGTTTATAAGAGTTAGGCATTAACAGCGCTATGTCGGGCGTCGTGCCAGCAATCTTGGAGTGAGGATCTTACCCCATGTTCGCTATTTATTGCAATTATTTGCGAATCCCTAGAACACTTCTGAACTTGAATGGACTGTTACAATAATTCTGTCAAAACTCCGCTATTACGTATTCAGTAGGATTGTTTGCCTTAAACCGAGATTAGTGCTAATACGCTATGACATTACGGAACGACTTCAAATTGAGATCGGTAAATATAGGATAACATTAATTAGAACAGCAAGTAATTTACGGTATGTAAATAATTATTAATAATTCTAATTTAATTAATATCGCTACCAACGTATTATTTTTAGCATGTTTGACAATAAATAGTCAGCTATAATTATTCACTTTACCCTAATTGATTTTAAAAGCAGCACGAATAGCACTTGCAAGTTGTCAAAATTTTCAGCTCCTATATTCTTGCAACTTCCCCTGAACATTATAATGACATTTTCGTTAAACCAATATAATTACTTGCCAGCAAAGAAAATTAGTAAAGTTCAACGACCTAACGATTCTAAAAGGTTGAATAAAAAGTATTTTATCCTAGTGGAGTGGATAGTTTTAAAGTGTCAGTTTCAACGTCCGATGTATGTTGAGACATGGCGGATGATCGATGTCGCCCCTCGCAGTCGCCACCGTTAAGGGTTCGGGAGGGTGTGGTAGATCTTTTAAACGCAGCTAGTTATATGGTAACAAAAACAAACAAAGCCGGGTGGTCCGAAGTCTGCTGTCCACTAGTTACGCGCATACGTAATAGTATTTCCTTTACCGTTCACAACTAACTTCGTGGATTAAGCGTTTAAATTGTAGTTTGTGATATTCAATTTTCATGCTCACTTAACCAGTAATATAGCTCAGTAAACATAATTAACTCACAAATCTATTAAGGGACTGTAATTATCTGTATTGTCTTTCCACAAAGAAGTGTGTTGAGTCACATTAACTTACACGTGTGTACACATACATGTGCCTTTCATATTGTATAACATAAAGTAAGTATGTAGGTAAATAATCTAAAGAACCACCGTTCATGTATATTATTACAAGAAACCTTTTCAATTGACCTATGATAATACAAAATTTTATCTTGTAATACATAAATAGTATGTAACTACACATACATTGTTTTTCGGAGTAGGAATTAAGAGTCGACCAATCGTAAAACTGCGATAACGAGGTTGTTACAAGATCGACGCGTGCGCAACTACGATTAATATAATTGCTAACCATTATTGACTATCGACGGCAAAACGTTACCCTGGCCTAACTAAACACATATTTTGACAATGCCAAGAAAAATATTGCCTTAATTAACTAAATTTTTAAAGTAAGTAGAGATAATAATTGATCGGTCAAACATTATCAAAGAAAACTTTTTTGCTAGTGTTTTGTAAATTTTATGTGGGTAGGTAAGTAGATACTTCATGTAAACCATCTATTCAAGTATGAAAAAGGGCAGGTGCAGGCACACTTTTTGTATGTTTAGTACTGAATACATTGTATTTTATTTTGATTAATTAACATCTTAAAAAGCACATCACACCTACATCCTATTACCTGAATTAGGCTGGACTATCAGATGGCCTATGAAATTATATTTACTCAATACATGACAACTTTCTCAGATAGGCATGTCAAAAATCAATAAAATTCAAGAAAATCTGGCAACATATTTTGCAAAAATACATAAGAACCAGAACTCTATAGGAAATAGCCCTATTTGGCATGGTATAATGCGCAAAAAGATAACCAGTTGGTATTTATGATTCACAAAAAGACAAGTCTGTCCCCTTAAGGAAGCGGTTGGCCCTTGACACAGTGCCACTTGCAAGGGTCAAGGTAACCCACTTGACCAAATTGTTCATACCAGCTTTAGTGCACTTCAATACCACATGGATTTTCTATAGACCAAAGAAATTGAGAAGAAATATAAATTGAAGTAATTATGGTATATAATTTCATTTTAAATACTTGGTTTTAGATTGGATAATTTGCATAGGTATATGGGGGAATGCTAAATAATGGTTAAGATTTATCCATTATTTAAATCATAGTAAAAATAATACCACATAATACTACCAGCCTAATACTAATAAAATTTTACATTAAATACTTTTTGATCTCTTTAAAATCGTGTTTTTATTTATGTTTATTAGTATATTATAGAGGTCAGTGATTAGTGTTGTATATAGGATGTCCTAGAACTTGACGATATGCTGGTAACAGGGAAAAGGCCAACTAATGGCAGGCACGGTAAAAAAAATCATCGATTTATCCGCTACGGTTCCCAAGTATCAGCCAATTTAAAAAAAATCTCAAAAATCCACCCTGAGTTAAAATTTCTGGCATAATGACTAGTTTTCAATTATTTGAATTTTTTTTTCTTTATGTGGAATCTCAAGTAGCTACGCTAATTATTTTCAAATCAATTTTCTGAGAAAAAATACTAAATATCATTGGTTAAAGTATTTATAATTTACTATCACTCAACTTTGATTGCTCATACTGAAAAAAAAATGAACTACGCTGACAAGGCAAGTTTAACCAAAAGTTGGCGCATTTCACCAAAATTCTAAATGCTATGACAAGTAAGTACATGTTTTATGTTAAACAAAAAAAATATAACCTTTTATTCCGGTAGGTGTCCTAATTTAAAATTGTGTCATCCAAATAAAAATCCTTGTTTATTTATGAAACAGATTCTCTCGTTTTAGTAAAATAAGTTATGTTGCCATTTTAATCATTAGAAACAGATAGACAGTGATGTAACCTTTTGTAATTAGAAAGAGATAGATCGTGATGCCAAAAATTTTAACTCAGGGTGGATTTTTGTGATTTTTTTTAAATTGGCTGATACTTGGGAACCGTAGCGGATAAATCGATGATTTTTTTTTTACTGGGCCCGCCATTAGGAGGCCTTTCCCCTGTTGCCGGCTTCCTCTTTCGTCTTACAGGGTTGGCAACGCGCAAGTGATACCCCTGGTGTTGCAGGCGTTTATAGGCTATGGTAACCGTGTACTATCAGGTGGGCCGTAAGCTTGTTTGCCACCTTAGTGGTATATAAAAAATGCTTGTTTGCCACCTTAGTAGGCATAAAAAAAAGCTATGTGTAAGAAAAGAGTATCATCATCAACCCATGTACTATCCCACTACTGGACATGGGTCTCCTCTCAGACTGAGAGGGATTAGACTACAGTCCACCACGCTGGCCTAGTGCGGGTTGGCTGACCAACATGCCAGTTGCCTCACAATGTTTTCCTTCACTATTTATGTCAGTGATAATTAATTATTATACGCACATGAATTAGAAAAGTCAGAAGTGCATGCCTTGGATTGGAACTCGAGACCTTTGACTTGGCAGTCCAATGGTCATAGCACTAGGCTATCACTACTTATAACATACTTTAATTATTTTATAAGAATTTTTTTCGGTACTTAATAGTTATGTATTACATGCAGTTATGTAATTGTTCATTTAGTAGAAATATTGTTTACATAGCAAGACACATATTGTTTACATAACAAGACATAAGAAGTTATTAAAATTCATATGGAATTAAAGGAAGCTAACATTAAGTAGATACCTACTTGTCAACAAAACAAGTGGAATTAAAGTTTATTTTTAAAATAAATGTACTTAAGTGGATAGGTACCTAACATATTCTTTAATATTACTATGATTTTAAATTATACAGGCAATGTTAAAGATTCTTTGGTTCAAGGTGTTGTTAATGCGATGTTACAAGTTAAATTTAATAAAAAAATATTACTAACATAAATCTTATAATAGAATGCAGGTTTTATTGACAGCACCTACTTTATAGCAAGAGGGATTTAATGATGGCATAATATAGTTTTAAAAATAAGACTAGGCGAGATTAATACCATTGGTATCCCAGTATTTCTTCCAATTAAGCTGTCAGTATTTTACACTAAAGTAACTTCCATCAAACCTCCACAAACCAACCCAACTTTGGAAACTAACAACATCTCATTCAACTCAGTCTATAAGAATGGGAAAATATTGATTATATCATTCTTTCTTCTATCTTCTTTCATCTTGCCATACACACACACACTGGTTGCTATTACTATGCACCTGACCTTTTTGAAGAACCTCATCAATATGGTTGGACCACTGGTGTTCTTTAGCTTCTGTCTACTAAAAAGGGGTGAGTTTATGTATTATGGGGTAATTTTAGTAGGCCACCCTAAAATACCAGAGTACCATAGAACAAGTCTACTAATTCCCTTGACATGAATACAGTGATAACTATAATTGTGGTTTTAGTGGTAATATCGGCCTAGATACCTATATAAATTATTGCCAATTGATACCATGCCAAAGTTGCCAAGTTAAATATTTTTTTTCAAATATGATTTTGCTTTTAAATCACAGAGTGCATGTCAGATAAAATATTATTATTTTGTATCTGTAATTTGTTTATTTTGTATTGCATCAACATATTATAATCTAGCTTTACTAATACATAATTCTTGATATATTAAAATGGTCATGTCAATGTGTAATTTCAAATTATGATAAACTGTGAAGATGACAATTTTCAATTTTAAAGCCATTATATTCTTCAAAGATGATGATAGGTAATTAAATAATGTTGACCATATTATTATTAGGCAAAGAATGACTAAGTTTAATGGCTTGATTTGCATTCAGTCACTATAATATATTATTCATACTATAAAATCCTTGAGCTAGAGCTTCAATGGACATTTTGTAGTTAGTCACACTACCTGAATATTATACCTATTCACTAAATTTTCAAATTGCTAAACAAACTTGTTTTAAAAGTATTAATTAAATATTTTGTTGTTACTTTGTGTTAAAATCATACCTATTTATCACAGGAATTAAGTTCATTCATTACATAAAAATGTTGGCTGTATATTATCAATAATAATTAGGTAACTTCCATAAATACCATTATTTCTTGATAACATAAAAATAGAATAATGCAATGCATATAATTAATAAGTTAGTACCTATATTAGACTTTTATCACTACTTCAATATTTATCAACTCTGCAATAATTTTATGTTTCCAAGCTGCAGCCAACTTCCTAAATAAATATAATTGCAGTTTGATATAAAATTTATGATGCAGATTTGTAATATGTGGCCAGGGTAAATAATGGCATCTATCTTCTCATACAAATGTGTATTGAAGCAATTATTTATTCAAAAAATTGTGTTGATAATAAATTCAAGCATTTATTTATACAGTAGATGCTGCTCCATAATATTGAATGTTTTTATTTAGATTTAAATATCACATTGTTGGGTTTATGTAGGTGCCTACATATCTATTAGAGTATTTTGTTGTCTTCAAATAATCCCTACTAATATTATAAATGCGAAAGTAACTCTGTCTGTCTGTTACGCTTTCACGTCTAAATCACTGAACTGATTTTAATGAAATTTGGTACAGAGATAGAGTTGACCTTGAGAAAGAACATAGGATAGGTTTTATCTTGGACTTTTGAAGAGTTCTCTTGGAAACGCGATATAACCGAACTCGACGCGGGCGAAGCCGCGGGCGGAAAGCTAGTTATACATATTACATTAAGTAAGTACCTAATTATAATTATGTCAAATACCTAAAAAATATTAACACCATCAATATTTCAATGAGTGTCTAATAAGCTCTGTTATTTCATAATAACAGGTACAAGATACAAAGGTCTATTCTATTTCTTCATTATAGTACAGAGGCCAGCACATCAACCTACCACAATCTGTAAAATTTCTTTGATTGATTTTCACCTTTAATACAAAATATTAAGGTTCATATTAATCGAGAAAATTTGACAGATTTAGATAGCTTGATCTGCTGGCATCTGTACCTAAATGGACTATAAGAAATGTAATACTGGTTCCACAACTTTTTAAACTGTTCTTTTGTTAGGTGTCAAGAAGTAGTACAAAATCTTCTTTTGAAAGTACCCAGTTATAAACAAGACCATAATAATATGATTGGTGAAGTGGCTGAGCCATCAACTTGTGCATGAGGAGTTACAGGTTCAGTACATCCTCTGCCTAACTTTTCAGGGAGACAGGTAACAGGTGTGAAGGTATTGCAAAATGTTGCAAAATCATTTTTGATGGGTTATTTAGTAATCAGTTGTGAATGGCTGATAGCTATAACAATAACTGTATTCAAATATTGATTGAAGTGCTGGTTTTGCTGGGAATAAAGTCTTATTATGGAGATATTCATCTCAGTATTTCACTGCTGTGGAGCATGATTCTTAAGTATTGTTGACCATGACCATAATATTATGGTGGATCACAACATATTGAAAATCCAGAGCTTCGAGCAGAAGAGTATAAATATACCAGAGAAGTTCATCGCACCAAAAGAGGAATCCTGGTAGAAGTCAGTATGAATGCTAAGATATAACTGTAAAGTTTGCATATTAATCAAAACCTCTTTTTGTTTATTATCTGTAGTTCTTCCTGTGCCAGCCAATGTTGAGTAACTCCATAACATTCCACAGTATAGGGTCTTTATCAGTGGTACTTTAATGACAAATTCTCTTAACATTAATACTAACTGTAGTTGTTTTATGAGTTAGCAAATTAGCAATTTAAATAAATTTAGCTTATGCAAAGACATGAACTCATGCCTTTTATGCCAATTTAGTATTCAACATTAGCTGTCGTATTTTTTAAGATTTTGTTAATTTATTTTACTTAAAAAGTATATCAGCAAAAGTAAAGTTTTCATGTAACTATTGGATATCTAAACATGGGCATACAACTTGCTCTGTAGAGCGTCGTCTCTTTCACACGCTCCCGACCGGCTATATGTTTGTCTCGCTCTCTCCCTTCACTCCATGGATAAGAGAAAGTAACAAAAGAAAAATAATACATCCCAGCCTCAATACATAGTACTAACTGCATCCGCATTTTACGGTAAGTAACATATACATTAGAAATCATCGCCAAATCAAATTACATACATAATGAAATGATCTGTGAGTCAACAAACAACTACTGTGCCATATAACCTATATCCATAAAGTAATGATACATTCAACTTTCGCAACGATGCCGTAATTATGATATTATTAGACATTACATGTATAATCACAGATGTGTACGACACAATAAAGTAAACATAAACAGGTAAACTAACCCTTTCTTCATGAGCCACCTCTGTTGGCCCCAGTTGATAAAAGAACGTTCCAATGAAGAAGACACTCATCCATTTTACGATCACTCATCTATTTACACGATTTATATAATTTATGTTTGCACTACTTGTCACAATCAAACTAAAATTCCACTTTTTGCTGCGCTAAACGCAGACGTCATTGACAAACAACCGAAGTGACGAGTTATTGCACGGGATCACATAGTAGATGAAAACACTGCGTTTTTTAAGAGCCATGGCATCGATTTATCACAATTCTTATCACTTGAGGTTATTACATTACTAATCACTTCGTCTACATCAGTTATTTATAAAAATAAAAAGGTAAAAAGCAAAAATTACTCGTAGACAGCACTCACGACGTCGCACACTCACATAACGTAACGTGCGATTTCGTTCACACACACACACACACACACAACTAAAGTCAAGGTGACAGTTGGGCGCTAGTATCGTAAAAGTCGGTCCGATTCCGTCCCGTAAATTTAACTATTGCAACACTGAGCTTAGCTTTCCATAGTTTTTCTGTAATTTTCCTATGTATTTGTACCCCAGATTTGTAGATTGTTCCACGAATCCAAACTTCCAAACATTTAAAATAAATAAAATCCAAAAACACTCCTTTAAAATTCCGTTACAAATTAATTTAATCTTACATACGAGAAGCATTCGTTCTTCGTTTTTCGACTCGACTCAAAAGAAAATACTTTTTTTAAATGCTCTCTGAAGCTAAAGTGTCTTAATGCTGTTTCAAGATAGCTACCGAGGGAGCACGAAAAGACTATGTTCATTAAGGTACACACAGCTGTATTACGAGCATCACGACGCTGTTGTAGGTACTCACGTAGGTAAAGTCCATTAATAATTTGATACATTGAATGACGAAAAAGAAAACTTATATTGTTCATAATAATGCAAAGGTGTGCCATTTACCCTGTCTTCCGTTCCCATATCCTTTTACAGATGTTAAAATATGTAATACGCAGGGATCTCATTTATAAATATAAGTATTAGTTTGATATTATATATATTTATGAATCCTTACCTGACTTCCGAAGGAAGGATACTAATTTGTGATTTATATTTTGCTGTGCCCTACAGGGTCCATGATTGTTACAAGCTTTAAGCATTGTATCTACCACCTAAGTCTACATTGTGGAATGCAAATAAATAATATGAATATGAATATGAACGTCACTTTGTAGATAGGTAATCGACAAGCGGTGCCTCATGCTAGGTCTTATAGACTTGACCTGGAGGCCAAAGGGAGTTTTGGGGTGGAGCTCAGAACTCCCTTTGGTTTTGCCATCACACTTCAGCCTGCTAATTCGAAGAGATGTTTTAGTTCTCTGGCGAATCATTTGAGAGCTTTCAGAACTACTATACAGGTTCACTTAAATAGCTAGTCCATAACATTGAAAAAATAAATTCTGAGCCACACTATCCACGTTACAGCCCCAAGAAAAAGTAGTTCTCTCCTATTCTAGTGCTGGTTCTATTAATGGCATTCACCTCATTACTTTGTGCTCCGCAGAATAATCTGTTGGTAAAGTTTCCGAATTTCCGTTCGTTTTAACGTGCTATCATGCATGCCCCTAATCAAATGATTTACTATTGGTGCAGCATACATTTCTTTTTTATAGACAGTTTTACTCTAGAATAGAAATTAATTTGTTAAAAGAAGAAGTCACTGAATTCTTGAAGGGGTTTATCAACTTACCTTTCACCAGTTGAGTCAGATACTTTAAATAAAACAAGTATTCATTAAATACATAGTTTTATTAGAAAATGAAAACAAATCCCTTACACTACCTAAATAAGGCACGACGTGTTCTAACAAATCGTGTGGCCGCCAGGCGCGCCGCACACAGCGCGGTCGCGCCGCTCACAACGACAGCGGGAACGGATTTAGCACACATATGCACGTAGACTTTCAAAAATCAAACAAAACTGTACATAATAATATGCTGTTTACAAAATATACAATTATAATGCAATTGCGCAAATATTTTTTGATTGATTACACGAAACTTGCTCACAATACTGTAATTTGGCCGGAAAACATCGATGTACACTAACATTTCATTAAGAAAACACAGTATCATTTGAAACAAGGGCGAAAATACGGTAGTTACACACAAGTCTCATAATACCGATATGTTATATTTATAATATTTATTTATTTGATTGATATACAAATAGTAGGAAGCAGAGGATTGATACAATTTGAAGCTTTACAAGTACTGTAACACTGAAATTTACATAATGTACAACAGAATATTTATAAATATACATAGAATTTGTGCGTAAGTTTAATATGAACGTGAATATAAAATGAGCGTAAAATTTTGATACAATTTTTATGTTTATTATTTTACTAGAAATACGTGTCAATGTGCCGTGTACACAACTTTCTATATTACAATAAGTTAGTATACAAAGGAGCGTAATATTAATAATCGTATATGATTTTATATCTAAAGCGCGATTAAATTACATGTCCCTATAAGAATACAATTTCTAAGTTAAAACAAAATGCAAAATTCTTACTATGAAATAAATTACTAAGCCAACATTTTTGATACACTACTCACTAAATTTGTAAATAATAATATAGGAATAATATCTTAATTTGTATGTCTTTGTACCAAATCATGATTTAGATATAATTTTTACAATTTTGAGCTTCATTGACAATGAGAATGGTGCGAGAGAGCATTGATTGATGTGAGGTGATTTATATATAGTAAACAACACAAGTAGAGGTCGAAATTGTCAAACTTTTCAACATAAGAAAAGTTAATTTCATACCCCTATCGAAAGACATTAGCAAAATTTTCACTAGAAAAATTTTGTATGCCGAAAATTAAAATACAGTGTTTATAAAATTTAAAATGACTCAGATAACATAGTAAGTAATTGCAAAAAAAAAACATTCTAATATTAAAATGGTCGTGAAATGAAGTGAAATTGAAATAGTTTACAAAATCTCAAATATCAATGTCGACAAACTTTAACAAATTATTGTCTCACTTTACAAATACGTGCCGAAATTACTCACACTCCGAATTGGTCAATACTACATTAATGTTAGGTTATCAGTGTCTAATACTTGGTTAAAATATCACCTAAAAATGTTAAAAAACGTTTTTAGTAAAAGCCAAATTTATTGGGTTTCTACATTTTCTAGACAGTACAAAAGTTTTGAAGACACGTGTTTGTTGATCAGTCAGTTAATATAACTTGTATTAATTTTGTTGTTGCTAGGGTCTCCGCCCCAGCAGGTTGGCACAACAGGCTAAATGTCAGTAGTGGTCGACGTCGCCCGCCGGCGCCACCGAGTATACTGAGGGGGGTCTGTGAATTATACAATTAGAATGTTAGTGGGTACTAAATTATCGAAATAGTTAAATTTATACCGAGAAAGTGAATTAGTAATAAGGTATTAAATTAATTGAGTGTTTTAGGATCAGGTATCGTTAGTTGGAAACTAAATTTGTGTGATAGTACAGCATAGTTGTCTCTGGGAGTTTTTTATAAAAAAATTGCATAAAACATTTTTTAAATGGCAACTCATAAAAATTTTAGTCTGCAACTTCCCGCCGATAAATAGGTCGTTTAGTATGAAGTGTTTACCGCAGCGCTCGGCGCGGCGCGGGCAGACGCGAGGGGCGCGGCAACGCCGATACACGCGCCTCCGCACTCGTTCCTGACGCTGGCCGCGGCTGATCTACTACCGCCGCTAAAACATTAACACCATCATTATATCAATCACAAAAGGTCCACTGCTGAACAAATGCGTCCCCCATAGACTTCCACAAGGACCGGTTCTATGCCGCCTTTACGACATCCAGCTACCTTTACTACCAGGTCGTCCGTCCTCGTTGGTGATCGTCCAAATATTATGATATTTGTTTATTTATTACTTATGCACAATAGTTGTACAGAGGTGGACTTAATGCTATTACCATTTTCCACCAGGCGACTACAGAGTGATACAGGGACAGCGTGGCAAATGCATTGAACAGTCATGTTTACAAACGTTGCTCCATATTAAAACTTGCTTTTCAATAGTTGTTACTGACGTCACCATAAAGTCGTAAATTCTGAATGTGAAGGCAACATTCATCATGGCGGGTGGGACTCGCGGTGGCTTAGTGGTCATAACGTCTGGTGTACCTAACGAGAAGACACAGGTTCGAATCCTTTTTGTTTTTTTTATAGTACGGAAAATCCTCATGGATCCTCCGCCACCCGGGGGCGGGGGGAGGGTATGTCGGACTCATACCGACTAAAAACCGCACTTTCCTTAACTTGCCTTATCATGGCCATGGGATCCGTGAAATTCACCACGACCATAACCTGCCCGCGGTCGAATTTTTCCTTCGCTAAATAACTAGGTATTTCTTATTATATTTGGCATTAACGCTTGCCAGCCGAGTTTAGGGTATAGGTACTCACGTGGTTGCTGTTTGAGTACAGGTCCGGAGGCAGGCCGCGCCACCACCCGCAGCTGAGAGGCGCCCGCTATTGAGTACGGTCGGGTTGTCGGTGGCTGTAACACGTCACACTAACATACAACACCTAATATTAATCAGCTGTTACTTCTGTTATTAGTTTACCTTGCACCACACATATATTATGTTATGTAGTTACTTTCCATGCCTAATAAGTAGTGGGCTTATGTTTGGGAAGACCTAAAGCGAGTTGATTTGTCCGAGTGGTATTTTTTTGTGAAAAATTGATTCCTACATGTCGCGTTTTTTTTTTAAATCACTGTTAATTTGGAAAGATTGAAGGATAATTAAAGGAAAGTACCGTATTACCTAAACATAACAAAAAAAAAAGCGTCAAATACAGGGCGTCCAATAAAATGTTGTAAGTACCTGCTTAAATGGACGAAAGGGATAATACTGATATTCTATATTTTTTTTTTTTTTGTAATAGGATATCAATAACATTGTGAATGCATGCACAGTATCCTTTTCTTAACAAACACCAATTCATAAGGATTCACGTTATACCATACCATATTTAAGTTCCCGTATATGGACATTCTGTATAGTTCTAATTACATTAAAAATAAGTAACAGTATAATGGAGAGGATAATAAAAAGAGTGTTTATCATTAAGATTGATTCTGAAGTAAACTTCCTCTTACATACCCAGTACCACACATACTACTTAAAAGAAATTTCTAATACAACAAATAACGAACAATACACTGATGCCGAAAATCACGATATCAAAATATTCTTCCGGATGCGTACTTTGTTAACAAGATTATAATTACATATCTTATTTATACAGCCAAGCTTCATTATTTATGGCTGTCCTGATATTATTATATAATCTTCGTCATCGTAAACCGTCCTCGTAATACTAATTTTACGTCAACACTCGGTATGACACACAAATTTAAATTATAGACACTGAATGGTGGTGGATACATTTGTAAATCTAGTATGTACCTTTAAAACTAGTATGGTGCGAAGTTGATGACTCGATTATGGATAACTTATCAATTATAAGCTTTAAAGCGTATAGCATTAAGAACCAAAATTCCTTTGCCTGAATTCCATTCTGACGACTGACTCATGAAAGCACTAGCATGAAAAAAGCACTATCAAAAACCATTATTCGCGTGTCGCAGATTCTTCAGCACCAGTATACCGCACGTATTACGTTTATAATGGCTCCTGTACACAGTGGGCTATTATTGTCACGTGACTAAGATAAGTTGATTGAAGAACCAACTAAATGGATTCATATTTCTGACTTGGACTCCCCACGTCATGTTGTGGCGCAAGAAAAACGATATTTTCAAATGCAAACTATTACACATTAACTTCTCAGGTAATAGTTATTTAGAAAAGGAAAAATACGACCGCGGGCAGGATTCGAACCTGCGTCTTCTGGTTCGGTACACAAATCTTAGCATGGAAAATGCCAAAAATATACAAAAAGATATTCTCAGGTAATGTTAAAAAAGTAATGTAATGTGGGTTCACGGATGCAAAAAAAAATACTAGAAAAGCAATCGAGGGTGTAGCTTAGCGAGTGTTTTTCCCAAGTGCAATTAAAAACAAATTAATATGGAAGGAAATACGGCAGAAGTTTTCTTTAATTAGAACTCTTTTCTATCGCGTATAAAAAAAAAACATTTGTGCTAATCGGATGTATGTAACAACGTACATCTGGCCGCATTCTGTCGCTTTCACGTTTAAATCCGTCCTTATTTCTAGATATAATTAGGCCACTGTGTACACGAGTGTAAATGAACAGTGGACACTCACAGGTAAGTGATGGTTTCGCATGGAGACGGGCACCCCGCTGGCCACAGCCGCGCGCAGCTGCGTCATGTGAGTTAGTCACGCGTTAGTGCATTGTGACGGTAGTGGGGCTAACACGTTCAATGCGGGCTCCAGTGGTAATATTCTTAAATAAATTTAGTATCTAGGTACTCTAGGTCACTGATATGTCTGGCCACTTATAACATTGCTATAATCTCATGCATGTATCTCAGCATAAGTGGTGAAGCTTTACTTTTAGCGTCATTATATATTCACATTCGTCAGACTATCAAGCTAATCAGCGATAATTTCAAGCGCTGAAATAGCGCTTGAAATTTGCTTTTCTGCAATTTTTTTTTAATGATTTTTCTGCCCGACTGAAATCTAAGTTCAACTTCAAAATTTGAAGCAGTAAATTTTTAGCTACAAGAGTAGCGCATATTTAATAGTTAAGTTAGTAAAATGACCGACTTTTCAATAATAATGTCAAATTCTATCTATAAAACACAGGACCACATTGGACGTATTAACTATTTTATGAGATTAGTTTATATATTTATGTTGAGATAATGTATGAATAACACCATTTAAAAGACACATTTTAGACACAATTGATAAGACAGACACATTTTAAATGAGCACAAATATAATTGCTATTTTACCAACACCACATTTAAAGCACAGAAGAGAAGATTTAATGTTTGTCTAAATTGAGCTCTTGTGAAAAAAACATTTAGTTTCGCCATTTTTTAGAATATTTTCATTTTTTAAATTTAAGTAAGTATTTAATAAATTTAAATAATATATTTTTTCCGTTAAAAATAAATTTGAAATCGGTGCAAATTATTCGCACGGGTAACCTAGTATTTTTAATAGGTAAAGCAAAGCAAAGGTAAAATACATGTCAACATCTAAACGTGTGCCAATTTTAACCAATGAAAACATAATAATATTCCATTATACATATTTTTTTGACTTGATTAGTCAAACAAATTTTAGCCAATGGAACGACATGAGCACAAGGGCCAGTAGCGCCATTAGTTCAACAAATGTCATCGCCATTGTTAGTAATAAAATGTTCGAGCAATTCTCCACGATGACTCTCAGATAATAATAATATTTTTTGATTATAGGTATCAATAAATCATACATAAAAAAATCATCTCGTGAAACTGAAAACCGTCCATAGTTATAGTATGTAATATTAATTAATTATAGTTTGAGATTGGTGTGGAAAAGCAATATGTCAGTAATATGACTTACATCTCTGGGAGCAACCAATTGACTTTGCGGTCGTTCCCTGCGGAGGGTTTCCGTGCCTTGTCGGACTAACACCGGGGTGGGGGGAATCTCGGGTTTCAACACTGATTTTTCTTCGGTTCTCTGGAATTTTATGGAACATTTAACTTTGAAGTATGGTAGAAAATAACAATTCTATTGAGATTGTGATTGCAATAGACTATTTGACAATGCGAAAAATAAAGTGTCAATTACTGTTATCAGTATAAATAAAGAGTTTAAAAATGGTTTTTTATAAACGTAACTTGAAAATAATATCTAATTTATTTAAAAATCCGTAAATAAAAAATGCATTTTTTTAACGTTTGTCACGTGACACAAAACGCTCCTGATTGGTCGAGTTTGTGATGACGTCACAAGCTTGGAAACCTCGTTTGCGTACTTGCGTCTACTTGTGATTTATCAGGTTTCTAAACTGTTTTAATAAGATTTTCTGTATTATTCATTCGTTTTTGTGTGATTTATTCGCAATATTTTACAAATTCTGTCAAGTACTTTTACCATGGACAACGATTTTGTAAAAGCCGACAGCAGAAACCTGCCCCAAGTCGACGCAATCATGGTCGGATTGTTTTTCAAAAATAATTCCGACTTTTATGCTTCGGAGCTAAAAAATGTGAAAACAGCAAAGTAAGTATACTAATACTTTAGCGGTAACTTAAATTATATCATAAGAAAGTGAAATAATGATGAACTTCTACATCGAACCTATATAGGATATATATATTATAGTCGGGATCTTTTAGTGTAATGCTTATTGAAATCATAAGACTCTGTAGCTACACTTTTTAACTAATATTATGGAAAACAGCGGAAATATTCGAAGTGATTTGCAAGACATTCTGTTATAAACATTAGAGGTATTATAACCTCAAATCAATAACGAAAATACATATTTAGATTCAGAATGTAATTAATAATTACAAAATTTACATCGAAATGGTCTTCACAGAAGAAAATATTTGTACTATTCGCTATGTCATTAGGATCCCTGCGAGAAAGTTTCAACCACTTTCGGCGCACTTCGACATTCTTTGGAACACTTACAAAAAGTTTTTCCGGAGTTTTTATCGACGTATTTGTACATTTTGGAACTGCACACCATTTGTAACTCATTTTGTCACTTATTTCACTGATAAAATGTAAATCCAATCGCACTTTCGATTTTTGTTTGCAACAAATGTATGTGGATGATATGTACCACAGATCAGAATACAGGCGTGTGACGTCACCGACCATATTGTCAAAGTAGCGTTTTGGCACGCTATTTAAATATTGAATTTTTAATTTGATATTTTTCAGCAAATATGTACCAGAATTAAAAAAAACAACTTTTACTGGGTTCCTTAAACTCTACTACATAATATAAAATGGATTTTAAAAACCTGTCAAATAGTCTATTATGTTAGTTCGTAGTCTTGAACTCAATGATACGGTTTTGGTTTATCTGGTGAATTTATTGTATTTTGATTCCATTAAAAGTCAATAGTTAGTACGTTTTTTGATTAAATTTCATTTCAGGTTTCTTTTTTAATTTACTTTTATTACAGAGCTTTTATCCTTTTGGTAACTTCAGTTCTATAATACTAAAAAATATTTAGTATTCCTTGTCTATTTGATGGAGACGAGAATGCCACGTTAGCGGGGTTGGTCCGGTACATACTGTATGTACTCTACTCTCTCTACTATTCTGCACCATCGTTGGATCACCATAGATTTATATATCATTTTTCTGATGTATGTATGCGATGGTCCGACGTCGGTGGAGGTACGAGAAGGTTCTGGGGTCGGATGCGTACACACCGAATCTTTCCAAAGAGTACCCGGGTATATGCAGGTCAAGTTACCTGGTGGGAGTACGCTATGGTGTAGGAGTCTGTGGAGACAGGCGGCACTATGGAGGGAGCGGCGGCGGTGGGGCTGAGCGCGGGGTTAGACGCGTACACTCCGCGCCGCACCATGCTGCGCCCGCCCGCCGTCGGCAGCCCGCGGGCGGCCACCGCCACGGGTGTGGTTGTGCCTGAAACACGGTAAACATGCCATGATAACTTAGGTCACTTTACACGATCCAAATCAAAACAACACACAAGTGCCCGAAGCTTTCTGAACATCTTCAAAATAGGAATACGAAATACGCGTGACGCTGTAAAACTTCGTTTGAACTGATCCATCAAGTGCCTTTTGTGTATGTGTGCCAAAATTAATTGCAGTTTCGGCCTAGGCGCAAATGATGTTTATAAATGCTATCTTGAATGCGTGCAGACCCGAAAGCTAAATCTAGAGACATGGCATATACCTTGAGATCCTTAAAATAACTCGTTTGTTACTTGCCAATTTAAATATTTAGTTGTTGTTTAAATAGTTCATGTCGTGCATAAAATGTAAAATAAAAGATAAATGAACAAAAATAGTAAAATATGACAATTAACAACTTCTGTATATATCCAATCTTACTGGAGTCGGTTTTGCAAGGTTTCAATGATAACTTGACTTTATCTATTCAAAAGGTGACCTTATGAGCCTTGGTACTTACCAGGTATCCTGCTAAGCTCCCTATGTGAACTGTATTGCCTAAGTTTAGATGTGGGTAAGCCGGTTTTCCTCGGAACAGCTGCTGGTGGGACCATAGAACCGTATGATACTAAAATAAAAAATATAACATGAAGAAAAATAAAAGAATTGTCGATGAAATGATTTTTAAATAAATTGTGATAATGATTTCATGGGAATGGTCAGTGCATTGTGTAGGAAAATGTATTATTTGTTTTTTTTTTACGTAATAAGCTCTTCGAAAATAATATTGTAAATGATACGTATACTCGATAGGTATACGTAGGATCGGTATTTTAAAAGCGACTAAACTATATATATAATATATTTAGCACAAAAATTCTTAGAAGCCTCTTCCAGAAGTTGTGAAATTTGCCAATGCGATAAATGATAATTCGCTAATTTACGTTAAATAAGTTTAATGACCGGACCAAAGGTTGACTTGCAAAGAAGAGAGGGGGCACTCACAATGACCGCTAATACTGTACTGACCATTAATTAAAAATGAATGAATAGTACTTTTACTAATGAAACTTTAAAATATGTATACCTGTCTTTGTCTTTTTCATATTAATTAAGCGGGATAGTACTACGGGGAACTATAACGGGGCTTTAACCACTTACCAGCACTAGTTGGCACCGCTCTACTGGTGGGTTTGGGCACAACACTTGGAGCCACCATTTTCTTATCAGGGCTCGCTTTTCCCGCCATAATATCCCTCTTAACCGACGGCTTTTTGACCATGGTTGCACTATTTATAATCGTCGTATTATGCATATCATATGTGCGCTCCATACCCGATGAATTAGAACTTGGGGCCTTGGTTAGAGTGTACGACTTATCGTCAATCATGTCGTAGATAGGCGATATAGTGTTGTGCAAGTTCAGCAAGTCGTTTTTGGTTCCCTTCCGTAGTGACATAAGCGGAGTTGAGGCGATTTGTGCGCCTGCAATGTGGAATTTTATACCTTGTACCGATGTTTTAAGCATTTGTAGGCGGTAAAAGCGAAATGTATGCATCATGAGGCAATAATATTACGACCATAATAATGTAGAGATATGATTGAAGTCGATATTTGACGTTCGATATAGCAGTTTCATTTTACGAAGGAGCATATTATGACTTATATAATATAGATATAAAGGTCACATTTAAATAATTCACAAGTCATCAACCAACAACATCAAATATATAGTCCTACTACTGGGCATAGGTCTCCTCTCAGAATGAGAAGGATTAGCCTATAGTCTACCACGCTGGATTAATGCGGGTTGGCAGGCTTTACACGCCGTCGAGCAAATCTCTCGGGCATAAATATAAGCGAATGATAATTAATTATTCGTATGCACATAATTTTGAAGTCAGAGGTCCGTGACTTGGCTTCGAGCTAGACCTATGTCTTGGCAGTGCAATGGTCATAATTAGGCTATTAAAAATTCACATGCATTCGTAAAATTCAACAGCTATCCTATTCCAACAGATATCCTGTTCATCATTGTGTGATACCTGAATTTCACCCAAAACCGACCATGTTCATCAACATGTTATTGCACCAGTAATCAGATTATACCACATTTTGGCGACCGTACTCCAAAGTGCGAATGTGACCTTCACCAACCCAACCCAAATGTAATTTTTAGAGGCAGGTAGTTCTTATTTCAAAGGAAATACGCAATCTTTTGTGAAAGTGACGGTTGACTTGTTGAACCAACGATAAAGATTGATAGGTAATTTATGATGTGAAAATTATCTATATGTAGGTCCTGGCCTTCGGTGATAACCACTGTGTACCTATATACACCGTGTAGTAGAATTCACTTTTTACCTTTCAGGGGGTTCACCCACTGAAATGTAAGATTATGAAAAACTTTCACAATAAAACCAACCCTTGAAAAATATCTGGCGTTTCAAACAAAAAAGCATTATTTACCTGATGAAAATGAAAGGTAAACAATGAATTTTATTTCACGGTGTATAGTTAAATATAAGTGTAACTTACGTGGGTCATGCGCAGGCGCAGTGTCGGGCACGCTGTCGGGCGGGCTGGACGAACTGAACGTGCCCGTGTCTGTACTCTCGCTTGAACCCACCATCGCACGCTCCTGGGATCCCCACTCCTGAAAAAAAAACATAATTAAGTTAAAATGGAATGATGCTCCACCCGTAATTATAAAATTGTTTTTTTTTTTATTCTACTAAGGTGGCAAACAAGCATACGGCCCACCTAATGGTAAGTCATTAACAATAGCAGACATCTTATCCTTATAAATGGACTGTAGAATTTTCAATAGGTACATACGCGAGCGTCTGGCTGTAGTGTTCTCTCCCCCACATCAATAAGATTGAGCGTTGCCGAATTAATGTCTATGATTTGATTATCATCTGACTTCAAGTAAACAACCGTTGTATCCATAGAGCTTGCTTTCGGCGTGACTTTCTTAAACGTAGCGTTTCTTTTGGGCGTTTCTCTAGTGGGTTCTTCTTGCCTGTCAAAGCCGTTAGTGTTCAGCGCTCTTCGTCTTGACAGCAACTCTGATGCATTCTCCATACTCTGTCGCGGCACGGTTATCGTTTGATTCGGCAATTGAATCGTCTTAATAGGTGAGGTGTTTCCCTGGCTAACTGGCGCCGACTTCTCTGGTTCTGTCGGTAGAGCTTTCCTAGCTAAGGACAGCTTCTGCCGCGCCTGGATTATCTCATTCAATTCCTGCTTCCCCAAAGTCACATTTAGACTGTTTCTTCCTAAGTCATCAGGTCTCTGCAGCCCCATATCTTTGTAGAACGCGTCGTCAGTCTCAAAGTTTTCTTTCTCAGCGTCATTATCACGTCGAAACCTGTTGTTAGAGTAGTGTAAAGTTATCGTTTCACCCATCTCGGAATTCGGTTTGGGTGCAGTCTTCGGTGAGTCTTTTTTGTCGGAATTTTCGTTTAGAATTTTGCCGGTATCGATTTGACACGCTTCTTCGCGGGATTTTGTGTAGCTTTCCGAGTTTCGTATGCCTGAATCACGTTTTGTGAAGCTGCTGTAGAGTTGGCACCTAGGTCGGGCGGAGAGGAGCTTTTCTGAATGTTCAAGGTGTGTGAATGTTGCTGAGCTGAATATGTTGGAGTCTGTGCTTTCTTTGGGCTTGGAGGTGTTGGAGATGACGTAGGAGGAATTAACGGAGCTGACGAGGCTGGGCGGCAGGGAGTCCATAAGACTGTCGTTGTCGGGATACGTGGTCTGCGACAGGAAGCTAGTGCTCATGTCCTTCTCGTCGAGGATGCTGAGCGTCATGCTCGTCATCATAGGATCGATGCTGTCGCGCCCTGACATCGGCAACCCTGTAAAATATATTTATTCAATCATTAAATAAAACCGTTTTATGAGGATATCACATTTTTTATGATAACTGGAGTATGTGGTACAGAGGCCAGCACATCAAGCTACCCCAAACTGTTAAATTTCTATAGATTGATAGATTTTCGACTTTAATGGAAAACAATAAGGTTCACATTTGATTCCCAATGAAAAATGAACCTTATTGTTTTGCAAAAATTTAAAGTTTGACAGTTTTGGCTAGCTTGTCTTGCTGGCGTGTGCACCTCAAATATCCGAAAAAATACCTCAACCGACCCTTTAATCCCGGGATGTAGCCATCAAATCCGCTAACTATACTCTGTTTATGAGCCACCTACCCGGAGAATAAGTGCCGCCAAATATCAATCAAGTGCCTATAGTTTGTAACACCAACAACCAACTTCCTGAACCGTACAGGTAATGTTTATACTTTACTAATCAGTGAGGCGGCAACTTGACGGATGGTTACGTAACACTGAGCCCTGAATGCATTACATATAAAGTAGAACATGGTTGCAATATCAACTGCGTAACGTTACCTAACAATACCAACTTAAGGATAAGGATATCGATATTGCCCAAAAATTGGGTTACAAAAATCTGACGGCAATCGCTTCGAGTCTTCTTCTTCAACTTAAGAGCTCAGCTCTTGTCGGTGGAGCAATCGCCACTGTTCTCTGTCTTCAGCTTTCCGATTCCTACCCTTTCCTCCATTTGTTCCACAAAACTTCGTCTAGGTCTTCCCCTTCCTCGTTTTCCTTCTATTTTACCTTCTAATATGATTTTAAAGTAGTCGTCGTGTCGCATCAAGTGGCCAAACCTCGCTTCGAGTAAAATACTGATATTCAACTTGCCCGTTTAATCAGATGTGGCTGAATATCAAATTAATCAAGGATATTCCCGGCAACGGTGTAAAATTGAACAGAAAACAAAGTATCTTCGAGTAAAGTATGATATATAGCTGCTTATAAAACATAGCAGCAAACTAGTGATTACCTGAGTCCTTATGTGAAGGCATAGACTTCCGACTGTCAATAGACTCTGCGTTGAAAGTTCCAGAACTTTCCATGAGGAGGGAGGACACGAGGCTGGGCGGAGACATGCGCATTAGCGACTCCCCGCTCTGATACATGTTCAGGCTTGGACGCTCGTTCAACATGTTGAGACCCCTTGAAAATGACAAGAATTTGTGTTAATGTTTTCATAGGAATCTGCTGTCCATATCCCACTGTTACTGAACAATAGTCGACAACAAATATTATATAAAAGGCTTTAACCAAATACGTATTTGAGGTACCTTAGATTTGAATACAACCCGTGTGGCAGAAATGTCAAATAATACTTTAGGCGGTGAATTCATTAATCGATATGAACAATTTTTAAAATCAGAACATCACCGAATTTGTAGATATCAATGGTCCATAGACAAGCAACGTTCAATAAGCAACAATTTTCGTATAGAATCTTACTTATTCATATTTTGGACCTCCAAACCATTACACAATGCCATACAGTCTTCAATCCGCTATAAAAATACTTGATTATCAACACAAAAACATGATTTCCTCAAATAAGTATCAGGCTTTTCCACCAAAAAGCTCAGAGATCATAGAACCAAGCCACCATAATCCCAAAGCTAGTAGTTCCAAGCAATATTAGCTCAAAACGGACGCTCCCGACAGAAGAAAGCATAATTTTAACCTAAAACAGTGCAGCGCCGTATTCTGGGCGGATGTAGCACCTTTATATCTCCCTTGCGCTTGCGCCACATTGAGGTACAAATCGAATATCCACCTGGGTAAACATCATGCAATTTGGTAAATTACACCATCCAGATTTTTGATAATTTACAAAATTTTGCTAGACGGTAGACGATTGCGTCCTTGCCTTTAAAGCACAGATATACGACATTAATTATTTTAAAATGGACAACACGTCTAAACGAGTAGTGTTAATAATTAGAATAATAAACATATTATGTTAAACTAGAACATTTATTTAATAATATGATAATGTAAATATTTTATATTAAAATATGTTTTTATGAATGGTGTAATTAATTGTTGAAGTTATGTATAACCACGTATAGCGGGACTAAAAAACAAATCACACAAATAATATCGGGAGTAATTATATTAAATTATAACAATTTTAAAATGAACTTATTTGTCTAGAGAGATAGAATAACATCTAGCTTTATTTCTCGACCTTAAATAAAAGAGTTTATCGACATTACAACTAGCTGTTTCACTCGTGTGAAATTGACTAATTATTTATTTTTGGGTCTCGAGTTCGAACCAAGGCACGCACCTTTGACTTTTCGAAATCATGTGCGTAGTAATAATTAATTATCACTTGCTTATACAGTGAAGGAAAACATTGTGAGGAAACCTACATGCCTTAGAGATTCCACTCGACGGTGCCAACCCGCATTAGGCCAGCGTGGTGGACTATAGCCTAATCCCACTCAATCTGAGAGGAGACCCGTGCCCAGCAGTGGGACAGCATATGGGTAGATGACGATGATGATAGTCTAATTCCTCAGTTATATTAACATTTATAATGTTAGTATGTCTACAACAGACAACATGCAAAACAATTTCAGTAAAGTTAGTTGTTACGTAGTGAGTAGTTTACATAAGCGGACATTTTATTAAATACTGAAGCCATTACACTACATAACTACTATATAATGGGTTTATAACTTCTACATAAGTGCAACCTACATTGCTGATGCTATTAAGAATAAAATGTTATTATAGTTAATATTTTTATTCTTAATCTAATAATAATAACTAATTAGTTGTTTTGGTCTGAAATTGTTAGCAACAATATACATTTCTTCATAATATACATATACTAAAATTAATCACTGATTTCATACAGCCAACCTTGTTAAATTGTTATTGACACAACTGATATTTCTTAAGCAAATAATACAATGCTTCGTTAGCCTGTTCATTGTAATATTATAACAAATCAAAAGTAAAAGTCATTCCTCAGAAGTCTTCACAAGAAGTACAAAAAACTAAATCGCGCTTTCTTTCGATCCGCCTTTTCCTACTTTCCCTTTCTGATACACTAGAGTCAATGCTAAGTCATGCACAATAATTAATGAGCGGCCAAGCTTTTGTTTTGTTTCTTTGGACGTCAAAACTATAAAATACTTGTCAACTTTTTCGTATATCGTAGGCAGAACGACACAACGATACGTCGCACACTCGTAGTCACTGGCATTTTGCTGCTGCCATGAAATCTATTACTCTGCCGTTCGCGTAAGTGCATCAGTATTACCAAGGGTAAACGAAGTCATTAACCTACATTATTGGACATTCTTGACGCCTTGAAATCATAATGAGGCGGTGGGGAATCTCCATGGAAGTTCCATGGTTCATTCCAGATACTCAGAATGCGGGGGACCAATTAGCAGACATAATAGAAAACCAATTTTATCGACCCTCTGGAGGGTAACGGTCTCTTTAATGTCATTAATAACTGTGGAGCCACATATAGCGCATGCAAAATAGTGCACGGAAATACCACTAAAAAGTTATACAATCCAATTATGAAGTTTTTATACAAACTTGTTAAAGGTGTTGTGAAGATTGTGTGCGGGCTGCGAGAGGTCGATGTTGATGGGCTTGGAGGGCGCGTGCTCCATCGACGAGCGTCCTGACACCTCCGATGCCAGTGTGACGTCAATATCTTCCAACTGCAATGTACAGAACAACTTGTATAATATACCTGACTTATTCGTATTTCTTTAAACGGGATACAGGTCCCTTATGAAATCTTACAAAACTTTATTTGTCCCAGGAATCGAAAACCACCAAGTCTGAAAACCGGTATTCATATAAACTCATAATATTAAACCTGTGAAAGGAATTTCGTTTGAAGAACACTTCGATTCTAAACCGTATATGAAAAACTACGAAAGATCCCTTTCTTTTTTCATGGTCTTGGTCAGAAGTTAGTTAGACATTATTTTTGATGCTAAAGCTTAACAAAACCTTTGGACTTAGATGGCAGTCCAACTAAAAACATATAGGTAATTTCCAATAAAGGGAGTATTGACTTCAAAATCGCTAAACGCTAGAAAACCGCATGCACGAAGACCAAGTTTAGATGACCTCAAATCGGTGCGAAAAGTAAGTTTACATTTTTTGTTCTACATTGTTTGGAGTACTACGACCAGACAAAAACAGCATTGACAATGTGAGTAAACACGAATACTCACAACAATAAAGGCTAAATTTGTTTGTCATCACTTCACACTTGCGCTTACGTAATTTACTTTCCGCTATGAGATATTTTTGCATGACACGACATATCGGCAATACGTCATTAGATTACGTCAGGAGAATGCACTTATTTTATTACTATTGGATGGAATCTCCCCTACTTATTATATTTTTAGATGCAAGGATTACGATATCTACGTTAAGCGAAGTGTTTTATATTTTTATTTCAGTTCTCTGAACAAGAAAGAAGACAAAAGTGACGCGTAGAAGTTTTGATGACGGCTGACGTCGGAAAAGCCGGTTGGTATCGTGTCCACAAGTAAATTGCAAACAAATGACATATGAACTGTTCATCATACTACCAATATAATCTACCCATATACTGTCCCACTGCTGGGCACGAGCCTCCTCTCAGAATGACAGGTATTAGGCTATATGGTCCACCACGTAAGCCTAATGCGGGTAGGCAGACTTCGTACGCCACGCCGTCAAGAAAATCTCTCAAGCATGCAGGTTGTGTGTGTGTGTGTGTGTGTGTGTGTGTGTGTGTGTGTGTGTGTGTGATACCTGAATTTTAACCACAATCTACCATGTTAACCAACATGTAGCATCACAAGCACTATCAATGCTTTTTCATACAAGACAATATTTAAAAGAAATCTGTGAGTTTGGACTTGAATATGAAACATTTGCAGAGCACAACTACGTCATCGCGATACAAGCCAAACCTTTTAATAATTTATGTAATAGTTAAAGTGCTTACTGTCTGTTTTGTGCTTCCATTGTAAAATGCTATACCAAGGTTATGAGTTCATTCGAGTTGGTTCGTTGGTTTGTACGCTTAGAAAGGATGGATGACACAAATGTTACGAAAAAGTGCTGGAAATGTGACCTTCCTAAATAAATTAATAATTAAGTATATTAGAAACTATTATAACAATCATTATTTTTAATTAATAATCTGCTAAAAAGCAATTGTGCTAAATATTGTTGTTTTCCAGTTTGAAGGGTAATGTAGCCAATTAATTACTAGCCAAATGAGGATTAACAACTGAGCTAAGCTGACAAGGTGCGAGTGAGTGATACCGCTGGTATCTACAAGCTGCGGTTGCATTTTTGCTTTTTTAATTGTATTAAGCATCAGGCGAAATGAATGGTTAATACAATTAAAAAAGCGGACGACCAGACGGATTTGCCGTTAGATTCCCACATCGGAAATGGTCGAATCTATTTTGAGATTCATTAGACATTGCTGACACTTTAATTGTAGATTTAGTGGTCATTATACACCTAACTAGCGGATCGGGTTCGTCGGCTTTTTGCGTGACATCATGCCAGCCAGACAAATGTCTGCTTCTCTAGGCAGGTGCCATTCACACGTTACAAAATATTATAAAAAATAGTTAGCTTAGTTTTCGTACCGTGCGATGCGATTACCCAGCGTAAAACTGCGGAATCGCATTTTCTAAATGAGCTGGTAAATGTTTAACTTAAGCAAACTCACATATGCAAAGTATACTTTAGACTAAAAGATCGAATCGTCATAAGATGGAAGGCTTTTGTCTCCAGCTCTACTAAGACTTTTCCTAAATCAATCATTTAGTCAAATTAATTTGAAACCCATCAAAAAGCCCCGAACTTCTGACATAAGAATTCTCGTTACTAAAACCCGTAATCTTGAGCACATGTGGTGTGGATGTTGTAGCTTATATTCTATGGACGTCTGTTTCGCCTTAGTGATAAAATAACTTAGCTACGATACAGTATCAAGTTTCTCCGGCATCCAAGAAAGCTAAGATAGTCTAGTCCCTACAGACTAGCAGGCGGTCCATGTTAGTGTGCAAAGTCCATTAAGCCGGTTGTATGTAGGCCGCACCGTCTAAACCTATCAACCTTAATTCTAGCAGCTATCGACAGTAATATGAAAGCCTGTGTAAGATTATTACTTAAATGTTATGGTTATTGTCCGACGTTTAATATAAACATGCTTAATGACGTCTCTATACATACTCTAGAACTGTTACTATAAGCTTGTTTGATTTAATTATCGGATCAATAGTTTTGTTCTCGTAAATTATCCATTTTAGTAATTGAAAAGGTGTACCGTTAGTAACGCAACTATCTTGGAAGAACTTATAACTCTATCAGAATAAAAAAAAATACATCGCCAGACGAGCAGGCGAGCTATTTGGTCACCAGACGAGATGTTGATACGATAGGATGAATAATGGACGATATTATCAATAACGTCATAAAATTAATTCCATGTAATGCATAAATATAAAAAAAATTAGAAAATCCTCCTTTTTATCTACTTCTTCATTTAATACGTACCATCAGATCTGTAAACACGACTACAACTTTTTGTCATATTTCTTGGAGCGTCAAAAAAGAGAGGGCGTGACGACCTTGACATCTTTGGACCAGATTGGATCTAAATGGCACAAGATCGAGATCGATGTCGGTAGAGGAGGCAAACCTTTTGCCCCACATTAGGATTAACTGTTAAGAAATTTTTGATTGAGTCAGCTTTTGAATTATCACACGATACAATTATAGACGTTGCAATCATAATTCATTATTTGGAATGTTTTCAGCTTATGACTAAAACCATGCACGCCAGTGTGATTCAAAAGCTATGAGGCAGGTATTTATTTACAAAAGTTGTTGTCATCTTTCAACGTTTCTCAGAGTTCTCTCAGGGCCATTTCATCTCATGCAGGGTGTTATTTTGCAGTTCTTGAAATCTTCCTTATCATGAACTGCAAAAACCCTTCCATTATTCGCAAATTGAAGTAACACTTAAATAACATTATTAAGTCCGTTGTTATTGAAATCAATATAAAATCTTTTTTAATCACGTAAGGTACACCACTCCATAATATACACGCTCTATTTATGCAGCTGTGCCGAAGTTTATTATTTATACAGTGAGTCGATGCTGCCACTTGCCAGTTTCGTTGCAACATCGATAACATACTTCACAATGGCCAGTATATCTTGGATTTTCATGGCGGCACATCTTGCAAGTCCAATGTTATCAATATGTAGCGTAAAGGATGACTGGAGCAGTCGCCGGGCGCGCAAATACACGGAAAGGACTTCTCGAAATGTTGTGCGGATGACAAATTTATTCAGCGGTGTAGGAGAATAACATGTTGAAACCTGCACGATAAGAGGCCTCCAAAATTTTTCGTTTGTGAATACCTGCAGCCCGCTCTAATACTTAAATATCATTTATTCAAATGAGACTACAAAGCTGTAGGTTTCAAACGTCGAAGCCTTCACCGCTACCTCGTGTTTTAGTTGGATAGAAGCGGCGCAACCACAACAAACTCCTCAGATCCTCAGGACCAAATTGCTCTAAACCCTTTGTAACCGAGGGCTTTATCATACAAAGAAGTAGGTCGTGCACAGCTACGGGCTCAATGACAGGTCAAACAACGTCAGTTTTATTGGCCCCAGTAAGTGCAGTAAGAAAACGTGCTACAAACTACAAGCCATAAGCGTTGTGCAAGCGAAGCTGTGTGTAGTCACCGTATCGGGGCGTTTCATTTCTATGTTATGTGCAATTCGATAAAGACATAATAAGGATTTCGATTACACTCTAAAAACTCACAAGCGCGAGCTACTTTTCCTGAATGTCATACTAGTTTATGATGATAAGAGATGCCTGAGCCCCAGCACATGAGGTTATGACTATGCCTGAGTAATCTCAAAAAGCCCACACATTAAATATATGCTGAATTACTTTCAGAATTCTTAGTAGATCACGTTTTATATAACGAGACGCAAATGCAAGACGGTTTGAAGAAGGCATCTACTTTGAAGTAGATCAGATAATCAGGTAAGTAAACCAATTAGGGGTAAATTAGCTCACATTTAGTAAATTCGATCGCACGAAATAGTTTAATGATTTTGTTCTATTTTAGGCGGATATGGTATACTTACTTATTACGATGAGGTTATAAGGCATTAACCTGGTAGAACATTAAACGACCATTTCATTTAAATTTTCAAATGGCTTTTTTAAATCTACCTTTTGAGCCGCAGAAGTATTTATTCAAATGTTACCTCAATTATAAGATATTTCAAATTCAAGTCATTCCAATTAGAACCTCACAAATGTAACTTTTTAACAAAACTCATAACATTACATGATACACTTCTATTTCATCCAAGGACACGTTTTGCGCGCTTCACTTATTCCATGAATACGACACACGCCTGCATTTTTAAAATTGCGTCGTTAAACAGAATACGATGATTTTAAACCGGCCGTGATCTCATTTATTATGCAAGTTCACTGTCATGGTCGACAATCGAGGTTGCCCACTGATTAAGTTTCGAATTCATACCGTTACACCTAACTTGAGACTATAAATACAAGCAAATTGGTGAATGAAGTCCGCCGGGACGCAGACATCTTTATTTTTGTGAACCCAGACGTAAATAAACAATTGGATATAAAACAGCGTTAAAATTTATTAAAGCTTTTTCAGGTATACCTACTCTTTGTTTAATTCTCTTTGGTATTTCCGGCTCATGAAGATTTTTCAAGTGCAGTATTACGAATTTTATGGCTCCACTTTAATGTTTTCTGTTAAAACCGAACTTCAAATGTGAGGTAACCGCAAATTAAACTATGTACATCTCAAAGCAAGGTTCACGGGTTTTATTACATTATAAACTTGTAATGTAATTACTGGAGGAAACCTCAAGTTTTATGTTTGGAGAAATTGACATATATAAATTCCTAGTCCCTAAGACTAGGAATTTATATATGTCAATTTTTAGAGCCATTAAAGAGCATTGACGTGCTTGGTTGTATACGAACTAATCTCATACATCCCTAAAACAAAGACTTAAGACATTGCACGCATAGATGTATCTTTTGCTAGATTCCGCTTCGCTTTAGCGTAGATATAAGCGGAAAATTTATTGAATGCTTTACATGCTTGTGCTCAAAAGGCACATTCGTCTGTGGTTTAAGGCATATTTGTGATTTGAAGTTGAGCTATTATAGTTACAGTTCTAACTGTATTGTACCTTCGTGACACGACAATAATACTTTCCGCATATCAATTTAAAAACGCTTCTTGGTTTTGGATTGCATTCTTTCACTCACATCATAATAGACTGTTGCATGTCAACATGGTTCTATTCTTTATATGGGAAGTGTCATAAAACGGATTGATCTAGCTTACCTGCGGGTCTTCGTCCTGCACCAAACTCCTCCTCTTCATCGCATACTCTTTGATTGTATTACTGTTCTCCGTATTCGTGTCCACATTGAACGTCTTAAGCCTCAACATCGGACTGATTTGTCCTAACGGGTTGTTGTATTTGTTGTACGTCAGATACTTGTTGGCTGACTGGTTGGACGACTGGAGCATATTGAGTGACGGGATGGGCGACATCGAGGGAGGATTTGACGCAGCTTCTACTATGTTCTGAATGCTCGGCCGATGCACACGCTTCTTCGGCTTGACGTATGTTCGCGAGTCGAATTTGTGCTTATCTGGCATCGAGAGAACTTCATCTGCAAAAGAAATTGAAGTTTAATAAAATTATCTCCGTTTAATTATATCCAATATCTTATATAAATTTACTTAGATCATTAGGGCAATTAAGAAGATTCTTCAAAGAAAGACATATCATTAAAATAAATTAGTTACAACGCGTATTCGAAATTATCTTTGTTCAAATTGAATCGAAATTCTATGAAATAGATATCATTTTGTCAGACCCTTCGTAAATAATATTACAAATATTAATTATTCTTGTCATTACTATATCGGTTGCCATTTTCATATTTGCAGTTCATTCATAAGCGCGAGACCAAACAAAGGATTACAATTGCAGTGGTGGTATCCGATGAATGCGGGCCAGAAATAATTATGTCTTGCATTCATACACCTAACAATAGTGCGTAAAATGTTAATAACCATGTCCTAGGCGAATCGGAATGGAGATTGATTAAAGTCATAGCTTACCTACAAGGAGAATGTGTAAGTATCAGAAAAGGTTTTAATTTATCAGTAGATCATATAAACGCGGAAGATATCCGAATGGGAAGTTCAACAAACCCATTAAAAATCGCATCTTAAAGCTTACCAATCGTTGACGTCTGATAAACAACGCCATAACAAACCTTATTCCTAAACTTTAAGGTTTATTCTTGCTTGATTTGAGCTAAGTATTAAGTGGTAACAAAATAAAAGCGTCGAAATTCAGTTCGCAACGCACTGGCGTCGTAGAAACGTTAATTGGTACCAAAATTGGTGGATGATTTGCATTTGGCTTGCTAGAGGAACGTGGTCAGGAAATGGCAGTGACAGCTGTTCCAATGTTATGACAAGAATGCGTGAGGCAACTGCAAATTCTGCCGATCATTGCCATTAAAACCGGTAAAGGAAAGGTGGTAGAAAGTCAGCACATACTTTGATATTACTTTGACCAAAAGACAATTCGGTCTTGGAAGATACTGAAGATGGGCTGGGTCTAATTTGGAAGATGTATTACGAAAACGTATTTGAATTAAGTACGGGATGTGTATTCTGATCCGCAGTCAAACAGACAGACAACGCAAAAAGGAGATAACAGTGACGTTTTACACACTCCCAATCTTATAGAAGTCATAAAAACTTCGACTATATGAATATAAAGTTACAGAGGATATTGATTTTAGTCGCGCAAATTACTTTGTAAATATTATCGCTCCATTTTAAGTGAGATACCAAAAAACATTGCGATTTTGTAGTTGTAAGAATCGCGTTGCGGACACTAAACATGTGAACAAGTGTTGACAGACACAATATTGACATCCGAAGTTGACCTCAAGTAGCGATGGCGTATCGAAAACGTGAAGAAAGATTTTTATTTATCAATTTTAACAACTACGACAATATATCTTACTCAGACATCATTCAGAACCTCTAACAAAATAAATGACATTCAGATTAAAATTTTTAGGGTACATTCTAATTTCATTGGCCATCGAAAGATTGTTCGGCGCATCCTGCCTGGGCAGCTTCTAATCTGTTTACATAACTACTTTTACCATAGCATGAAATATTATCATGGCTCTCCACGCATATACAAGCTCAACGAGAAAGTTCTATCGAACAAAACCACGCTTGTTGATTGTTTGAAGCATAAGCTTTACTGGTCTACCTGCTGCATGTGAACATTCGCGACGTTTTTGAGTTCGATTCGAACAAAAACGAACGTTTATACCAGTAAATCTTAAGTTTAATTTTCAGAAAATGTTTGTTCTATGGAACTTGCTAATCGAGCTCGTCTCTGTGTGGAGATTATTAGAGTTATTGTGTAAGCTCATGGGTACACGACAGATGAACATCAAAACGTAAATAAGATGCAATAAGATCATTTACACATTGCAAAAGATATTATGGAACTTTTAAATTTTTCCTTTAGTGATATTGCTTTAATATCAATAAGAGAGAGAAAAACAACGAAGGCTAAAAGAAACTAAAAAAACAATCCGACGATTTCTAGAACATATCTCCCAACCGATGATTACTGCAATTCCAAATTGCAATTGATTGTAACTATGGATTTTATGAGCTTCGAGAAAACACTTTCGTTACACCCAGACAAGGAGATTCAATATTCTCAGTTATGAATTTTACAACAGTTGTAAAACGTTTCATGTATAACCTGTAATATATTAATTCATCTCAATCCGCATATGCACAGAAAGTGAAACTTTTATTGTACTAGTTTTGAATATTAATTGTTGTGTGGGTCGCAATACCATCGCTGTATAGCCGGCATTCGTTACAATACTGATGTGGATCGTATATGTAAATGTCCTACTGACTAAGTTAGGTACTTTGTCTTGAAATAAAGCTTATTTAGGACCAGTCGGCCGCCTTTGCGTCGTTGTATATTATTTATTCTAGACATAATATCTAGCTTGTTTACGGAATTTGCTAGCTTCGCAACAAAACCTTTCAAATGTATCTTCAAGAAAGTATGTTCGACATAATTAGTTCGTATCTCTGTTACTGGTGGTACACACTTTAAGCTTATAGCAGAATCAATACTGTTAGTAGGCTGTCAGTTTTGCGTGGGAAGATCGCAAACTCGTGTAAATAATGACAAGACGATTTAATAATATCCGCCACTACATAACCTACTTCCTTTAGTTTACTCTCAAACTTACGTAAACAGTAGCAAATTTATTTTGTATTCTCGAATGACTTTGGAAGCAAAAAAAAAAGAACAAAAAAATCAGATGCCGCTTACTTTTTTGGTTGAATGAAATGTAAGCAGTAATTTTTTAAATTTTTAGTAAGATTAAAGGGTGAATTGCATCGCCCTTCTTGCATTAAAGTAGCCTTCAAAAGTGACGATGTAATAAACTAGCTGTTGCTCGCGGTACTTTGAGACTTTGAGACCAATGGTAGCCTGTCCATTTTCAAGATCCAATCTGTGTATCTCTATACCAAACATCAAAATTGGTTGAGCAGTTTAGGCGTCAAAACTTAATAAACAAGAAAGACTTTCGCATTAATAATATTAGTAGTGTGGGTGTTCCTGTTCCTTCGGTGCACCCTTGGCCGACAGTCCTACTACAAAAAAAAAACTGGTTATGCGTTTTACCGTTTTTCTATAGTTCACAAAATACTCATGGATCTTCTATGTCTGTGTCAATGGAGTCCCATTGGAGAAGACTAATATATGTATAATACATACAGTGGTATGTCGGATTCCTACCGACTAAACCGCACTTGCCTTCCATTATCACGGCCCTGTGATTTCTAATATTCGCCACGATCGTGACAGGATGCTTTTTACCCTGCGTGAACTATTTCTAAAGCTCGTGCGAACTTGATAGTATAAGAAATTGTTCTCAAAACTTTAGTACATTTCAGCATTTTTGACCGTCTTTTATTTCATCCGATCTAATCTGATTGCTTCTTGTATCCCTTGCGTATGAAACGGTAATCATAGATGTCTGGTAATTTAAAATGGAATGAAGTCCTATCCTACTTCCTAGTAATATTATAAATATTAGTTTGTGCGGAAGGATGGATGCCTCGATGTTTGTTACTCTTTCAAGCTAAAACTACTGAACGGATTTTGATGAAACTTTACAGTATTATTATTTATACATCAGAATAACATATAGCCTATAATTTATAGCGATTTTGAGTTAATTATCCAAATTACAACGATAATTAAAAGTAACTTTTCCATGCGGACGAAGTACCGGCCAGAAACTAGTATCTTATATATATATATGACATATGAAATAGAGTTACTTAGGCGTGCATACAAATACAAAAGCTATTATTAGTATTATTACACAGCACTGACCTACTCGTGTTCTAAGAGATACCAGCTAGGTAAATTATAAAGTCTACTTACTAGTCAGACGTTTCAAGATAAGTGAAGCAGGGAATAATGTGGAGGACGTATCTAATATGGGAAATCATTCGCGCAACAGGTTCCTACGTAATTACTTCCTGCGATATCAATTTATCAATTAACTTGGAATCTTGGTTTTTGCGTCGTCTCCACTCTAATAGGAAACTGGCTATAGAAAACTTTTTTATTTCCGTTCGATTTCTCTGGCTTTAAAATCACGAATGAGGTTTTATTTTGATTGATGACAATGCTATTTGTTTTTGTTCGTCAACTAATAAGCAAAGAAGAAAGTAAAATTGGTTTTCAAAATACTTTTTTTAGAACTGAAAGTAAGATGGAGAATAAGGAAAAGTACGTGTTGTTTATTTTTTGGGAAATCTGACATCTTGTTATGTATATTTACATATATGACGGTATAACACCCACTTGTGAAGTTGTTCACGTTTGTTTATTGTTTGAAGACCTTGCAAACGACCACAGACGTTCTGTGGTCTAGTGTTTCGATTGTCAGACTGCTTATCACGAGGTCGTGGGTTCAATTGCCACAAGATACAAATATGTATGCATTAAAACCAGTATATTAGTATTATATCCATTGTCTAGCACTCTTAATACAAAGCAAATAACAACAACTTTGGGACTACTTAAAAGGCATGAGTAAAATGTCCTAAATATTTATTTAAAAAAGTAAAGCTATCCTATAATTCGACGACCTCTGTGGTCTAGCGGTTCGATTCCCACAGGACACAAATATTTGTGTGGATAAAACATGAGTATTTGTGTTTGTCTGGGTGTTTCTTATATGTATATTATATGTATGTATTTACAAAAAAAAAAGTATATATGTATTATATCCATTGTCTAGTACCCATAGTACAAGCTCTGCTTAGTTTGGGACTAGATGGTGTTGTGTAAAATGTCCCAAAAATATTATATTATTATATTATATATTATAATAGAGTTTCACGAAATCAGTATCCGTCTCTTCATTGGACCTACATTGGCAGAGCTTGTATTTATAGACAGAACTATGCACCTTCCAAGCTATGTTTAAAATAGGTACGAGATAAAACTACAAAGGGGATCGAGACTTATGGGTCATTTATTAACGTCAACGGATGCGTCATAAAACGATCTTCAACAAGAACAAACATTTGTCTAGATAAGTATATAATCGAAGACGAAAAAGAAAGTCGTTTCGCAGAAATTGACCTGCAATCGATTCAGCATGATTCATTACTGGATCAGCCGATGTAACGATGTGCCAAGGATTCCGGGTTCATGTAGTCATGGACCTTTTCTCTCTTGTTTATAATTACAATTAAGAATAAAATGAATGTATACCTAATATCACTCTTGCCTTGATAAATACTGAAGCAAAATTTCGTAACACAGGAAAAAACGGAATAGTTAAATATATACCGCACCAATTTAACATTATTTAATCTTTGCTATAGGTAACCGTGGTGTAATTTAAAATGTAGCATGTGTTTTGAGTATGGGGTGCATTTTGTGAAAGGTACATTCTGCGACTGAACCTTAAAAAGCGGCTAGCTTCACCTATTAATCAATATAGATTAAGACCAATAAAATTTTCAGACAGGTTTTGTTTGTAAGAAATATTTTCCGTTTAGCAAAGTACACTACCGAAACAGTTGAACATTAAAGGTATGGTAGATTTCCGAAATGCCAGGGAAACCTCACATATAATTTCCCGAACTTAACCTTAAACTAAACTAGTTTTGGACGTACATTATAATATATCATTTGCATAATGCGCCGTGGTAATTTTATGTTTTATGTCAATACATACAATTATGTTTCCGACAACGTTTTCCTGTACAAAATCCGTTTAGAGAACCAAATATAAAAACTAACTTTAAAACTCGGATATAGAGTGCACTTTTATGTGGCACAACTGAACCAACAGAGTGATCATATTGTAATTGGATGATTGGCTTAGTGACATTGAAAGGTACTGGAATTATCTATCCTTGTAAGTTCTAAACCAAATACGAAAAGAAGTTGTATACCATTTTAAATGATTTGCTTTCACATATTATCTTGATGACTTGTTATTTGTCAGCAACAGACTGAGTACAATATGTTTTGGCGTAGTAGCAGAGCGATTAGCTTTGCGCCATGTGTTATGTGTTCGATCCCCGCACGAAAAAAATATTTGTATCACCACGAGTCTGGGTTACCCACGATATACAAGGCAATACAATATTGGGGCAATGTTAAAAAAACAGACAACAAACATAAAAAAATGTTTTAGAAATGGACTGTGTAGGCCAATTTGGCTCTATTAGCACGTTAATCGGGAGTACAAGGAAGCTCGCCTGTTGATTCGGAATTAGTCAGAGGTCAAGGGTGAATGACATTAGGTTCAAGTTACAGACAACGTTTTTTGAAGAAGAAATTGCGGATTAATATAGAGTATCTAGGATAGAACACTAATAGCACTAGGCATACAGCGACCAACAACTCGTTTGACAACTGTGTTGTTTCTCATAATACCTCGGGGTTATCGGCTATAGTGGTTTATTTAAGCCTGCGATGAACAGTAGTTTTAATTACCCTGACCTATTAGCCAGTTCGAAGCTTTCATGGAGTAAATTTGGTGTGCAAGTATCATAAAGACTGATTGTTATTTGATTTGAAGGAAACAGCGTCAGAGCGAATGACAATCAGTTTCCAAGGATTATATTGTGTTTCCATTTGAAACTCTTTGCTGTCAATTTCCGTTATCCCATGGAACAACGAAGCACTTTGTTTTGACTGTTACAGCGTGTTACAATAATATTTGATGTTACAAAGTCTGACTCAATCGTAAGACAAATAAACAAACATCGAAAGCGCTGATAAACTCCACGTGAACTGAGGCTGAATACTTATTTCCTTGAATTCTTTAAGTATAATATTCAATCTTAATTTTATCAGACGAAGCATTCCTTGTTATTGACACACGCGAAACCCGATTGGGAAATTTGATACTGGATCATTTGCACGTCTGGATTATAAACTTCATATTGTATTACTGCCATCGCAGTTGAGGGTTTATAACTTTATATTCACGATTGTTTCTCTATAGGGTTGACGCACAAATTTTTTTGGTAAGTTTTTTTCTTGTGTGGCCCGTTGTGGTACAGCTTGGTTCTACTGGTAGTGTCCCAGAAAATAATTTGCACTGGTCCTACCAAAAGTTCTATGGGTTATATGATTCTGTATTAAATACCAGTATTACATTACATATATACTCAAGATTTTTTGATTCTTTGACTACTTACACCTAATTTGAAACTTAGAGCCAACTTCCTGAATCATAAAATGTTCCTTTACAGCCTCCATTTAAAGTGATGTTCATAATTGGTACTTTAATTTGGATTCGGGCATCATATTTTATACAAGTACCGTAACCCAAATGCTCAAAGCTTTGCATTAAGCCTTGATTAGCATAAACTGTGCAGAAAGTTGTGCACTTACAGTGAGCGAATACCACGGGCCTGTTCGACGACATATTTCTTGGAACTAGTGCAAAATAGCATTTACACATTTAATTGCACAACCTTTTTTGTCGAACGGTAAATTAGTGCAAGCTTGTTTTGTCGTTCGCTAATAAAATACGAGCTTTGACTTTCAATTACTAGAGTGTAGAAAGATAGATATCTATGCAAAATTGGTGAGATAGAGTACACTTATTAGAATTATATTGTCTAATATGCATAGTTTTACTCGAAAAGATAATATTCAACATATCATTCGGTTGTACGATAAAGGTTTTTATGGCATATTTAGATTTTTTGCGGACGAAACCGACAGGAAAAAATATTTCCTTGTGATCAGACCATCATATCCGACATGTAACCAGACTATGCTCTACATGCTAGTGTCTAAAATATCCGTACACCTGCGGACCTAAAGAACGCCACTGATGTCGCAGACTCGCAGTTAACGTGGCCATCATCTACTGGGATCAAACAATCCGCACTAATATTATAAATGCGGAAGTAACTCTGTCTATTACGTTTTCACGCCTAAACAGCTGAACCGATATTGATGAAATTTGGTACAAAGATAGATTGGACCTTGTAGAAGGACAAGACATATCTTTTGTCTCAATAACCCTTTGGGATGCCGAGAAAACCGTGGGCAATAGCAGGTATAATATAAATAACTAGCGACCCGCCCCAGCTTCACACGGGTACAATGTTATAACATACATGTATTATACATATAAACCTTTCTCTTGAATCACTCTGTCTATTAAAAAAAACCGCATTAAAATCCGTTGTGTATTTTTAAAGATCTAAGCATACATAGGGACAGACAGTCAGCAGGAAGCGATTTTGTTTTATACTATGTAGTGATGTATTTAGATTTACCATTGCAAAGCAAGGGACAGTGATGGTTGGCATAAAAGAAAGAAGGTTAATGATTTACCACTCACACGAAAAGAAGAAGACTTGTTGTGATGAGAATGGCCATTATAAAGGACACGGTTTAAGTGCTTTCGGTTTGTACGGTATTCTTACATTGTGTGCTGCCCTGATTGTAGCCATGATATCAAATCTTTGTCCTGAACCCATGAACCGTGTCGAATGTCATTAGATCAGCTACCAATTGTTCATGATCATATCCTTTGTTTAACGACTGGCAGACACAATAATTCCATGGCTCTAATTTAATTGCCATTTTGTTTTTAAATGCATAACGAAATCAATTTTCACTCTCCATTAAGTTTAGATGTTGGGTAACTTGATAACTTAGCTTTTATAAGAAAATGTGAATATTTAAAAAAAGACCTCGTATTTTTTTATAATCCAAGGCAAGCGTTACCATGTAAAAGAGTAACCATGGAGTTTCTAGCCGGTTCTTCTCCATAGGAAAAGATTAATTTGAAACCTGTGCCTGTATATAAATAAATAAAACTATTTTGATTTTGAAGCATATCGAGCAATATAATTTATAGACATTCTATTCCTTTCTTAGGTTCATTTGGTTCCTATTTCATCAGAGATATTTTAGGGTCAATCACAAATCTTTAGACCATATCTACTAACTGTGTTGACTCCCAAGTGTGTTAAACAAGATTGTTTAAAAACGTTGCCACACTTAATATAGTGTTTTCTCCTGTATCAACTATAGTCGGTAAGTTTAAAAATCCAAATTTCCATATGCACCACCACCATCATCCTCCTGAGAGCATTTTCCCAACCATGTTGTGGTTGGCTTCCAGCCTAACCAGATGCGGCTGAATATCAGTATTCTACACGAAAACCTCCGCAACACAAGTTTTGGGTAATACTGATATTCTGAGGAAAGACCGGTTGTCACGCTTTTTCAGGTTCTGAATACTACTAACGATTGTCATAGGTATTCGCATGACAATATGGGCCGACGGCTTTACTGGCCTCCTCCATTCACAAACTGACCGCGGTTAGCACAGCTTAACTTGCAGGTTTATCAACGACAACTTAGCCACGAGCCCCTCTGTTCCACGTCATCATCAGCCTATATTAGTCCACTGCTGGACGTAGGCCTCCCTTATTGTGCGCCATTTCACCCTGTCGTCTGCTTTTCGCATCCAGCTTTTACCAGCAGTCTTTCGCAGATCATCACTCCATGTTGCCGGAGGGCGTCCTACACTACGTTTGCCGAGTCTCGGTCTCCACTCGAGAACACGTCTACCCCAGCGGTTGTCGGTTCTTCTGTAGATATGGCCAGCCCACATACAACGCCACAAAAACATAAAAATAAATAGTTACGCTTACGAGTATACATATAGACAGTGTGGTATGGTAATATACATATATTATGAAATTTATAACTTGGTACAGTGGCAGCATTTAATAACGCTAATTTATAGGCAAGAGTAATTAAAAAAGTTTTGATAATAGCTCATATATATTGCGTAAAACCTCATTAGTAAACTAACAGCTTCTGGTAAATATAAAAATAGTAACAAAGCAAACACAAACCATTGTAAAGTAGATTATTAATTAATTTAAATATGATAATTATGCAGCTGATTATAGCAAGTAGCCCATCCTACTTATCTTGCATGATAATGATACTGTGAGCTCAGTACAAATGGCTGGATGAGATGAACGCACTTAATGTACTCAGCTCCATAGCTTTCAGCCTTAGAGGACTGAAATTGAAATTGAAACTGTTCAGCCAATCAATATCAACGCATTCGTTTTAGATAACCGTTGAGTACCTATCTAAACATAGTTATTTATGTGATGAACATTTACAAAAAAAAGTATATAAGTATTATATCCATTGTCTAGTACCCATAGTACAAGCTCTGCTTAGTTTGGGACTAGATGGTACTGTGTAAAATTATCCGAAAATATTTATTTATTTATTTTGTGTAAGCCAAATTGTGAAATTACATTTCCACCCAACGCCGTCTAGGGCTGTTTTAGACAGATTTTACTCAGCATAAGCTAAGATAACCAGGCTGCTTTTATTTTTATTTGCCACTGCACCAATTGACTCAATTGGTGCAGTGGCGCAATCAGGCGCTGCGCTGCACTAGGGGTCGCGGGTTCGATCCGAGTACGGAAGAAATACTTGTATGGCCTACAGATTGTTGTTCCGGTTCTGGGTGTTTGAGCATATGAGATTTGTATTCATAAATGCACTCAGGAGAAAACAATAGTGTAGTGTGGGGGCAACATAAAAAAAACGTGCTAGGGTGTGCGTGGAGTAGTGATAGGCTAGTATGACCATTGGGTGCCTAGTCTCGAGTTCGGATCCACGGCACACAGACTTTTCGTAATCATGTGTGTATTAATAAATTAATTATAACGCGCTTAAACGGTAAAGGAAAACTTCGTAAGTAAACCTGCACGGCGAGAGATTTTCTCAAGTGTGTGAAGTATGGCAACCCGCATTAGGTCAGCGTGGTGGACTATAGCCTAATCCTTCTAATTGTGAGAGGAGACCCGTGCCCAGCAGTGGGACAGTAAGTATATGTATGGGTTATTCATGATGAAGGGATTTGTGTGTGTATATGAAATGCATGACATGAACCGAATAACATAATAAATTGTTTTTAGCTAACGAAAATAGCATGGTGTCTTTATTCCTTGTTATGTCGCTAATAGGCAAAACAGAACTGTTACTTGTGTAAATATTTAGACAAACTGATCATTACAATAATTATGGAGAATTTTATCTTACTTTCATGTTTTATTTATTATCTTGATAAGAACCCAATTTCGTTGTATCAACACAAGAACATTTGATAACATTAATATCATTTGAATTAGATAAGAGATAATAATTATCAATGGCTTTGATGAAACTACTGGAGACTTTCTATAGAAATAGGTTCCAATACTTCCAATTATGAAATGGCTCTTTCAACCAATGTAATAGTCACGCTGTCACGTACGTACATATTAAAGTCAAATGTAAAACTTTCTACAATTATTGTAAAAAAATATATTTGTCATTCGATTTTAGGAAAGACTGCCTCATTAGTCTAGTGGTCCTAGGCGCGACTGCTACGCTAGAGGTCCTGGGTTCGATCCCCAGGTCGAGCAAAGTGTTATTGGGTTTTTCTATGAAATTCTCAGTAGCAGCTCGGAGTCTGGATTTGTGCCCGGTTAATGGCAATAGGCTCGCCCCCTATTACATGGGACCACCTAAACATACCGGCGAAATGTGGGTGTACATTAGTACAACTCTACCTAACCCTTCGGGGAATACAGGCGTGATGATGGTATTTTAGGAAAGCAGGTTTATATTCATATTCATTTATTTTGCAATATTATAATATTTATATAAGATTTCAAGTTAAGTTTGGGGATTACACCTGTCTTTCATCATTCAAAGTCTGTATGCACTGCAGTTTGTTAGTGAAAAATTGGACTTGAGTGTAGTAGGTATAAGAATCTATAAATAATAACATCTTTTCATAGCATTTCGATGTTAGGATTACTCCCAGAGATACTTAGCGAAAGATATACGTGGTCATACGCGTCGACTTGAGAACCTCCTCCGCTTTTTTTCGCCAGTCATAAAATCCAATAACACTGCCTGAGTCGAACCCAGGACCCCAATCGGCAGTTCAGGCAGTTAAATGAATAAGCGACTTGAAGAAACAACACTAAGCAGATTTTATTTAAATATGCACACATGTTTTGTATGCTAGAACATGCTGCCTTATCATTCACAGATGTTCTACTTTAATTAATTAATTATGTAATCTTTATTTATTACCTTTAAGTTTGTTAATTCTTTGTAATTCAGTATGTAGCAACACTTTCGAAGCTAAGATTATTTTCGTAATACATAACATACCATCACAAATGTATTTACAAATGGTTAGGCAGAGATATTCTCATCTACCGATACCCACAGTTCACTCAAATGTTTTTAGAGCCTATGCCATGCTATGAAAGTACAAATCCAAACTCGTAATCTGCTATTGAGAATTATATAGAAAATCCCAACAATATGTTGCCTGACTTGGGAATTAAACTCAGGACCATTTAATCAGCAGCTGCTAATAGAACTACTAAACCAATGAGTAAGAGATTCTTTTCACTTTGATCAGAGACATTATGTATTTAAATGTATTCTTGTCAATCTTCAACTTCAACTTCTTATATAACTTTTTATATATTGATATAAAAAGTTGAAGTGGATAACTATAATAATAAATAATAAAAAACTTGAGAGGTGTCAAGGGACACCCGGATGGAACGAAGTTCCTTTCATTAAAATTTAATAATTAAAAATTAAAACCTGTATACACTCAACAATTCACAACGCGCGAAATTCAAATATTGTTATTCACTCAATAATTCGAAATTCAAATATTGTTAACAAGCAAAACGTGTTGTGACAACTTTTCGTAAGAATTTTTTCCGTCTAGCCCCCTTTCACAATGCGCGATAAGGAACTTCGTTCCAATATTTATTGCTAATTAAATAACATGTAGTAAAGCATAGAGTACACTTACTTTTGAGTATGTTATCCAGCACTGTGTAGAGAGTTTTCTCCGACTTAAGGTATTCACTGTCCTCCTTGATGGGCCAGTCACAGGATAAGTTCCAATCAACAATGTCAACATTTTGACCCGAGTCTTCAGGAACTGTGCACAACCTGGGTACAACAGAATAATATTAGTTTCTTAAAATGTAGTGAACTGACAGCCGTGAAGTATTATTTTACTGATTCTGAAACATTTCTCCGACATTCGTTTCGTCGTTGAACGGTTCACCGACAGAACGATTCACTTTTAATTTTTTCACCGATAGAACGTTTCAATGACGAACGTTTCGCCGACACAACGATTCACTTTTCATTATTTCACCGATAGAACGTTTCAACGGCGAACGATTCACCGACAGGACGATTCACTTTTGAATATTTCATCGATAGAACCTCTCACCGGCGAACGATTCGCCGACACAACTGTTCATCTGCCCCTGGGATATACAATACACCGTTAGACAATTTGTGAGGGTGCATCCATTGAATGTTGGGCTTTTTGTTTGATGTTAGCTTTTACAGTTAATTCTATCTGCTTATCGGGATCCGGTAAATGAACATGATCAAAATTTTTCGAAATAACAATATGAGAATTATTCGTAGACACTGTTGAAGTGATAGCAACATTGCACCGGGTAGAATCTTTTTTTTTACACCGCCAGTTGAACTTCGTATTTCGTATTCTGTTTAGATGATAGGAATATCCTTCGTGAATCAATATATCTTTACCGCGTTTTGACTTTAACATTACACAATCACTCATTTTTTAACAACAAAATCTAAATCTTTTCATGAACACTTTGATAATTGATTCCGAGCAGACATAACAACGTAATGAGAATGAGAGACGTTGACAGGTAAAAAACTGAGGACTTCCCACATTTACATATTTAATTGTTTTCGTTTAGAAATAAGCGAACGTGCTTTAATATCAAATATGTATGTCTATCATTACCTCAATAATACTAGCATGCATTGTGCATTTAATTTCGAATTATATCTACGCAGTTAAATTATAAGCTAACCAGAAATTATAAAATCCTTCGGAATGATTATGAGTGCAAAGCTTAATTTTATATATTAGTATTATTGATTGTATTTTGTGTTTTTTAAAACAATAAACGGAAACAGGTCTACATGTCGAATACCTATGTTTTATACCCCAGGGGCAGATGAACAGTTGTGTCGGCGAATCGTTCGCCGGTGAGAGGTTCTATCGATGAAATATTCAAAAGTGAATCGTCCTGTCGGTGAATCGTTCGCCGTTGAAACGTTCTATCGGTGAAATAATGAAAAGTGAATCGTTGTGTCGGCGAAACGTTCGTCATTGAAACGTTCTATCGGTGAAAAAATTAAAAGTGAATCGTTCTGTCGGTGAACCGTTCAACGACGAAACGAATGTCGGAGAAATGTTTCAGAATCATTTTACTTTGTATGTATCCTAACATAGAATTTATTATACATTTATTAATTTAAATTTACATTAGAATTTACAATTCATCTTTAGTTCTTTGGCTAATGTAAAATCGTCATTTGCATTCGTTTTGAATACAATAAAGAATATCCTATCTATCTAGGGCAGCAACAGTATTAGTAAAATAATTGTACATTGATGTGGCCATCTTGCTAAAATCAATAAGAAATTATCAGATTTTATCAAACTATCAGATTTTATGAGAGAAAATGTGTTGGCATGCAGATAATTCTGCATACAGAAGATTATATTCTGTTAATTTTTCACAAATTTTGCAAATATATATATAACACATAAAAAATACATTGTGCTTTTTTGGTTAGCAAATTTGCAGGTTGAATGTTGCATTTCGAAAAATGCTAAGACAGGCCTGCTGTGATGAACTATAGAGCTATTGTATATATGATGTTTGAGGGATTTCACCTATTTTGTTTGCCTAAGAATCTGTTGTGATGTTTCTCTGAATTCTAAACCTAGCAACGGATTGCGATATGGTTTTCACTATAATGTATTTTTTTTTTTCTGGAAGGTTAGGAAAAAAATTACATTATGTTATTGTATAGTAGAGAAAATTCAATATATTGTAATATTTACACTAGCAAAATATACAGTTCTTGTGGGTAGGTTTTTATGCTAAAATTTATAAACATACCCATGTGAAGCAGGGGTGAATAACTAATATTAGCTATAAATTAACAGTAACATTCAACAACATTCTGTCTCATAAGTCATTACACTTATTGTTTTGAAAACATTAGGTTAAATAGAATTTGTTCATTAGTAATATGACACACATTTATAAAAGTAAAATGTAAACAAATTCCTTAATTAGGGTTACTAAGTTATAAAAACTTAGATTCCAAAATATATTATATACTTAATATAATTATATACAAAATATATAAGTATATTTTTATGGTGCATTGTTATTGTGTTTATTGGATATCATATGCAACTTAGGAGAGGCCTTTGTTTTGACCTGGAATACAATTTAGCTAAATTCATTGTTTTTTATGATAAGATAAACCCATTAGCAAAAAATAAAGGTCACCTTAAAGTGAAAAAACTTAAATTTATGTATCATCTGTCATCAAGAGCAAAATTCTGTTTATTATATGTGTAATGAATTATCACAAAACTTATCACAATCAATTTAATAATTTAAGTGCAATTTATGTCAACTGAATCCACAGCAAACATTATCTTATCAGGTTGATAATGCTGCGCCTAGTTCCGTAAAACACAAATTAAAATAACAAAACAAGATGTACTTGAAAGATCAGATGTTAATGATGTTGATGTATTGGAATAATTTAACATGTTATTGTTCTCAATTAAAAATTTTATTTTCTGGGGGTAGATGGATAACATGTCAAATAAAAAACCAAAACACTGGAGAACCCAAAAACTATAGAAAATATTTAGGATATAAATACACAATATTTAATATATAATTTTATAAATAAATACCCAGTTATTTTCAAAAACTTTTGTGGTCATTTGTAGGCTTACTAATACATTTCATCAACTACTGTCCCTGTGTAGGTGTGGTGACCAAAACTGAGTGGGTTGTTAACACTTATGCATTGTCAAGCCTTGTACAGAATCTTATAGTAAAACACTTTCAGAAAAGTTAGCTTACTAAAACAAAATAAAAACACCTGAGTGAAGGTGAATCATTCCAGCACAATCTGTCACTAGTACCAGTGCAAGGTGGCTATGCTAAAATACTGGTTAGAGTGGTTAGACTGGAAATAAATAACTCAATGATTAATTGGAACGGGCTCGATAACCACCGAGACTCGACAGATCCACTGACATGTCGACCGGACAGGCATGACCCCGTAAACACTCGCCACCAATTACTGTAACATTTTCTCTTACATAAATACTCTTCAATTGTACTTACCACGTCTGATCATCGGAATAATCCAAAGATTCCACGTCGATCAGATCAGAATCAAACATATCTTTGTTTATATTTTGATCAACCTGATTCATAATACCAATAATAACGAAACATCAATTTGGCACTTTATGCAAATCACATATAAATTTCACGCAAGAACTACATTTACTAGAAGGAATACTGTAAATATAATAAAGAAAAAAGATATATTATGAACCAACACGAATTGTCCCAGACAAGTTTTAGTTTGGAATTTGACATATAACCATAGGCAAAATGCCAAAAAAAGGATGAAGAAAATGAAAGAAGTCAACGGTAAATTTCATAGAGAATAGAATTATCAAAGTCAATAGTTTTTGTAATATTGTTTGATTGTAACACTTTTTATTTAAAATCTTTATCTTTGTGTGATGAGGTTTGTGTATGATTTTGATTCTTGTACCTAATTACCTATTATTTTTGTTTCGAAAATAATTCTGAATTTTAACTCTAGCAAATTTGATTATTGTCTTTGGTTCAAATTCAGTATGACCAACTAAATTTAGGCGAAATAGTTACGTAATTATTAAAGAACTAATCATTATCATCATCATCATCATATCAGCCTATTGCCGTCCACTGCTGAACGTAGGGCTCCCCCAAAGAGCGCCAACCATCCCGGTCCTGGGCAGCCCGCATCTATCCGCAAGTTAAATAATATGAAGTACTAAATCAAATGCGTGGATTGAGTATTATTAACGTACCAAACTTATTTTTATACGAATGCAAGATAATGTAAATTTAAAAAAAAATATGTCTGATCCCGTCAGTGAATTAATTATAATATTATGTCGAACATCATTGTATAAAACTGTAATTTAAAAGATTCACCATGGAGTTTCTTGCCAGTTTTTCTCCATAGGAAACAACTAATTTGAAACTGGGCATTAAGATTCGACATTTCATGTGCCTGAAAGATTGATTAATTGATTTTGAATAATCAATAAGGTGTAGGTCTTTCTAGTGTCCCTGTCCCGGCGTTTCAATTAATATTCGCCTTAAAATCCCTTACATTAGTTAGTTTTTCATCCATTTTCTCGATATGCCCCTATTCATCTTAGCCTTAGCATGTTTGATTCTTTCTCAATTGGTGTTTGTTTTAACCGCTATGTTGCCTTACCACACTACTGCTGTTCAGGAAACTAGCGGGTGTGTATAATTAGACAGTATGAATGTGGACGAAGGAAAAGAAGATTTTATTGCCAACAGTGGCAGACGAGCAGGCGGCCCACCTGATGGTAAGTGGTTACCGCTGCCCATAGATATCAGCAACAGATCGGGGACAGAGCTGTGCCGCCGCCTACTGTGTATGGTAGAGAGCTCTTTTTAGGCCTCGTTTAAAGAAGGACAATTTTAATGTCATAACGCAAGGGAAACACCGCAGCAGGTTGCATTCCAGAGCCTGATGGTGCGTGGTAGGAATGATCTTTGGAAGTGAACTGAAGTATGAAAGAATCGTAGTTAGTGGCGTTGTTTAGTTTCTGTCTACCCATATGGGACAACGGCGTGATTATACGTATGGTTTATTAAAAATAAAGATAGTAGTTAAGTAGACATTATAGAAAAATTATACTGCTAATAATTTCACGTTAATAATAAAGATACTTATTACTTTAAAAATTAAAATAGGTCGCCGCATCATCACCGCGTTGGTTGCGTAACATAAATTTATTTTTTTTATTGAAAAAAGAAGGTAATATTAAGGGGGGCCGCATGGCAACACTAAATTTGACAGTTAGTTTGACATTACAGATACCATAGACAATCGTTTTCCTTCTTTTTGTCTACGGACACGTTGAGAGCACGTTGTATTCGGTGTAGTTTTTAGAATAAAACTACAAAAATGTCGTCCCATCTGAACTGGATGATCATCCGCAACAATAACGCCTTCCTGGTGAAGAAGCGTAACATTAGGAAGCCGTTCAGCAAGGAGCCCAACAATGTGACTAACCTCAACTCGTACAGATACAATGGCCTCATCCAGAAGAAGGCTGTTGGCGTCGTCGAGAATCCAGACAGGAAAGGTTTCACAGTGGTGTACAAGAAGGCTAAAGCCACAAACAAGCCCGTCAAGAACACAGTGCGCCGTCAGTTCAAAGCCGGCGCGAGGAGATCTCTGTACAAGGTAAAGAGGTTGTTGAAAGCCAACCACTACCGCACCGACCTGTCCAAGGCTACCCTCCGTCGTGCATCTGCAATCCTTCGCTCACAGAGGCCCATCAAGGCGAAGAAGCCCAAAGCGGCGGCCGCTAAGACCGAATAAGTTTTGTATGTAAGCTGACAATAAAAAATTTAAAATCCAACCTAATCTTTTATTTCAGCAAATTCCTACAAGTTTCGTTAGTTCGTATTTATTGATGGGACATAAAGTGTGTTCATCATTAGTTGACACTGCCTCTAATATGATTTCTTTATATTATGTACTGCTTACACAATTGTGATACTGATCGAGAATCACTGTAATTGTTTCAAATTGATATCTTAGATGAATTTAAATAAAAAAAAGTAAGCTAGTTGCACCAATAGTTTATTTCAACAAAACTTGATTTTTATCACAAAAGGAATGTTAAATAACTCATCACTGGATAATAATGTCATGATATATATGTTACAAACATGATTTTTCTTAGGAATTAATCAAAATATTATCAAAGACAATTTTTTAATTATTTTTGCAGACATTCAATGCAGTGCATGTCTAGAAAACTCAATCATTGCAAGTCACTACTATTCATAATATTCCAGTTTTGAATCACTATTTACAATAGATATCACAATATTTTCATACATCAAAAATGTTAATATTGTTAGGTACATGTTATATTAAATTCACATTGAAAAGTTGTAAGTAATATGGTTCGATTTTTGTTTTAGTTATATTTTTTAAATAATATTCCATTTGCCATTATAGATAAAATTAGTTACAAAACAGTGATCAACAATCATTGTCATTAGTAGTTCTTCATACATCATTTAGAGTTTTATTAGAGTTAGTTGGCTTAAGAAAATCCATTGAGAAATTACTATACACATACTGCATAACAACTGTGAGCACAAATTTATATCAATTCACAAGTTAAATGGACATTCTCATGAATTTTTACAAAAGATTTTAGTTTTATTTTACAGAATTATATTTACTGAACATTCATTCACTACTACAACTATACTAAGTCTAAAGACAGCTTTGTTGGTAAAAGTTGCCCACAATAAGTAATCTAAACATCTCCAAGGTGTAAAAAGCGATTTGACATCTAGTAAAGGGGTAGTTCTGTGCCTACGAAAAGCTTCAGGTACAAAATACATAGTAAACATGAAAATAAAAGGCACAACATTTAACCTATCTTTACCAAAGGCACAATACACCAAAATTCATACTTTAGTATTTACAATTCTACAAAATGAAATTGTCATTTTATAACATGGAAATGTGAAGTTGGAAACAAAAAGATTTTTACTCATTGCAGGTTCCATGTCAGTCTTCAATCAATTCAAGGTAGTATGTACATGTTGTAATGTATGGCCCCATATCGGGCTATACATTTAGGCTTTCTGTGTTGGGAGTTCAACTTATAAAGAATTTATATAGCTTAATATTGAGGTGTGTGTTCCTATCACAATAAGACCACAAACCCATGCATGCTAAATTTATAGCTTAGCTCACAAGAAGCAGCTCATCCATATAAAGAAAAATAAAAAAAATATATTATTGGGGCTAATTTGAATACCAGCAATGTAGTCCTGGCTTTATACTTATGGCAGTTGAAACCAAAACATATTATTATGTATATCCTTAGGATCACATTCAATATTGATTGTCCACTCATTGTGCATAGTAATGTTCCTTTTCTTAATTTAACATGAATGAAATAATTTGTGAAGACTGACTACTGCATCAGGGAAAGCTTTCTATAAGCTTAAGAATGAAGGTGAATAAATCAACACAATATAATATTTCTAGTGTACATTAAGCATGCCTTAAAAGAAATTAATTAAATAAATAAAAAATGTGTGGGTACATTGAGAATACTAGGACAATACTTAATACATTTAACACGATCTACAAGAAGCTCATGATATTAGTACTCAAACGCGTTCACATTTTATGATTTAATTACTTTACAATTTTCATTTACGTTTTTTCACATTTTAACTATCTAAACACGTAACCTATTATAGGCACATTTATTTATTCTAATAGTAATTTTTTAAGACATTTGTTTAACAAAACATTTTTTTTAATTAAAAATTATTTTGGAAAAGGCAGTGGGTAGAGATAGAGAGTACAATGTTATTGTCAAGTCTATAAATTAATATTTAAAGTTAAAATTAATACTGGTGCGGTATAATTCGCTAATGTAGACAATGATAAATACTCGTGGGGTAGAATTAAATTTGATTTACATGATTTAAAAAAGAATAAGTCATTCTGACTATAGTTGGGACGTGTGACAACCAATTTGTTTGTAAGGGTCAGGGCAGGTCAGGTGAAAAAATGTGGACAGAAGAATAAAAATATAGAATACAAACAAAAAGTTGCTGACGTCAAGGAGATCATCTATTATTTCTGTAGCATTTTCTACTCTATCTGAATAGTACAAGGTTGATTTTTAAATTGCTCGTGCATTTTCTGCCTGATTTGCACTGACCCTGATATTCAATGTATAGGTAGCACCTACAAACAGTTAATTTGTTTTACAATTTTAATACTATTTTTTTTATTCATACAGTAGTTTATGACACCAAATAATTAAAGTACATAGACATAAATCTGTATTCTTAAAATAATTTGTGCAATTCATAATTATGAATATTATTAGTGCTAAATTAAAATTAACTAAAACCTACAATGACTAGGATACAAAACTAACACTACATGACGCTTAATAATAGTTTGTACATAGAATTGTTGATCGGTTACGGCAAAAGAATATTGGCCATACAAACATAATGAAGTTATAGTTAGAAAGCTTTGTGACAAACCAAGACTACTGAGCAAGTCGTGAGCGAAGTCACACAAATGTATGAGAGATTGTTTTGTGCATATTTAAAAAAAAAGACACTCAGTATGACACGTGCACCATATTTCCTAAACCTATTGCCTATGACTTCCACATTGTTTCATCACATTACTGCACACGTTCCATACTTATATTGCAATACTTTATGACCACGTGTGGTCCCAGCAAAATATACCTTATTTCTTTACAATACCAAAAGCAACGTCATTTGTGTTGCCATAGTTTGGTGATACCATAGTATATTTTTCGGAAAGTAGACTAATAGATACCAAAAAACATACATTTATTTTGTTAAATTTATAATATGCAAGCTTCATGTGCGTATTTATTTAGATACAAAATATATAGTTCACGTCCCCGCAAACGGTAAAAATATAATACACATAATAATTAGTGAATTCATGACAAAATTTGTATCAAATAAGAGTGAACTTTCCCATTCGAAACGATAGATAGTTGAATATAAATATTTATTTATACCTTACAATCAAATTCCAAATTCAGCAATATGCATATTATATAATTATACACTTTATATACATATTATAATTTACTTTACGTTATATCAAAAATTGTTTGTTTAGTAAGTGATACTTTTTAAACCACATCACACTACTCTCATTTACAGTAATATAGTCATAAAATTTAAATATTTATATACATATTGCATAATATACATACTTGGAACAGACCTGATATATGACAGTACAAATATATGTACAGTTTTCCTTGGATTTAACCTTGGACCACAGTAAACTACAATTAATAATGACTAAGAAATATGACATTATAATACATTCATTAATATTATAAAATAAAAATTTATGCTATATATTGATAAACATACAATACATGCAACTTAGATATTGTATGTTTATCAATAAATGATAACAACACAATTTATGATCCAATGTAGTCATATGTAACATAAATAACTGAATCATATAAATGCATAAAGTAACTGTATTATTCATGAAACTTAAGATTTGTTTGCATTTAAAAAGTATATTTATCAATGAAAAAGTATTCAGTTCTTCTCTAGAGAAAAATATAATAAAAATGTTAGCAGCATTTTGAATTAGGACACTTTTGCACTAAAATAACGACAGTATAATAAAAATATGTGGCGATATGAAGTGGTCATATTTCTTAAACATCTCGAATAGCTCAGTAAAGACGCAACTACCCTATAGATTTCGTTCAAACATCGTCGATGAAAGGCGAAACGCGAATTAACACAACCTACGTCACAACAAGCACCAAAAACTAAATTATGTGCGTTTGGTTTCAGTAGTACATTGCCTTTATGTCATGGGGCTACAATTTAATAAAGCAACAATTTTGATGTTTTTTGTATACAATATATAATATATAGTCTTGTGATTTCCTTCAAAACACATGCTACGTAATAACTGTAAATAATTATGACGTTTTTCAGCATACTTATATTACAACAATTCATAGCCTCATGATTAAAATCTTAGTAAATAAATGCGACAGCCACAATGGAATGCATAAAATAAAAACGCTTTACACAATGAGATCATTCGCAAGCCAGCTTGCTGTCAAATGAACTGAGAGCAATCCCGAACGCCTGGAGCGCGCACAACGGGTACCGAAAGTCCATGGTGAATACATCTTCTGATATGCGTCCGAATTGCATCACTACGTACTCCGGTTCCGAATCGTGAACAATTTGGAAGTTCTTCACACTTGCCTGGGTGACCCTGCCGTGGAAGTTGAGCACGTAGGATTGAGTCTCGTCGTTCCAAACGGGCGTTTTGTTGTGTAGTACCACGATATCGTCCAGCGTTTGGCTCTTCAATCGTTCCAGGAGTGTTTCGCTGTCGTCTTGAGGCGCGATGGTGACTCGCTGACGGTCCGGTGTCATCCCTGGGAGTATGACCGTCATTTTTCGGGGACCTTTGAAGCCGAGGACGTTGGTATCCTGTAATTAAGTGATATATTACAAAAGGAGTCCCGATTGACAGGTCGAGCTCGGATTTGGAATTGTTACCGATTAATGGCAATAGGCTCGCCCAATAATGGGCATTGGACTTAAACATACCGGCCAACTGAGGGTGTACTTTAGTACACCACTACCTAAACCTTCGGGGCCGTATGGTATGTACATTTATGATTCAGTCGCGAGGGGAAACGATGCCAGAATTGGCACAATAAAATCGATAATTTTAATAGCATTCGACATAACATACTGTAAGTTGTATTATTGCATACTGTGTACGTGATATGAGTTTTAAGGAAGGATTATTGCGAATGAGTTAGATTGAAAGTATTTTTATTTTTTTATACCACTAATGTGACAAACAAGCATACGGCCCATCTGATGGTAAGCGGTTACCGTAGCCTATAGACGCTTGTAACATCAGGGTTACCACTTGTGCGTTGCCGACCCTGTAAAACGCAAGAGTAATAGTTGGGTTGGCAGTATAAGGGTCAAAGCCCCTCCACTGCCAACACAACGTTTCCTCGCGGAGCACTGGCCACCTTGCTCACCGTAAGGTACTTGACACAGCTCAAAGCATTATTTCACTTCAATTTTCTGCAAGGCAGCTCCAATTTGAGTAGAATTAGGTACTTCTACTATGTATATCTCTTAAAATGTTGTCTTCAACATAATTATGAATATCCTGATATTTTTTGCTTGAGATTTATATTGAATACATAGGATTCATATTAGCAGCAAAGATCACACACTAAGTTAATTAATTAACATAACATACCATCACGCCACGCGTACTAATGTACTATGCGTTTCAAATAAGAATAGGAACGTCAATGACCTGGAATGACCACGATCTGTCAAAAAAGTACAGCTTGCAAAGAAAATTAATTTTCTTCTTTTGAAATTTAAAGCTTTTTAATATATTTTAAGCAGTAATACCGAATCCAGAACTTTGCGAGTTAACAAAAAGGCACAAACCGCCAAAAAAACTACATTATAGAAAATATTTTAAACTCCCATGGCTAGAATTGTGATTTAAATCCAATTGACTATATCTGGCACTTGATTAGCAACAATAGGTGACTGACAATAGTGCTCGACCATTAGAAAGCCAAATTGAGAATCTCACACTGGAAACTATTGATTCAGTTACCAGTGACGATTGGCAAAAAGAAATTAACCACGTGAAATGAATCAAAAATAAATACCACAAAAGGGGTTTTTTTCAAGACGACGATAACAATAGTTTTATTAAAAACACAGGGTATAAAACACCTAATTTTCTTCTTAACAACAGGCTCGCCCCTATTACATACCGGGGAACTGTGGGTGTAGAATTAGTACACCTCTGCCTAGCTCTTCGGGGAATACAGGCGTGACAATTTGTTATGGTATTTATTCCTTAAAACACATTACTCTGGACAAAGCCCATGTAGTGACGGATACCGCAATGACGTCAGGCTTCTGAATTATTAAGAGGAAAACTTGGTGACCGCAGAGAACCTACGTTTACATATGAGCAAAGCAAATAAACTTACGTATTCATTTGTAGTTTTCCGACTATAAATTTGTTTTGTAATCAAACATGTATTCTGCGGGACTTTGACGTCACGATATTCTGACCCCAGTTGAAATTCATGTACAGACGTCGAGTCAGCTATCCAAAACTGCCAAATTTTCCCAATTGAATATGAACCTTATTGCGTTTGCATCAAAGTTGAAAATCTATCAAATAAATTTGACAGATTGGTGTAACTTGATGTGCTGGCCTACATTGTATTAATAAGAAATTAATAAATTGAGTTGATGAATTTACATTGTCATTAACCGCACACAACCAAATTCTCAGCTGTTACTGAGATTTCATAGAAAAACTCAAAACACTTTGCTCGACTTGGGAATCAAGCCCAGGAACCTCTGGCGTAGCAGTCGCGCTTCGGACCACTAGGCTAATGAACAGGCAGGCTGTCCTTATTCAAATCGAAAATAATAAGTTTGCACTTGGAAATAAAGAAACTTACATAAACCACAGCTGCCAACTCGTGCCTCGTGTGTGCATGGTCGTGTTTCCTCCACGCTTTGCCATTGTCGTACACGGTGAAGGCAGTTCCCAATAAGTTGGAGCGCAGCTTGCCCGCGAAGCTGTCGGCTGTGCGCGTCAACTCCGTCGGATCCGTCGATATTAGGTAGTTGGACGTCGTGGATTTCTTCCGTTTACGGGCTAAAAGAGAAATTTAATGAAATTAATTAAATAACCGTGACCCTCCAGAGGGTCGGAACAATTATTTTTGTCTGTTTGTCAACAGACACCTTTTTGCCCTAGCGGCCATCAGTTCTACGAGATATGTGCCCCGGCCATTGCTATTTAAGCTTGCTAAGTCTTTCAACTAGGTTGGTAGGTTAATAGTAAGTATAAACACTATGTACTAATGATAATAGGTTTACCGCTACGTGTTAAAATTGCTGTAATTACTAGGGAAAATTGTTGAAGTTGTTGCAGTTGCTTAGTAATAAAGAAATAAGGGTCACATTTGATGAATGGTAGGCAAAAAATGCAGAAGACTTAAACATAATCAGTAGGTAAATACGGTATAGGTCAAAAATCAAAATTGTCTATACTTATAGAAGAGTCGTGCCGCCGGCGTATAATATTATTGTACAGACGCCAGCAGGTCAACCTATCCAAAACTGTTAAATTTTCTTAATAGAAAATGAACCTTACTTATTTGTATTAAAGTTGAAAATCTATCAATGAAATTTGACAGATTGGGGGAGCTTGATGTGCTGGCCACTGTACACAATCTCACATTACGTGTTATGGTTGTTCTAGTTTATCAGATGACGTTTAATTGCCATAAATTTCAAGTTCATTACCGTCAAATTAATTGTGAGCATGAAGGGCTGTTTTACAGTTTAATTAATTAATAAGTTATGAGGATAGCAACTAATTAATTAATACTAGTGGTCCCGCGGTGGTCGAAATGAGACCTTTTTAGGTTTGAATAATGTAGTTTCCTATGTGATGGTTAATTAAAAAGCATGTGTTTGACATTGACATTCTGTTTGACATTGACAGCCCGAAAGTAAACAAAGTAATTAGAATTATTTTATTTAAGTTAATATAAGGCATTTGTAACACTTAATATACATAAATTTTAGCTTTCTGCACTCTTTCTCCATATAAACTTTAACTATGCCAACTCACACTCCTCCGTGCGTGCAATATTCTTAAAAAGGGATACAAAGTTTTCGCTTCACGTAGGTCTAAATAGATTTTAAAATATAAAAACGAAATGAAATGTAAAATCAATAATGTTTTGATCTTAATGTATGATAAAACATTGACCTTCTATTGTCACAATGTTTTTATTTAAACTAGAATAATAGAAAGGTTAGCGATCATCAATCATTGGGCATTAGATAATTTTCTATGTCAAACTCGACCAATTTATTTAATAGATTTTCAACTTTAATACAAAGCAGTAAGGTTCATTTTCTATTGAGAAAATTTGACAGTATTGGATAAGTTGACCTGCTGGACTCTATACAACAATCATTTGAGTTGAAGGTAATGATGCAAAGCTGCCATGTTTTTTCAAGATGTTACCCTTCTCCTTGTTTTAAGCAAAATTTTATAAAAACCTCTTCACAACAACCTATAAAGTAGGTAAATGGCATCCATAGACTCAATCAACACATCTTTGTTTGCCATTATTTAAAACACCCATACTTTAGGGTTTTTTCCTTGAAACTCGACAATGTCAGAAATAAGATAACATACACCCGTATTACCCGAAGGGTTAGGCAGGGGTGTACACCCACAGTTCACCGGTATGTTTAGGTCTCATGTAATAGACGGTAAGACTATTGCCAATAACCGAGCGCAAAACCAAACTCCGAGTTGCTACTGAGAATTTCATAGAAAAACCTAATAACATTGCTTGACCTTTCTTTAATCCCACGGAAATCCTCAAGGGTCATCTACCACCTGGGGAGGTGGCAGAGTATGTCGGACTCCTACCAACTTAAAACCTCATTTGCCTTCTCTAGTCCTATGTATGACTACGATCATGGGATTGGTGACATACGCCATGACCAACATTGCTTGACCTGAGATTCGAAACCTCTAGACCCACTAGGCTAATGCAGTGAACAACGCGGAACTAAGTAAAACCCATATAATGTCCTCCTGCTGGGTCTCCTCCTGGGATGTTTTAATTTACTATACCAAGAATACACACCAGCCAGTAGAAACACCTTCTTCCCATAGTCCTTTTCGAGGTGCAGGAAGTAGGTAGGAAAGAGTCCACGGTCCATACCCTTCCGGTCGCGAGCTATGCGACATTTGTACAGCGTGCCGTGTTTCGCTGGAGTCACCACGAACGTTTCTACGGCACCTTCCACTGAACCTTCTATTTCAGCCGCCTGCTGTAAAATGCATCTTGGTTCAAAAGTTGCATATCTCATCTATTATTATTACAAAAAACTGTTATTTATAAGCACATTTTTACAATGAATGAATGGGCAAGCGTAGTGTGGGACGCCCTGCGACACAATGGACAGACGATTTGAAGGAGGTGGCTGGCAGCAGATGGATGCGAGCTGCACAAGAGCGGGATGGCTGGCGCTCTTTGGGGGAGGCGTTCAGCAGTGGACGGCAATTGGCTGATATGATTGATTGATTTACAATAAAGGTGCAATATAACACATTGTCATATCACTTTTATGTAGCCATAGCCAACGTGTCATTTGCTGTATAAGTTGTGAGGAATAATTTACCTGTGTAGGTGAGCCATCCCTGTGAGGTTTATCATGTAGCGGCGCGACCGCAGCGTCTGCGCACACGTCATCAGTGCTCGCGTCACGACCTACGCTACACACCGGTACGCTCTCCTCCTCCTCTTCCCCGCTGCCATCCCCCTCACCCACTGTGAGCACTTCTATCTGATTGCCTAACTCTGCAAGGGTTAGTGGAACAAGTGATGATTGATATGTATGATTTGCACGTAATTGTAGTCAAAAAGTTTGATAGATTGACGATGAAAGTGCCATAATTATCATTTATTTATCTACAGGTTCAGGTGGTGGTGAAATCGTCGCCATATCTGGCAAGACATTAATTGTAACGAGGAGGCCCTATACTCAACAGAGTGCATTACGAGCTGATCTGGTGTTAAAGCACATATATTCCATAATGCCAATGAGGAAAAATGTGCTTGAAAAATTAGTTGTGTTCCATAAAAATATAAACTATTTTACATTGTAGTGCCACCGTTTTTTCTTTGTAGAATAAACACTGGATAGCGGCATAGTTTTAACTTTACTAATTAATAATTTAGTAGCGATGAAGGAGATTTTTTTAGGTTTTACGCTTAATTTGTAAATATAACATTTTAAATTTGCCTGTATTCTAGAATGGCGATCCAGGTTGATTTCACATTATTGATGTCACATTTACGTGAAAAATTTGTTTGAAACGAATGATTACATCAGATACCTCTATTTATAGGTACCTACTGGCATCATGTCATGAAGCTTTTGCGATATTGTACTATTTGATATGAGAATTTCTATGTGAAATACATATATCAGAAGTGGATGCACTATTGAATTATATAACGTGTTGTTTACCATCTAAGTATCCTAGTTGCGTTAGACTGGTGAAAACCCGATTATGAAAACAATGGCTTGCTACTCGGCTTTTTATCCTAAGTAACTAATGGGAACACAGGTAGTTTATATAAAGGCAATACTGTAACATGTATTCTTTGTATTTTTGTGAATACTGCGTGTACCTGTAATGGGTATACATATACATGATTTAATTCATTTACTACTTAATTTCGCTAATTTCGTTATTTACTATTTATATTATTTAATTTTAATTTAATTGTAGGTATCTTTAGAAAAATATGGACTGATTTATTGTCTGAAATAAAATTATTATCTATATCAGCACCCCTATTATTATTATAATATATATAAATAAATAAATTGAGAGTTGTAGATCAATAAGTCACATTAGCCATTAATCTGCGTATAACTGAATTATTGGGTCTGTTTAGCGGTATGAAGTGAGCTGCGAGCGAAGCGACACATTTTTGACGATGTTTATGGTCTAGTGGTTCGTATGTCGGACTGCTGATCACGAGGTCGTGGGTTCGATTCCCACAAATATTTATGTAATGAACATAAGTGTTTGTGTTTGTCTGGGTGTTTCTTATGTATTATAAATTATGTATTTACAAAAAAAGTAGTAAGTAGGTATTATAAGTAAAGTATAATAAGTATTATAATAATAATAATTTTATTTCAGACAATAAATCAGTCCATATTTTTCTAAAGATACCTACAATTTAATTAAAATTAAATAATACAAATAGTAAATGACGAAATTAAGTAGTAAATGAATTAAATAATAATTAATTATTATTATATCCATTGTCTAGTAAGCATAGTACAAGCTCTGCTTAGTTTGGGACTAGATGATACTGTGTAAAATTGTTTATCTATTATTAATTTTAATTAATTTAGATTATGTGATTGGATAATCACGCGTCTCGTTATGACCGCCAGGCGCCAGTCGTGATTGTTTTTCAGTTCTTCATGAGCAAATCCAATCCAATCCATACTATTGCCGAGCGCTCAAGATTCGTGCCGGCCACTGTAGGTACTATGCTGTCATAATGTCATTTATTACTTATGTTGATTAGTTTGACAGGCAAATTACTTTTGCTCATAGTCAAGCCATTAGCCATGACCATGAACAGTATTGAGCGCCATTAATATTATTGATACTATGCTGTCATATTACTTACGTTGATTAGTGTAACTGCCAAATTACTTACTTTATGTACAGACGCCAGCAGGTCAACCTATACAAAACTGTCAAATTTTCCCAATTGAATATGAACCTTATCATTTTGTAATAAAGTTGAAAATCAATCAAAGAAATTTGACAGATTGTGGTAGCTTGATGTGCTGGCGTCTGTACTTATGTACTTTCATAAAGTCGAATAGATGATTGAAAGTTTCAGTAATTAGATAGTTAATATTTACTGATGTATCTATTAATTTTATGAAACAAATTAACGATTAATTTATTCAAATAAGTAGACTATATAGATAATTACTTTAAAGGAGCAAGCAAGTGAAAAATTTTGCTCAGGTAATTTATTTACACATCATAAATAGTGACACCATAACAAACGTCAGACTTTCGATGACGTCACTACGTGCGTACCAATCACGTGACTTAGCTGTTACGGGAACAGAATACCTGTTGTTTTTCTACTATGTTTACTTACTTCGGGTAAATAATATACTCTACCTTTTCTTTTTTATCTCACTCATCTCACTCAGATGATGGCACTTTTGTTAACCATTCAAGCAAGGAATTAAGTACAAACAAAATATCGAAAATAGCAATAGCAAGGTAATTTAGGGAATATAGGGGTCATGATGAGTTTGTTTCAAATACATCTTACCTATCCCTACTAATATTATAAATGCGAAAGTAACTCCTGTCTGTCTGTCTGTTACGCTTTCACGTCTAAATCACTGAACTGATTTTAATGAAATTTGGTACAGAGATAGAGTTGACCTTGAGAAAGAACATAGGATAGTTTTTATCTCGGACTTTTGAAGAGTTCTCTTGGAAACGCGATATAACCGAACTCGACGCGGGCGAAGCCGCGGGCGGAAAACTAGTTTAAATATATACCATTCGGTAGTCTCACAAACTCTCAAAAATGGCGTGACCGAAATGGATGAAATTTCTTGTGTATGATTGAGTGGTTTCCTTGATGGTTTAGATTAACAATTGGCCCCATAGGTGGCACTGCAATAGGGTTGCACGAAAACAACTGCTGTGCCAGTTAGCAATTATATAATATGATGGGTCACTGAATAGCATAGTACCTACTTCATAGTAAAATCAGTTGCCAGTTTGCAAGTCATGAATGAGTAATACTTATATTTTTCTTTACTTCAATAACAAACTTATTCATTCAATATATGATTCACCAATATTAGAACAAGGTCACTAGGTTATTTCTTATAATTCAATGGTTCTTTGAATTTAGGCATTTTATTGTATTATTAGAACCGTCTCATTGGTCAAGTTATCATAAGCATGACTGCTACACTAGAGGTCATTGTTTTAATTCCGAGGTTGAGCTGTGTTATTGGATTTTTCTATGAAATTCTCAGTAGGAGCTCAGAGTTTGGATTTGTGGCCAGTTAATGGCAATAGGTTTGTTCCCTATTACATGGGATCCAAACATACCATGGAACTGTGTGTACAGACGCCAGCAGGTCAAACTAACAAAAACTGTCAAATTTTCCCAATCGAACATGAACCTTATCATTTTGTATTAAAGTTGAAAGTCTAACAAAGAAATTTGACAGATTGGGGTAGCTTGATGTGTTGGCCTTTGTATATCAGTACACCTCTACCGAACTCTTTGGGAAATACACATATGTATTATGATGGATGTTTACGTCATTTATGTAACACCTGTATACACTGTAGGATTATGTTAAGTAAAAATATTTGTTGTACAGTCAGCAACGAAAGTCGCTGAACATAACAAAATTTTGAAAACATCACAGATCCAAAACTTGTCCAAAGGTTTTTTCTATTATGGTAACCTGAATATTGAATGGTCCTCTATGCAATTATTTCGCATAACCTTCACAGGTCAGTAACTTCACACTTATTAAAAATCATATTGAAAATTGCAACATGTTCAGCGACTTTCGTTGCTGACTGTACCTACACTTTAAAAATTGCCAACACAATGATGTTTAAGATTAAAAATCCAATTCCTGTAAAATTTTGGAACTATGATTTTATCTTTATGATGGATGTTTCATATTCAGTATGAGTGAACTTTGACTAGTCTTGTAAGTTACAAAAACTCAGAAGTATGCATTGCTCAAAATTAAAAAAATATATTTGTTCATTGTTTGATCAAAAATGATTGTTTATCTAAAGTATTATAAGTACAGAGTAAAACAGACACCAAACATGCTAAATGTAAAATATTGTAGACAGAAAAGCGCAAGTATGTTGTTTTTTGAAAAATAAGCACAGCGGTACTTACCATCATAAGTAGATATTCTATTTGTTTGGAGGGGTATTACTTGGTCCGGATTGACTGGCGACATAAGAAATTGCATCGGGCCATCATAGCCTGTTATAAAAGGAAAAGAAAATGCGCATAACGAAAATATAGTACATCAAAAACCATGCATGAGTCAACTAAACATTGAGCAATTCTGGTTAAGTTACGGTATTGAGTGGAAAAATAACTTACCATGTAGTTCCCGGGAACGGCTACCTGATATTGGACGTTTTGCTGACCCTACTCTTAGATCATTTGCTTGAACCATACCAGAATTTTGGCGTTTCTGTTTCATTTTCTGTTCCATCAACTGGCGCTAAAAGCATAGGTAAAATGTAACGTTGTCGTGTGTAAGAGTAGTGTAAAACATCTCCACAAAAACCACTTGAAAAGCGTAAATAAACAGAAATAGCGAATAATCGAAATTAAATTTAACCACTTACTTGTTGTTCGATTTTTTGATCCCGCGTTGAAGCCATAGTTGCTTGCGTAATATACTTGAACTACAACGTAACTAGTGCAGTTTAGTTGTAAACTTCGTAAGTTTTATTTCAAAATTCAACACAATAATTGGCATTCTGTAAGCTCATTTTTTGTTTATAAATCATCTTGCCTACCGTTGCCCAGGAAAATAATGTTGCCATTTTTCGTTTTAGTTGTTGTCACTTGTTTTTTTTATTATTTATTTTTACGGCCTTGGTTATGTGTCTTTTAAGCCTTGTTGTCACTTGCCATTGCCACTCTTACCAGGATTCTATAGGTGATTTTGTAAAAAATCATTAGATTATATTATTACTTAATTAAAAATATAGTTTACAATCCAACCAGAAATTAAATGTGTGTAAAATAGAAAATAGAGCATGTTATAATTTTAAATAATATTTTTAGTTTTGACTGCACAGACTACAAATATTTTTTTGTCTATAGGGTAATTTTTTTTTTACTTTAGCAATAACGACTGAATTACTTACTCATGGTAAATTTTATAGTAGTATAGCAGGGGAGACGTGTAAGACGTAAGAAATTATTATAAATAAGCGAGTTCATAAGTACAGACGCCAGCAGGTCAAGCTATCCAATAACGACGTCTATGGACCACGGGGTCGTGGGTTCGATTCAGGACACAATATTTATGTGATGAATATAATATGTTTGTATTTGTCTGGGTGTTTATATTAAGTATATTATAAGTACGTCTAGTACCCATATCGGGTACAAGCTCTGCTTAGTTGGGACTAGATGGTGATGTGTAAAAAGTTTCCCAAAAATATTTATTATTATTACTTATTTATTAAAATTGAAAATCTATCAAAGAAATTTTACAAATTGAGGTAACTTGATGTGCTGGCCTCTGTACTTTCAACAATTTTTATATTTTATTTTCGTCCTTGATCTTTAATAATTGTTGTTTTTTAAATAATGATGAGTAAATTAGACGAAATTTGGTAAAATCAATTATCAAAAGTGGAAACACTGATAATATCCTCATCTGTCATTTATTTTTCAAGATGGCTCCGACCCGGAGTGTTTTAGGATTTTTGAACCCAAAAACTATTAGTACAGTCTTCACCAATAATATTCTAAAAACTCCATATCGTTATGTGCACGGGTGTAATAGTTGTGACAAATTTTTAGGTGGTCGACCGATATCTGTTGCTTTCCTAGCAAGTAAAAATTGTAAGTTTTACATGCTTTCATTACATCACCGGTTTTAGTTTATTTCACGAAGGATATAATATTCAAAGGGAATTTATTGTTTGATATATCTTCATTCACTTCTACTGCTATTAGACTGATAATTCAAACTGCACTTTGACATTCCTTAAAACATAACCTTACTTTCCAATTTCATCATTCAGATAACATCGGTGTTAGACATCGATTTATCCACACGACGAATAATTTGAGTGCTCGAGCTGACTACTACAAAGTCCTCGGTGTTGCTAAGAACGCTTCTGCCAAAGACATTAAGAAGGCTTACTACCAGCTTGCTAAAAAGTATCACCCTGATGCAAACAAGTCTGATCCAGAAGCTTCTAAGAAGTTCCAAGAGGTTTCTGAAGCCTATGAGGTATGAATATTTCATTGTAAATCGATTCACAGATTTGCAATATAGTTAATACTACAATAAATTTATTGTTACTAGGTATTATAACGAGAAGCTGTTTGTGTATTTTTTTGTTTATTTAATGATACACTCATTTTTGTGGTAACGTCTGACGAGATCAGAATTATACTAAGTAGGGCAAGTTAATGTGCTCAATATTATATGTAAAATAACTGATATAAAGTCATTAACCCATATACTGTCCCACTGCGGGGCAAGCTACTCTCAGATTAAGAGGGATTAGTCTAGATAGTGAGGGAAGTCATGTCAAGTCTGTATGCCAGAAACATTATTCTTGATGGTGTGTCAATTCTGCCAACTGATACGAACAACAATTGTTTTATTTTACCAGATACTGTCTGATGAGAGTAAGCGTAAGCAGTATGACACATTTGGTACCACTGCAGACCAGATGGGCATGGGAGGTGGACCATCAGGATCCGATGGATTCACTCACCAATGGCAGTACAAGTCTACCATAGATCCAGAGGAGTTGTTCCGGAAAATATTCGGTGATGCTGGCTTTAAGAGTGACTCTTTCAGTGACTTTGCTGAGTCACAATTTGGATTTGGAGCAGCTCAAGAGGTAAATTGTTCTTAGATATTTTTTTGGTGGATAAGCCTGTATGAGTATACCTTATTATTAGTACCTCCGAAGTATATATTATTTTTAATAATCCATGGTATTCAATTGATCCATGGTTTTCGATTGATGAAAATAAGTTGAACATTTCTGTTTCTTGTGAACATTTGAACTTTTGAGTTGTTACACTATTTTATCGTAGGTGCAATATTACCTATATGGATGGGGGAGCCAAGAAGTGATGTATGGATTTTGTGAAAGAAGATGATATTGAATGAACTAAGAAGTGGGATGACAGCCTGACAGATGTATAAAAAAGATATACTATGCTAACCTGCAGTAAAGTGGGATCAGGAGACTGATGATACTCTCTAAGTCAACTACTGTACTATTAATTTAACAGACACAATAGTAGTAAATCCACACTTATTGTGTGCTGCATTCATCTGAGAATTGACTAGTTAGGGGCCACCAAACATGAAAGATTTTAATAATAGCCTGTCTAAATATTTCCAAAAAATACTGGCTATTCCTATAATCTAGATTATAATATCATGTTGAATTTATTACAGTTGACCTGCGGTAATCCAACAAACATTTTGCAAGGTGGTGTTGGATTGTAGAATATGTTGTATTATACAGTACTCCAACATACAGTCAGACCCTGTAGTCCTGAACTTTTTGAAATAAATTAACTTGTATCCGATTCTGTATGTACTCGTTGTCGGATTACAGAGAGCGCTGGATAAGACAGGGTCCAGAGTACCGGGGCTCCACTGTATTGTTCTATATCTTGCATTTTCTTTTCAGTTGGTAGTAAAACTCCGATTTACGGAAGCAGCGCGCGGCGTGAACAAGGACATAAACATAAATATTGTGGACACCTGCCCAAAGTGTCAGGGCTCCCGCTGTGAGCCTGGTACCAAAGCTATCAAGTGCACCTACTGCAATGGCACCGGCATGGAAACTTTCTCTAGAGGTTTGTTTGGTTTATGAATATAATCTCCTTGATACAATAAGCATAATAATTGTTTAATAGAAAAAAACATTCAGTAAATTCAATGTTCTACAGTCTACAGGGACACAAAATGCTTTACCTTGCCATAAACAATAAAACAACTTTGCAATACACTTAATATTTTATCTTAAATGCAAGTAATGCATTTATAGTTCTTTTTTCAAAATTTTAATTCAATCTCAGCAACTAATGTAATAATTTTATCTTGTATTGTGTAACAACTTTTTGTTACTATTAAATAACACAATTATGTTGTCCGCCTAGGTCCATTTGTCATGCGTTCGACATGTCGACACTGCCATGGCACTAGAATGCTTATTAAGTTCCCGTGCGTCGAGTGCGAGGGGAAAGGACAGTCGGTATGTATTATAAACCGAAGCAAAATGTATAATATTATGAGGAAAGTGATCACAGATTGTCAACAGAAAAGTAGGATAACCTTCAGTGAGATGGATGGATAACCCAGTAAAGGTCACTGGAAATTGTTGGATGCAGATAGCATATAACCGGTATTTATACATGGGCGAGCCTTCAGCAATTATGGATCTCTTATGGATGACATGATGATGATGATCATCACAGATAATTATAAACACTAGAGATTTATGATGCTTATAAAAAAGTTATGAAGTACCTAATTCACTGCTTCTGCAAGAACTGCAAGAAGAATATGCAGTAAGCTGCGACACTGTCATAGTTTATATTATTATAGATATTTATAATTCTTCTACATATATGTATGTAGATTTGTTACTGAACTCTTGCTAAACAGTTGTTGATGTTTTCGTTTCTGTTAAAAATAAACTAATTGGTGTTTCTATGAATCAAGTCGTGCTTAGTTTACTTCAGACACTGTAAAAATTTAAGGATCTTAAAAAATGTGCATAATAATATATTGAGTGTCTTAACAGGTCCAACGCAAGAAGGTTACTGTGCCAGTACCAGCGGGCGTCGAGGACGGGCAGACAGTGCGCATGGCCGTTGGCAACAACGAGGTGTTCGTCACCTTCAAAGTGGAGAAGTCCAATTACTTCCGCAGGGATGGACCCGATGTACATACTGATTGTACTGTGAGTATAATAATAACAATAATTATTTCATTTTAAAAATGTGGTATGAATGGTTGACATATCAAACGCTGATGAAAGCCTGTGACCGTACAGGCTACCGTCTAGGCGTACCGTCAACAAAAGAGTTAGGTATACAGGCAGCTAATAAAATTAATAATCCGTATTTTGATAAACATAGTGTAATAATGTATCACGCAATGTGTCAAAACGAAGGCATTGCAAGCAGCCTAATTCTTTGGCGTATAATTATTTATGTCGAAATCTGTATAAAAATGCATATTTCATTTACTATCTGTATACTTAACTCTTTTGTTGACGGTACATTGCAAGGTCAGCTTATAGTGGAAATGTATGTGTACAGTCAGTTATAAAATTATATATTTAAAAGTAGGGGATGAATCGTCAATTTCAGTATCTGCAAGAGGATCTGGTATTCTAGCTAAGTACATAGTAATAGGGGCCGCCTACCCTTAATTCCTAAAAAAGAGTACATGAGTACAAAATGGAGACTGCTTATGACAGTAAAACTGTCTAAAAGTAAATTGCCTATAGATAAAAAAAACCATAGAGGTTTCAAGTTGAGAAATTTCTTCCACTGCCTCCATTCCAAATGATATGAAACTAGTATTTACAGATATATATCTATATTATTTAATTTCGTATTCTCTTCAGCATTCATTGTCATCAAGTTTTGGTATTTATTAAGATGATTGGTTTATGTTTTTTTGCAGATTTCCGTGTCTCAAGCATTATTGGGTGGCACAGTCAGGATACAAGGGTTATACGAAGACCATACATTGCAGGTATGTTTTAAACTTTCAAGTACACAAAAATAGGTTTTAGTCTGAAAGATTTATCAAACATCTACCACTGCCCTTTCAAATATATACCTGTCTCTTTCATCTTGATGTTGATCACATGAGATGGGTATTAAAATATTTTAGAGTAAGGGTCTAGTTGATAAAAATAGGTGTACACTATATATCATTGATTGCCATGTTGTGAAGGAATAAATCATGTGCTGTCACAAATCCTTTCAGACTTTTTAGTTTACCTCAGCATTACATGCACTTTTTAAATTTAAAACCTTTGAGTCTGCGCCTTACCTGCCACTCCAAAGCCAAAGTCAAATATTTTATTTCAATAAGACCATTAAAATAGCACTTTTGAAAAGTCAAAACTTGTTGCATGGTTCCAAGAAGTGGGTCTTATGGAGAAGAACCGGCAAGAAACTCCATAGACATTCTTTAAAAAAAAAAACATGATTACAATGTTAATCTTGGTTTACCATTTTTTTATGAATAGTTAATCAGAACAAAGCAGTTTGATGTGTACCTATTAATAAATTAATCCAGTATAATAAACAGAAAATAAATAAATAAAAAAGATTGCCATTGACAGTAAGAACTGACCAGCTCCGACGAGTATGACGTGTATCGGCGTCGTTCAACTCAACCATGTTGCAGGGAATAAAACGACCCGACACACAACGCCACCATCAGCAGGACATTTTAGTGAGCATGACAAGCTCAGATCGTATGGCAATCGGCCTACTGCTGGCTATGGCGAAGCTTCTCAATAACCGATTACCGCGCCTCTGAATCATATGTACGGTCAACAAAAGAGTTAGGTATACAGGCAGCTAATTAAATACCTGTGTTTTGATATTTAAAGATTGTGTATTAATGTATCAAGCAATATGTGTCAAAACGTAAGTATTCTAAGCAGCTACATGCCTAAGCGTTTGGCGCTTAATTATTTATGTCGAAATCTGTATACAAATGCACATTTCGTTTGCTACCAGTATACTTAACTCTTTTGTTGACTGTACAACGCATAACATTAGCGCACAATTCATTTAAATAATATTTGTTCCAGATAATGCCTTGCACATCATCACATAGCATCATCCGGTTGTCACGAAAGGGCATGAAGAGAGTCAGTGTACAAGGCTATGGCGATCACTATGTGCATATTAAAATACAGGTCAGTCGTACTATTAATAATAAGAAGCAAGTATTTAGTTAACCATCTTCAATTTAAGGTTTATTTTTGTGTGCCATATTACACTACTACGTATTAAAGGGTTGCCTGGAAGAAATCGCAAATAGCGATAAGGCCATTGTATCTTCAAATACAAAATATATGTGCCTGTAATTACTTGGTGTACAATTAAGTATGTATAAATAAATACTAGTTGATACGACAGACATTGTCCCGTCCAAAATATAGTAATTTTCTCTGACTAAACTTTCCTTTTTACTCGATTCCTAAAGATAGTAGCGTCATGTCTATACCTACCCTATAATCTTCCTCAAGAATTTGCCTATCAAATAGAAAAAAAAATGAAGTCCGACTGGTAGTTTCAGAGATTTAGCACGTTCAAAGAAACAAACTAAAATCCCCTCTGCTTTTTTTATATTATAAGTATAGATACAGTACATGTCACAACCTTGCTCAAGGAATTCATTGATAAGATGTTGTTTATCCTTTTGACCGCCACGTCAATAATGAATATCTGTGTTCTCTACGCCAAGCACTATAAAAAAGTGATATTTTTGTCGTGCCATGCCGTCGTTTGGCGTCGTGAGTAAGTTTTAATTTGACGTCTATAGACGTCTGTGGCGGTCAAAGGGTTAAAGTGTTACAATACTTCAGTCAGTCAGTCAGCTATGTTAGTTTGATCTTTGGATTATAGTGTTGCAAACTTATCTGACTCAGTGACAGCATAGCCTAAATCTCTAACTTTTAAGTTTTTCGCACTGTAATTACAAAACAACTCAGTTACGAGAGCCAGTTAGGTGCTAAATGGGAGTTAAGAATCTTGTGTGTGAAGTTAATACAGTAGAAGTGCCCTAAAAATAAAATTGTGTTAAAAAATTCATCCTTGTTCGTCACGCGACTGTTATAATTACCGACATGTAAATGGGCTAAAGATTTTCGTAGTGGAGGAAGTTTGCGCATGTAAAAATTTATGAAATTGTGCGTGTGCGAACTTACCCCACAACAATATATTTGGCCAACTTACGTGCCGTTAACTATACAACGAAATTCATTATGTTCACTGTCTTTATGTTATTTGTGCATTCGACGACACATCAATGTATAGAAAAGTCGCGTTATTGCGACAGAATATGGGCGGTTATGTTTTAAACTGTGTACTCAGTGTTTCCGCTTCACATGAACTCACTTAATAATATTTTCCCCGCAGGTACCAAAAACACTGTCGAGCAAGCAGAAGGCACTGATATACGCATATGCTGAGTTGGAAGAGGATACTCCTGGACAAATACACGGCGTGGCCTTCGATAGAGATGGTAAGAATTTACTAAGAACCTCATACAATCTGAACTGACAAAGAATAGGGACACCATGTACTTGGAAACGAAAGAAACGGCTCTTTGAAAGTATGTAATGTCTAAATTGTACTACAAACTATTTAATATTGTCTCAGAATTAGACGTGTAGGAGAAAAAAGACCTTATCTTAGTGTTTATAAGTGTCACGTTAGATGGTCACAATGAGACATGAAAACAACCATTTATTTTACAGAAAAACCAAAAAATAGCAGTGATACGGGAAGTAAATCAGACACGGGTACGTGGAGTGATAAGATTCACCACGTGAACCGCGATACCGACGATGAAAGACATAAGACGAAAGCGCAAGCGATTCTAGAAAGTATTAGTGAATATTTTGGGGCTAACAAAATGTATTTTATGACTGGGTTTGGTATGGCTGTATTTTTTGGCATTATTGTGATGACTCAGGACCCTAAAGATACATATAATACGCAGGAGTATGTGAGGAAATTGGATGAATTGCCTGGTCGGGAAATAGACAAGACATTCGGGTACGAAAGAGCGCTTCGAAGGGACAGGGAACTGCACCCTGAATTGTATGAGGATTAAATGAGACGTCATGTTAACTAAAATAAAATCTAGCTTATTACTCTATGATATGTCAGTGCTTTAGAATATGATAGCTCCAAAGAGGTTGTATCTTATATGATTCTTTAAAGTATTTAAGGTCATGCAATGCTTCAATTTAATTAATTTAATAATTTTTTACAATCAAGCTTTTGTCATAAGTTTCGTCGTCAGACGCGACAATGTATTTAGTTAACTGGGCTGACGGTACTTTCAGAATTATTAAATTTAGGATTGAATGGGGATGTAATATGTGTTGCTAATTTTAGATTTTCTAAAATTATTTATTTGTTTATAAAGTGTTTCATTCCTAATTAAAAAATAGGATATATTATTTTATCAAAGTATGCAACCAATAAAACTATGACAGTAGATTCAATCTATTCCAGCATTTCAATAGTTTAAAAATGTAAATATGTTCTGTATAGTTATTTATTGATGAAAGTGTATTTATGGAAGCATTGTGAAAGGTAGTGAAAGACACTTTAAAAATGGTTATAGTATGATGGTTATACATTATTATTTCAATAATATTGTAAATATTATAGTCTGTTACATGAATACACGAAATTTCATTGATATGTTGTTTCATTTCAAACCTCTGTTTCTGTCAACCCTACGCCATCATGCTATAATCTAGACATCTACAAACTGACTTCAGACTACACTATAATTACTAAACTTATATCGACAGTAGCTATGATAATATATAATCAAATAAAAATACAAATCTACAAATAAATGTTATTTTACGAGACATTAAAGTTACGAGATATATATGAAACACCCGCTTGTTGGTAAATGACCTTTCGCCGTAAAATTATAGTTTCTTAGCCGTTTAAACTACCTACTGGCAGTACCTATAGCTCTTCTGGAGTTGGATGCAAGTCGTTGTTGACGATAAAAGCGATGGTCGCGTGCAATTTTCGTCAATAAATAATGGTTATGACTGCTTAAGTGTCACAATCGTCATTATTTTCCAAACAAATCACAATAATTATTCATAACTAGCGGCCCGTCCCGGCTTCGCACGGGTGGACATAAGATTCCCTAATCTTTTCTAGAAATAAATATAGCCTATGTTACTCAGGGTGAATGTAGCTTTCCAATGGTGAAAGAATTTTTGAAATCGGCACAGTAGTTTTTGGAACACTTTTTTGTGATAGTACCTTCGGGAAGGCTAGAGGGATAACAAGCATCAATATGTATACAATTAGCGAAATTCTAAAGCTATTTCTTCTGAAGGTATTGTATCTCAAAGTTGCAATCGTCATTTAGCGAAAAAATCGATTTTGACCTTTAGTAAATGTATACATATTTAATAGGCTCGTGACTGTACAGTCAATATTTCATGGACCACAAGGGTAGGGCTGCAAAACGCCGCCTGTCGTGTGAACCGTGAAAGTTATAACGTTGTTTGGTTTACAGGAGTAATAAGGGAGAAATAATATTACGATAAACTTAATAGAGAACCTTACTTCTTGTAGGTAAGAAAATATAATGAAACAGCTCTGCGTACATTGTAAGTTGTAATCGAACATTACAGTTCGTTGACTTCCCATTAGTTTAAGTATGCGCCCTAACAGTGGCGAAGGCTCCATATAATTCGATTCCTTCCGGCTTTTCTTTGAGACACAGTATTGCCAAATAGCAAGTCGAAGTAAGCGTTTGTGACACCGGCTTCCCTTTCCCAAAATTGACCTTTCGCCACTGTTCCCTTATAATGTAACTAAACTGTAACATATTATTGGTACCAGCTTGCAAATGTTGTAGATAGTTTTGGTTTATTTATTTTGCACATTGCTGTGCCCTAATGAAACCTTTGTAGTCTGAAATTATGGTAGTCTAAGTAAAAAGTATTTATATATTTTTTTGGTATTTCAAAAGGAAGAAAAAACAAGGATAAATCGTATAACAAATTGTTGTAGAAGTATTTATGGGCAGTAATATTATTAATGTATTTTGGGACGTACTTTATTTACCTTTACCAGAATTTTAGAAAGGATTAGAAAGTAAATTAACCTGTGGTAGATTTGCTTACTAGAGATAGGATTTAGACCTAAATAAGTATGTCAAAATCCTATGGGGAATGGACGATAGACAGACTACATTGTCCGCTGGATATTATATAGCAGTTAGGTATCCTTGAATGCTTGTGAATAAATCTATTAACAATTTTAACATTTTTATTAAAATAGAGACTTCTGACGCATCCTCTGTTTTTCACTTTTATCACAAGATCGGGTTCCCTACCCGCTATAATTTTGCATGTTTGGCCTGTCTACGTCACTGCGGGTCTTCAAGTCTGATCAGCTCCTGTCTTAGACAAGTGGCAATCTGACAATCGAATCGACGAACGAATAGAAACAAAAAGTATGGAAATGACATAACCTTTCGACAAATCGGGCGCTCATAGATGTCATTCCCATACATTTTGTTTCTATTCGTTCGTCGATTCGATTGTCAGATTGCCACTTCTCTAAGCCCCCAGAGAAAAGATTGCGACTTATTTCATCATGGGCCATGACTGACGAACATTTAGTCCGACCCTATACTGTCCAGCTGTGTACAAATTCTCATTCGAAAAATTACGTTATACGTAGGTATACGTTAATATAAACGAGTATTTGAATAACTTTACCTTAATGATATGGGAGATATTTGAGATATGGGACTAGATTTTGTATAGATATTTAAAAAAAAACAATAGATTTTTGAACTATTTGGCAGAATTGAACGAAGGAGAAGTCCTAGACGAAGCTTTATACAACAAGCAAAGGAAAAGAAAAGTGGGGATAACGTTATAATAAGATCACACAACGCAGAGGATAGACGGCACACATTACTCCACCAATAAGAGTTGAGCTCTTAAATTAAAGAGTTTAGGAAAAGTTATTCATTGATTGCAAATAACATACAATTCTGTGATCAATCACTCACTCAGTTTATTAATAAAAGTAAAAAGAAAACAGAAGTAATGTATTCAATTTTTACCAATTTCAGGTAACAAAACGTCAATATCTGAGCCGCATGATATGGTTGACGCGGTCAAGGAAGCCATTAAAGACAAGAAGTCCATTGAGGGTACAGCCCCTGAAGAAGAAGTGCTCGAGGAATCTAAGAGAAGCAAGGGCTAGATAGTGAATATAATTGTACATCGTACCTAGGTAGGTATACTGTATTGTTGGTGAAGCGCTTTGCTGACGAAAGGACATGGCATTATAAGTGTCTTTTTGAATATACACGGTTTTTGGGTAGTCAAGAGTTTCTCATACGTTCATTGGCGATTATGTCATTGATATAAGATTCAAATTGAAGTTAATCACGCGTCAACGTTAACTGTAGTCAGTAAAAAAATCGATACGTCTGATAGTCTTGCAGGCTTTTCGCCTTGCATTTTCTGCAGATATTAAAAGTTGTATATTAATTGTTGATTGTTTACACAAACGAGCACTTAATGAAAAAAATATGGTGCATTTTTGTTTGGCTCTCCATTTGAAGTAACTGCTCTATGGTACAGACGCCAGCAGGTCAAGCTATCCAAAACTGACAAATTTTCACAATTGAATATGAACCTTATAGTTTTGCGTTAAAGTTGAAAATCAATCAAAGTAATTTGACAGATTGTGGTAGCTTGATGTGCTAGACTCTGTACAAATGATTCTATGCCCGTTTGCTGTGTATATAGGCTAGTACGCGGCTTTGAGAATCTATTCTACAAATTTTATTATAATAAGGACTTATTGTAATGGGTCTTATTTCATGAATAACTGTTTTAATTTAACGGTTTAACTTCCTACTGATCATGTATTTATCGATATTTTTTTATTCGTCTTATTGGTGTAACACACATTCTTTTATTACATGTTCGTATGTGTAGAATCTTCACGAGCGAACGAATCTATCTACCCTATAGATCAGGGAACTCATTTAAACTTACTAATAGGTTAGTGACATAGATTCAATACTCCGAGCTCATTCCATCATCGGATATCGAGACAAACGGCATTGCTTTGTGCGCGAAACTTTTGTAATGCTTACCGCTAAGGACTGGAATGCCGTAGTTTGTATATACGCTTAAAATAAACTTAAAATTCAGTATTCTACGCGAGCATGTTCTATCGTTGACCGCATGGTCATTTAACATCTGAGATAGCAGTAAAATCCAAGCGTATTCAAATATATAAAAAAGTAGGTAATCAATTAGTTTGTCACTGCACTTTGTCAGCAAAGCGCTTGACCCTTTCATAGACCAAATTTTCCGATGTTTAGGTTATAAAATTCTCGCTTCTTGAAAACGAATGTTATTCTCTTTTTGTTTTATATATTGAATTTACGAAAAATTGGTACAGTAGAGCGGGGCTATTTAAGAACGACGGGGTACACTAAGCTGTGGCGGTTGAGGTATTTTCACCCTTATTATTAATTGTGTAAAGTCGAAGAGCGTTCAACCGCTAATATATTCATCGTACCTACTTATTTTAAAGTGTGTAAAAAATATCCCGATTATCTCATTAAAGGAAAGTTTTCAATTAACCTCACTTTACTGATTTTTCATCAATTCGTATAATTTTCTTTACAATTCTGTGATACATGTAGAATGGTAAAAATATAATTTCGTTTTGGAATTGCAAATAAAATATTGTAGTTGTCTGTATAAAATTCATGTTTTATTGGACATTTCACAAAGTAATATAATCAAAGATGCTGTACATAGCCGTTGACTAGTGTGTAGGAAATGGTAGGTGAATAAAATAATAAATAACTTAAACATTGTTTCATTTAAGTATATTGTGATATACAATACATACACTATCCATGTTCATATTAATGTAGTGTGTGATGCATAGATATATAATAATCATAATATTAGCTGTGGGGGCTGGCATGGCCATGTCCCCAGCATGGTACATCCCTTACTCTTTAAAGACGTGGCTAGCCCACTAAGAGGAAAGAACCTGTTGTCCTCCTCCTGCATAGATGTTGTTGATAGATTATCATTTATTGTACATAGGATACGTCAGAATAAAATGATACACAAACGTACAAGAGTACAATGATTGGCGATAAGACCGCCAAATATTGACTTTTTATTTTATACGATATATACAAAATAAGGTTGTATAGGTTAGAGGTATGACGTCACACACTACATTACATACACCGTTTACCGAGATGGTTGGTCAGAAACTACAAACCACTACGATATGAACTGTGCCCTTCGTAAGTAAGCTTTTCCGAATGGCTTCGCAGGTATAGTCGCAAAGAAAAGTGTTATACTCATAGATGTACCTATTATAGTATTGAACTGACGTCCAGAATACTACAGCTATGATTTACTACTGCCGAGTCACTTGCATGCAACTTCAGCGGCACAGTTATATTGCTCATACAAAGATATTATTAATGTCTATACTGTGTATTTTACAATGGATATAATACTTATATACCTTTTTTTGTAAATACATTAAGAAATACCCAAACAAACACAAAAAATTATGTTGACCACATAAATATTTGTGTCCTGTGAGAATCGGACGGCCCTGTGATCAGCAGTGATGTTCGAACCACTGGACCACGGACTTCGTCGATTATGTTCCCGTTAATTCAGTTCTTCGGCTTCAAATAGCCTATACTTCTCCGTCATGCACGTGACAGCTGCGCCGCTGTGTCGACGTAACGTGGTCAGGGCGCAGGACAGTAGCATCATGGCGCCCTCTACGTAGAAACCGTACAGGATGCGGACGTAGCCTTCTATCTACAAATAAATTATACAGTCACGACTATATTCACATTATGTTTTGGTGAAGAGGAAGAGGTGTACTGGTGACACATAGATGTAGCAGAGGAGTCTCCAAACCATGTAGCGCCCGTGTGCAATATAATAAAATTATTCGCCCTTACGCCCTCTAGTAAGCGTGCGGTGAAAACGAAATGGGTACAAATAACAGCTCACCACAAATTTTTTGACAACACGTTTGGCGTAGCGGCTGAGCGATCGGCTTCTGCGCTACGGGTTGTGGGTTCGATCCCCACACGGAAATATTTGTATAATCTACATGTACTTGTACTCTGAGATGTTGTAGGTATACACTTGCAGCGTTAAAGACCCAAAAGAACAATACTGATGCCGAATTAACGTGGGCCACCTACTGGGTTTGACTCGGTTTAAGTAATATAAAGGCCGACTTCGTATGAATTAGTATTTAGTTTACTTGTTATAATTTACTAGCTCAAAGGTGTCACCCGCCTTTTTTCCTTTTTGCTCGGCTCCTATTGGTCGCAGCGTGATGTTAGCCTTCCTCGATAAATGGACTATCAAACCCAACAATATTTTTTCAATTCGAACCAGTAGTAGTTGCTGAACTAATTAGAAAAATAAATAAATCTCTAATGTATGTAGGTACCTATTTACCATTGGCATGATAAGAAGAAGTAAGTATATAACCGTCAGTAATATTATGTTACATGTATGGATGTAAGAACCTTTTAAAAATGTTGACACTGCAAACCCTAAGAACACCCACACCTCGTTCATAGTACTGAAACATTTACTCATATAAAACATAATAATAAGTAAACATAAAAAAAAATGTTATATTTTTCTCTGTGGCTCGCACCTTACCTCGGGAAGTTTAGGTCCCAAATTAGCGAGCTAACCAATAAAAATATACAATAGATTACTCCACAAGGAGAACAAAACCGTACCTTTTCTACAGTATGAATTTCAAATACTATAAGTCAAGCAATTTACATAAAATTGTTAAATTATTAAGATGAAATAAACATTGGGACCCGCATAATTCGTTGGTAAGTCAACGGCGAACGTGTTAATCACATGAGTGGGTGTTCCTAAGTACCTTTGAGCGTGACCTTTCAGTGAAAACACGAAGACGAAATTAATTTTTTCATGACGTAGGTAGGTGTCCAAAGTACCTACATAACTCAATTATTTGTTTTTAAATTTAATTAAAGTTGATTAAATGTCTGATAAGAGGTTACACTATGTAATATTTTTGTGGTTACTACAGTGTTTGGTTACACCAATTAGCTTAACTATTTTGAAAATCTTCATCGATATTAACAAGACCCAGAGACGAGGCGACTTTTTTAATTCTATCTCCAACCTTGCCGGGCTTACATAGGTGACTGGGACTAAGCCACATTGCCTTCTTGGCCTAGGCAGAAATGGCTGTTATTATTATTATTTGAGGCTAATGGTATCACTGTGACGTAGTTCGTCGGTGGCCCTGAGGCTACTATGAACAGCAGGATCTGCTTAGGGGTGAGCTCTTTTATTTCATCAAATCCTTGGTAAGGGTTATTTTGAAATTGGGGAAGGCGATGTGTTCTTGTGTGTGTGATCTGTATTCGACGTCTGTTCGACTTTCAAGGATACATATCTACTCTAATGCAGAGAATAGGTAAGTCTATGTATCCACTTACACTATCCAACCCTCCGCTTGTGGTGAACTCAATCGGGAACATCGCCACGTTTAACGCAGAGTGACCGCGAGCCAAGCCGAATACAACAGCGCCAAACACGTAGTACAGGATGGCGGCTAACGGCACGCTGCGACACGCGCCAAACACGCTGAGGAAACGCTGTATGGACAGGTAATAAAATTAATTATAGACTGACCGTTTAATTGCCAGCCTACTTACTTACCTATTCTCTGCAGTTTGGGATAAACACAAACAGATTACAAATGAGCGAGCAACACAGAAACACAAAGCGAGCTGCCATGACATAAGAGCTGTATGATCGATACCTCTGCGACAGTCCTGCGCATACTTCATGACGTCGTGCAGTATATACCCGTAGTTAATATCAAAATAAGTGAAAACAAGTGATAGCAGTGATAGCCTAGCGATATGATCACTGGCGTCACCATAAAGACGTAAATCCAGAATGTGAAAGCAAAATTCGACATGGCGGGTGGGAGTCGCGGTGTAACTTTACAATCTTAGCATGAAAAATGCCAAAAAAATACAAACAGATATTATTATAAACTAAATAATATTTGAATTTGGAGTAGTATCAAGGTAAGTATATCGGGTGGACGTGTAACTAATTTAATGTCTTTTGTCTTTTTGTTTGCATCGGGTTTTTCGGCCATATATTTGACCTGCAGCCCAGATAAGATCGTTTGGCTGTTTATCAGTTTAATCCGTACCATTATTTTCTTGGCAACACCGCTTCTGTTCGGTGCCTTCAATACTTCAGAGCTGCGGCTACAATTGGGGCTTTCTGGAACAAAACATTAAGTTGACTAATACAGTGTAGATACCTTATCCAATCATTGTTTTTTTTTCTTTATTTAATATGGAATTACAATCCTTCAAAGATAGAGGATCTTTGAAGGATTCGAAGTCCTTAATAAATAAGTATAATAGGAGGCGACCCTATTGCCATTAACCGGGCATATATTCAAAACTGCTACTGAGAACATAGGACCTCATGCGTAGCTATCGCGAATTTTGCTCAGTTTGTTCATTAGGCTCTATTAATTCATCCATTATCTACCGCCTACTCAAAGCATAGTTTGTTCAATAAAGTGCTTCTTTTTGTTGAAACAGGTCAAACGACCTATTACGGTAATTATCGGGAGTTTCGCCCACAGAGATATCTACCTAGTCTACTCTAGTAATACCGATAGAGTAGACAAGCGAAATAGAAACCTCATGTATGTAGGTAAGTATATGTATCTACATATAAAGTGGTACGGACGTGAAGAAAGAAGATTAGCAGTTGAGCTCCATCAAAAGAGTCTACCGTGTATAGCATATTTCAAAATTCATTCTAGAAATAATGGTCAGATCTAGGTACATTTTCCTACTTTACATAAAAACGGTAGTCTATCTTTTTTTCTACATGATTAGAGGGTGTAAATTCCATCTAAGACATGGCCATTTAATGGGGAGTGACAACCCTGAAGGCATCATAATTATATTTGTTTTTAGGAGGATAATACTGACTCATGATCCTCCTAGACTCCTAGCCTTTTCCCAACTATGTCGGGATTGGCTTACAGTCTAACCAGATACGGCTGAATATCAGTAGTTTACACGAAGCGACACAGCGTACAGCAATCCAATTTCTGGGCAATACCAGTTGGTTGGTTGTCAAGCTTTATGGGCTTCCACTAACGTTCGTATGACAACCTAAGATTGACTGGTACATAATGCCTAAGAGGCTTTTTATGCACTCCAATAAATCGATGTTAACCAATACCATGACTTATTATGGCAACCCTACGACGACCACGAGATAAATCGAATTATAGTATCCGTATCAAATATACACAAACGTAGGTAGGTACACCCCTATTTTATCCATAGATTATTTTATCTAGGGGTGCGAATAAGGCAGAAATAGGCGCTGTTAATTCTGTTAATGCCTTGTTTTATCTCTACTGGACCGCGAGTACCATAGCCAGTGATACTGTTAAGGGGAATACCTACCGCTCGTATTGACTTTAATAAAAATAATGTAATACCTGAGGGTCTAAAAAAAAAAAATTTTGATTTTAAACTTTAGGTAAATGCCCATAAAATGATTTTATTTTGAAATAATCACTTTCATGTTTATTTGTGGCTATGAGTTGTGCTTATAATAATAATAATAAAACTTTATTTCAGACATTTGTCTATAAATTTGTTAGTAACAATGTTCTTAGCCTAGCGTTAGTAAAAGTACAGTTAGGTCAGGCGCTTACCCTCGCATGTAAACCAATCCAATGTGCTATCAGTACCGAGTCCCACCGGCCGGCACACGCTTATGTACCCAATTGACCGTTAAGTTTCCATTCAAGATGGTCTATTCTTTTTTCTAAACTTTCTGACCTCATTAGTTATATTTTTGAGGTACATTCCTTTTATTATTAATTAATATTATATAATTTAATACTAATAGTGTGTTTCCCTTTCCCGATTTTTTGTTTTTTTTCCCTCCCTTCCCTTGAATTCCCTCTATTTGTAAATGTACCTCTACCTACAACTTAATACCTTATATGTATCTACCAATCTTACGGTATGTTTGTATTAAGAAAGAATCTTCCCAGTATACAATAAGACTAATAATCCTGGGAGTTTATGGTTGTTATTTTTTATTGAAACATTTGCAAATCAATATAAACTAATGATAAGAGTAGACCGGTATTTCAGTTGTAGATAATGCTGTGTGGCGTTGACGCTAACGTTTTTACTAAGTGTACAATGTTATAAAACTTAGCTAGTTAGTGTTGTAATTACAAGAAAGTACAGCACTTCCTGCAAGCTGTGAAAACTACTGCTAGGTAATTCACTTAATGCTTTGTATAATTACCGCTGGTCTGCGGCTCGGTATTGAAGTAAGCGGTATTGTTGAGAATAAGTACCTACCTAAGGAATTTTAAGAGTAGGTAACATTTTAAATCATTGATAATCAAATTACAGAATTTTATTTGAACTACAAAAGTGTTTAGAAGATTAGATTTTACAAAAATATTAGTTTTAATCAGAGGTTTTAATATAGTACTTTTTATGTAACACTAATTTAACAACAACTGAAATTGTACGTTTCAACGATTTCTAGTTCTAGTAGAGTAGACACCTTCTCCTGAATAAAGCTAATATTTTTTGCTACAAAATCGATTATGTTTTACCTACTGCTTTTCGTATTATAATGAAAAACTATTTATTTTGCGAAGATTCAACATGTTAACAGACTTCGCCTTGACTAGACCACAGCGTAAGCAGTACGCAAACAGCGAGGCACAGATGATACAATATTTACCCGCCGCCCGATATTTGGTATAACATTAACGAATATTTCCCCCGAAACTGTTTGTTCTCTTTGTAATAAGTTATGTATCGAATGTATTTGTGAATATGCACGGTTGGATACAATGGGCAAATAGTTCTACTGACATGGCTTTTGTGCAATTACATATTTTGAAGTATTGATTTAAAGTATTTTTTTTTAATAGGGTGGCATACAGACTACCTAATGGTAAGCGGTTACCATTAACGCTTGCAACACCAGGGGTATCACTTGCGAGTTGCCGACACTGTAAAGCGAAAGAGGAATTGAGTTGCCAGTATAAGGGTCAAAGTCCCTCCACTGCACAATAAAACGTTTCCTCGTGGAGCACTGGCAACCTTGCTCACCGTAAGAAACACAACACAGGTCAAAGTAATGTTTAAAAGTTCAGAAGGTAGGGAGGTAACGAAACAGCAATTGTTGAGATATATAATCGGTATATTTCTATTTACTTAGATTTATTACGACAATTTCATACACAACACAATAATCACTCAACGACTGGAATACGAATGAGCCCGACCGCTCAAAATGGCCACCACGTTAGTCTACCACTTTAGTCAGTTCACAGATTTTTAATAAAAATGTAAGTGTCAGTTTAGTCATTTGACGTTTCATATTCAGATCATTTTTATTAAAATAAAATGTTGCAATGTAAATCAAATCTAACATGTTATTTCACTACGATTTTCTGCAAGGCGGAGGTACTTCCCCAGTCCTAGTCCAAACCCAATAACATTACTCGACCTGCGAATCGAACCCTAATGACTGCCTCATTAGTCTAGTGGTCCTAAGCGCGACTGCTACGCTAGAGGTCCTGGGTTCGATCCCCAGGTCGAGCAAAGTGTTATTGAGTTTTTCTATGAAATTCTCAGTAGCAGCTCGGAGTCTGGATTAATTGTGCCCGGTTAATGGCAATAGGCTCGCCCCCTATTACATGGGACGTAAAAATACCGGCGAAATGTGGGTGTACATTAGTACACCTCTGCCTAACCCTTCGGGGAATACAGGCGTGATGGTATGTTCATGTATAATAATAATAATGAAATATTTTATTGATACAAAAATGGTTGAATACATTTGAGTTGGAGCCCTGATTCCTGAGCTAGGTTGTACCTGTGTTACAGGAATCAGTGTCTTCACCCGTTTGCAGAAAATTAACAATGTATACAATAAAATATAATTAAAATAATTACCTACAAATTAGTCTCTTAAGTGTGTGTGTGTGTGTGTGTGTGTGTGTGTGTGTGTGTGTGTGTGTGTGTGTGTGTGTGTGTGTGTGTGTGTGTGTGTGTGTGTGTGTGTGTGTGTGTGTGTGTGTGTGTGTGTGTGTGTGTGTGTGTGTGTGTGTGTGAGTGTGTGTGTGTGTGAGTGTGTGTGTGTGTGTGTGTGTCTGAGAGTAATCCAGTATAGTCAGTGGGTTGAAGTTGAGAATTCGGTTTAGTTTGTTATTTAGTTTTTTTTAGAATATATAAGTATTCTATAATTAGATTGCTTTAAACGATTTCAGTAACCCACGTTAAACATTTTAAAATTCACATAACTTTAACGTTTACTGGTGAACACTAACACCTACTGAGACTTTCATGGAAAGTCTCAATAACAGTTTGCTCGACCTGAGAATCGAACCCAGGACCTCATTTTTCGGTGCATGTAGGTAAGCACCGGTGATTTCGTTTCTCAGTTGCTCAAAGAAAATGATTAACTCACCACATCATCCTCAAAACAACGAAATAACTGCCATCAGATCTGCTTGCCCATCCACAGACTGACCGTGGCTAGTGCAGCTTAACCTTGCAGATCGGTTGATCAGCGTATTTATAAATTAGCCAGGAGCCCCTCGATTAAAATAATTAACTCCATGCTATACATCTTATAACCGACATCAAAGAATTTTACAGTTTGCGTTTACACAACTGAGGTTTAGAATAACATATTCTGTATACCTTACCTGAAGTCACGAACCAGATTTTAATGATGGTAGCTAGATACCCTTTGTCTTCTAGAACAATGGATGTCTGAGTGTACAGCCCAACATTCAATCATCAACATTCATGTTCAGGACTTCAGTAATAACAATTGTAAGCGCACCAAACAGCCCACAGATTCAACATCTGATATCAGTTGATGAATGGACACGAGATTCAACCACAAATACAGTACAGAAGGTTAACAAAATCTAAAAAGATTGTAAAATACATAACTGAAACTGGGTTAAGAATTGATTCAGACTTCTAATTGTTCCATTAGCCTAGTAGTATTATGAAATTCTTAGTAGAATCTCTAACTTTGAATTTGTTCCCGATTAATGACAGTGAACTCGCCCACTATTACATGGGATCTAAAGATACCGGCGAACCATGGGTGTCTATAAGTGTACATCCCTGCCTATATATTAGTGTATATGCCTTACCCTCCGGGGAACACAAGCGTGATGTTATTTTATGTTCTAATTTCATCAGCGAGTACCAGTAAAGCAAGAAAAGAAAACGAAGCGTTTGCAAATGTCGGTGTCATAGGTACAGAGTCAATCTGTCAAATTTCTTTGATGGATTTTCAACTTTAATCCAAAATAAAAAGGTTCATATTCAATTTGGAAAATTTGACAGTTTTGGAGAGACTGACCTGCTGGCGTCTGTACATTAGCATTTTTCATATCGTGTTAATGCTGTGATTTAACTTTATTAGCTAATGCCGGAGGCCTATGGTTAAAAACAGTCGCATCTATTCTGTTAAATAAAAAATGCGATCTAAATTGTCTTATTAAGGATACCATAAAATGACTGCTTCATCGGTAAGAACGATACTCGTACCTACTTCAATAACTTTCATTTAAATTACTGTATACACAACACATATAATGAATCCTTTAGAGCACCTCAAACAGGACAGTTTCAATCATGGGAATGAATGTAGAATTCACAGTGAATCTACGCTAGAGGTCCTAGGTATGATTCCTAGTAACCCAGGACCTCTAGTGTAGCAGTCGCACTAAGGACCCCTAGACTAGCGAGACAGTAATCGTATTTATTAGGCATTGAAAGAAATCAATGCTTTTTAGGAGGTCCTAATTTTAGGAAGTTAATAAGAGTAGACCTTTTTTTCATTTTTGCAGTGTAGTGCTATTCAATGTGAATCCTACATTCAGTCCCATAATTGAAACTGTCCTGTTTGAGGTGCCTCTGTAGGTTTCATTGTATGTGTTGTGTACACAGTAATTATAGGTAATGAAAGATAGTATTACATCAATATCTTACTCGGTACAAAGTTGTGTAATTTATCAGCATTTTAGGGCGTCACACACGGTACTATAATATTTTATGTTAAGATAAAATATAGCTCACTGTACATTTTGTATGAACTATCACAAACGGCTAAGATACTATACATATATTTTCATATTACAGTAACTTAAGCTATCGAGCGATATAGAAATTTTATGTTAAGATATCGAGCGATACAATAATTTTATGTTAAGATGCGACTCGTATCCTAACTAAAAATGAGAGAATGATTCGAGCGGATATATTATAGTAATTTAACCGTGTGTGATACATTAAGATACTATAATATTTTATATCCAGGCATCTTAACATAAAATATTATAGTATCTTCGCCGTCTGTGACGCCCTTCGATGGAAACTGTTTTGTTTTTACTTGGAGCGCTCAACTGCTGTATATAAACTCACGAAACTACAATTATTCAAAAAAGGAAAGAAAAACAAAATTCGGAATTATGACGTCATTGAATCAGAAGTGACTTCCAACGTCTTTACCTGTACCGTTTTGAAGAGCGGTTCTCCCTAAGACGAAGGGTCGTTTATCCGGGAGACTGCATCTCAATTGGTTCATATAGATCTCCAACTTTACCACGATACACATGCTGGCCTGTAGCACTGAAACAATATTCTGTATTTAAAAAAATAAACACTTTTGAATCGGAACTCTTTAGATACGAAGGAGTCAATATGACTCCTTCCCGTACCAATGGCTGGGCTGGTGTAACAGTGATATTGATACGTCATGTACGTTTAAACGGTTGACTAGGCCTTAAAGTACCTCAAAAGCAACCCATATACTGTCCACTACTGAGAACGGGTCTCCTCCAGATTGAAAGGAATTAGCCAATATTCCACCACGCTAGCCTAGTGCGGGTTGGCGAACTTCGGTGCTGGTCCTTCCTATCGTATCCTGTATGATAAACTTGATACAAATAGGCAAGCTTACTCAGATATACGTGTGTTGGTACTGCAAAGATGGCGTATATCAGCGCGCAAGTTCGGCCCCCTGACGTCTGCGGCACGGGGGCACCGAACCCTGAAAACATTATAATTAGGTATTTATATTTTATTAAACATGAAACATACTTTGATATTTAGCTGACCATTTCACAGAAAAACCTTCTGACAAAAATAAGATTCTGCGCGATAGGACTTCATCTGTATCGTGGTTGCGCTTGCAAACACAAATTATCACATTCGCAAACACCCAGATCCGGACCTACTACCGGTAGGTCATGAAATAATTTGTTCTTTGCGGGGATCCAACCCATAATACGCCATCAAGCCAAACGTAGGTACTGTCACACACACATGTGAAGAGAAACAGGCAAGTGTTTGAATAGTTGCTGTCCTGGATTCAGTCTTGCATCTATACTGATTGCTTGTATGAAAGGATTCTCACATCTTTTTTTCACCACACTATTGCATAAGACAATATATATTACTTAAGAAAGAAGAAAGAAAGAAAATAAAACTTAATTAAAGCGGTCATAATGGAAACAGTGACGAGGAACGTCCTAGAGAGGCCCAAAAATGGCCGGGATGTATTCTTGCATCACAGCTGACTGCTTGCATGTAAGGTATCTCTCGTTTTTTACACGCCGCACTATTGTATAAGACACTATGTGTTACCTAAAGCGGTCATAATGTAAACAGTGACGAGGAACGTTCCAGAAAGATCCCAAAACTGTCCGGGGTGCACTCTAGCGCCACGGCTGACTGCTTGCATCGTGAGATGTCTTTCGTCCTGTATCCGTTGCTCTATTGCGTTCCGCCATCTTGGTGACAGCGGGGTTATCTGAAAACAAAAGCTTGCGCGTAAAAGTAGTTCGTCAATTATTTTTATTTTTCTCATAATGTCCTTAGTCTTGAGAGTCTCAAGTTTAAGCACTTGAGGTTGTTGGGTCCGAGTTGACCAATGCTATCTGTCCCTCGAAACTGCCCGTTTAATTGGTGTTTTCGCTTAAAGACCATGGCTTAATTCAGAGAAACTTAATTCATTTAAAATAAGCTTTATTAATGTTAGACCTCTAGTGATCCTAAGCGTTTAAGGTCTTCCGTTCCATTCCTTCCTATTGGGTTTTCCTATGAAATTCTCAGTAGCAATTCGGAGCTTGGATTTGTGCCCGATTATTGGCAATAAGCTCGCCCCTATTACATGCGAACAAAACATACTGGCGAACCGCGGGTGTACAGCAGTACAACTCTGTCTTACCCTTTGAGGAATACAGGCGTGATCGTATCTTATGTACGTCCATAATAAAATCTAACCTACCTGCGTTTAAATGAACAGCACCTACCCAGAAATATATCTAATATTATTATTATCATTTTATAAAAACTGTAATAGGAATCTACAAGATTTGACGGATAACGGATAAAATACATAAATCCAATCGCAGGCGGGGATAATGGAGGCAGGTCCTGATTAATTGCTTCGCCCGCCATCTTGCGGCGAACAAATTTAATTCAAGTAAGTACGAGCGGTTTTCTAAGCCATTAGCTGAGCTCATTGCCTTATTAGGTGAGTTAGAACGATTTTCTATGAGGCTGCGTCCCGTATGAGGTACAGTGTAGAGCAGATTTATATGTACAGTCGTTTTACAATATATTTTTTTCATTATACTTACCTACTTTATGCATTTTATGAATGCGTGTTGATACATTTGAATACAGATATCAAGTTTAAATTCGAATTATTCATACGTAGTCATACTTTTTTTTATATTTTTTTATATAGCCTCTTTTGTGTTCCATTACAGGGCAAAGGCCTTCCCATCTTAGTCCAGGACTCTCTATCCTGAGCTTCTTCATACCACTTTGGCAAAAAGCGATCAAGATCATCTCGTCAACTCGCCATACGAACGTGTCGTAAATACCTACTGCAACACGAACAGTCAAAATACAAAATCAAACCAAATCATATAATAACAATTTATTATTGGATAGGTGACCATCACATGTGTACAAAGTTGCACCACCAAAGAAAATACATATACACGAGTGCAAGTAGGGTAAATAGACAATTTTATTTTAGTTTAGCAACACAGAGAACCAAATAAATTATTTGTATCATATAATATATGATTTTGTTTCGTGTACAGTACTTGTAAATATTTCATAGTGTTTGTTATTTATTTTATGTTATAATATTTTTTCTAGTTCTAAACATTGTACTTACTACTAATTTACTATAATTAATAATGATTTTTTTTTGTATCGATTTAGGCTGATGGCTTTGTGCCAAGGCCCAAATAAATTAAAAAATATATATATATATTTTCGTAATACCCTCCGAAGCATTTAGAAATAAAAGAAATTTCAAATAATTGTGTCATGGAACGTTGTGTGTGTCATAGTGTGTGTCCCACTAGCGCGTGCTGGGCGCTGGTGTCCTCAGTATTATATATTAGTCTATGGGTATCCTGGTTTCCGGGTGTGATTGACATGACAAGATGAACATTATGATAAATTGTTTTGTGTGTGTTGTGTTATCTTATATTAAGGTAAGTAAAAGTATTGCACATAAAAACTATTTAAAATTAAGTATGTTGGTGGGTGTATATGCTATTAGGGTGTTGCGGGTGATTTTAGGGTGTGCTTTCTTTGTCAATCATGTATTGATTTGAGCAATAAAAGTTTAGACGAAATCTCAGAAACTATAAATTTGACATGTATGACCCCGACTATAGGCCACGGGAAAGCAAATGTGGTTTTTAGTACGTACGAGGTACGAATCCGTCATCCCTGCCGCTTGACGATGTTTTCGTACAAATAATTAAAATAACTAAAAAACCCGACTGCATAAAAACACTAAAAAAACTAAAAAGACAAAAACAAGTCTAGTAGTCCAGACCTATGTAAAGTAATATTGAATAACTACACCATTTAAATGTTTTCATGATCGATAAATACATAAAATAATAAATTATAACGTAGAATAAAGTCAATCTTGCAGTCGGGACCCATTACTGGGAATTTTAGAGACGGTCACGATTTTGAATGGGTCCCGACGGCAAGATTGACTTTATTCTACGTTATAATTTATTATTTTATGTATTTATCGATCATGAAAACATTTAAATGGTGTAGTTATTCAATATTACTTTACATAGGTCTGGACTACTAGACTTGTTTTTGTCTTTTTAGTTTTTTTAGTGTTTTTATGCAGTCGGGTTTTTTAGTTATTTTAATTACGTAACTTGTTTCCGGATTTTTAGTGCAAAACTACGAAAAATCTGCAGACGCTTAATTTAAAACTAAGGTGTGTTATTTACATGTGCAAGATTTCGCAAACGATTTAATTCTTGTAACGAATTGAGGTCATGAGGGTTATTCAGAAGTCTTCTTGGATCTAACGTACGTTTGGCTGGTCACACACAACGCACGAATACTACGAGAGATGAAGATGATTTTGAATTTACTAGAACTATCTAAATACTAAGAAAGAAACTAAATAATATAAATAATAGGAAGGAATATATATTTATGTGCAAGTAATGTGTGATGAATGCATGAATTGATATATTTGATTATAATATGTATTTAAGTCATTTATTTCAGTTATGTAATGGTTTACTATGTGTATGTGAGTCACCCACATATTACGTAAGTAAAGAAAACTAAATAGGTACATAAGGACAGTAACAATAATTCAGAATGCTTGATAAATAAATTATAACAAACAAATCGTATTTCCTAACCTCAATCTAAAACTACCTACGGACATTAACGAAGAAATTATTTATATGAAACACATAACCCTCCTCCTTCGGCAGTCGGGTAAAAAGTAGATGATTTCCTACAAGTCCCTTAACAATAAAGTAATGTAATGCTTTCGCTAATTGCTACCGAAAATTTGAGAATACATGATACGGAATGCTCAAAACATATTTTTCAGCCCACGCATTAAAGCGCATAAAATCCGCCATTTTGTTTTTTTTTTAATTTCATGTACCCAGTGACACTCGTGCCATCAAGACAAATCTAATGAGGTATCATTTATCTAAATCGGTTGCACCGTTGAATAGTTACGAGCGGACATAGGAACGGACGGACATACATACATACATACATACATACACGTCAAACACATAACCCTCCTCCTTCGGCAGTCGGGTAAAAAATAGGTAGGTCTCCTCAGTATATCGGTCATCCGCTAGGAGAGGATTTAGGGAAATTCCAACATGGTTAGGAAGAACAAAAAATACACGGGTAACGCCATGGGACACAGCTACTTAGGAATATAATCCAATGTACAAAGCTTCTCTACAAATTGTGTACATTACAGTACCTACTCATAATATTAATTTTGCCGAGTCGACTAGTAAATTATTTGTTTATCTTTTAGTTTCTCAAGCAATGTTGACGTAGATGGATGGTCCATCTAATTGCTACTCCATTATTAAGATAAAAGCAAATTGCATTACGTAATGCGTACTCCAACGAAAATGATATTTTGTTTGAAAAAATTAAGGCTTTCAGGGTTAAAATATGAAACAAGGCATGTCTTAGAAATATCTTAATGGAAAATTAAATATTAAAAACCTGCATGCTTTAGAGATTTTTCTCGGCGGTAAGTGAAGTCTGCCAACCCGTACTAGGCCAGCGTGGTGGACTACAGCCTAATCCCCCTCAATATGAGAGGAGACCCGTGCCCAGCAGTGGGACAGTATATTATGGTTTGATGATGATAATGATGTGTTTGAATTTCAAATATCTTATTATGAATAACTTAACTTATGTCCTTATTTAAAATTACGTAAATAATACATAATATTGTTTTATTTCAACATGAGATGGTTCTCATAACAATTTACTCTGTGGTATGTTTAAAGTTACAAACTATTTTCTTGGCATCCGTACCGCCTCTAGAATGCAATTAGAAAATGTAATTATTATCCTAGCTTCCATCTGTGTAAACCGTTCGTAAATTGAATCAGAAATTACTTTCCCTCTTTCTTGTGATAAGTTAGAATCTAAAATTACATAAAGTTATTTTGAAAAGGAAAAATCAAAACAAAAACAAAAATTACAAAAGATAATAAATAAATATTCTTGGACAAATTTACACAGCACCATCTAGTCCCAAACTAAGCAGAGCTTGTACTATAGGTACTAAACAATGGATATAACACTTAAATACTTTTTATTTGTAAATACATACTTATAATACATAAGAAACACCCACGATTAAACAAAGTTTCACAGAAATGCTGTAAAAAACGATTTATTGTACAGAATATAGAAAAATAACAAAACGAAATTGTCACTCCAGGCGTCAAAGTACTTCTCCACGTCGCTGTCCTCAGTTCACGTCAGGATAACGTTCCCAAGTTTTAAGTTATATTTACCACTAATTTCCTTTTCCAAAAAAAGAACAGGGTACTGAATTGACTGTACCTACTGATTTTTTCTTAGTTTGTCTTTTTTAATGAGCCCAATGACAGTGTCTCTCTTCTATTTATAATTATATTGCTTTTTTGTATTTTTGGAGTAATTGATGACACAATTTCAGATATTATGAAAAAGATTATAGAGCAAAAATTTTGACAATACCAGATGACATTACTTATCGATATTCAATGTAGACACGGACTGACGGGACATGTCCAGTGTAAATTAATGTTATCATTGTAAATTAAATTATTTAAATACAGGGCTCAGGCCACACCGCCGGCGGGTAGGATTAATATTTTACTACCTGCCGGGTAAATTAATATTTGTTGTGTGACGATAACATGGTCCCAACTTTTTTGCCCGGCAGTGTACTATACTAGTTCGATTACGAGTCATTAGGTAGGTGTTGTCAAGTGCAATAGGTTGGTAATATGTGCTTCGAATAGCGTGGGCGTCGTCACGGGCGTCACGGTCACGACACGGATACGACACGGGTCCACTTATTGACTTGGATCTAATAATAATAAATTATTTTGGGCTGCTTAGGTTGTGTGTGGAGTTAGTGGGGATTCAAGGCTGTTTTCACGATAGAATTACTATGTCATTGTTTGTAGGATTCATTACAACTAAGTATAGCGTTTTCTCTGGTCTCGCTATAAATCAGGCTGACTGCATAATAAAGACGTTTAATTTGTTAATTATTAAGTAATTATGTAATTGACTTATTAGCTTAGTGTTCGTGAGTGCGCCTGCTGTGCTTTAGGTCCTGGCATCGATTCTCAGGTCATATAGTGTTATTAGAGCCTGTGTTCCCCACGTGCGCGATGTTATGTTGTTGTATTATGATTAATTATGCGGATAATGTAGTGGGCTGCAATATTGTTAATATTTTGTATTATCTCTTCTCTGCGCCAACACATATTGTAGCTGTGTATTGTCCCTGAATCATCATTAACCCATATACTGTCCCACTGCTGGGCACGGGTTTCCTCTCATATTGAGTGGGATTAAGCTATAAGGTCCACCACGCTGGCCTAGTGCGGGTTGGCAGACTTCACAAACCGTCGAGAAAAATCTCAAAGGTGCAGGTTTCCTCACGATGTTTTCCTTCACCGTTAAAGCGAGTGATAATTAATTATGGATACGCACATGAATTCGAAAAGTCAGAGGTGCTTGCCTTGGCAGTCCAATGGTCATACCACTAGGCTATCACACTTATATTGTCCCTAAATAAATAAAATAAAATAAAAGTTAGTATACGCGTACTAGATTGGGAAACTCTGATCTAAACCACAGTTCTGTATAAATAGTGAAAGTTTTAAACTACAGCAGCTCATATACCGTTGTTGACTTGCATAACTTGTTACTGGGAAGTGGGAACGTTTTACTGTATTTACAGTAGAGAAGTAGGTTTTATGTTTAAAACTATAAACGTTAAAATTACAATGAGTTAGTAGTGGGTACTGATTTTCTCCGGAGCACATATAATGTATCATTGTCAACATCATTACAGCCACAAAGACGATGACTGTGGTCTAGTGGTTCGAGTGTCGGACTGCTAATCACGAGGTCGTGGGTTCGATTCCCTCAGGACACAAATATTTATGTAATGAACATAAGTGTTTGTGTTTATTTGGGTGTTTCTTATGTATTATAAGTATGTATTTACAAAGAAAGTAAACAAGTATTATACCCATAATACAAGTTCTACTTAGTGTGGGGTTAGATAGTGATGTGTAAAAAGTCCCAAAATATTTATTTGAAATTTGAAATCTGTTTGCCATACTCGCTGCGCTTGGCAATCGTGTTGTGTAATGTACATATGTTATCATATAAATTATAAATATTAAAACTACCTTAGGTATTGATCTTCCTAAGTAGTACCTAATTGCAAGCGTGGATGTAGCTACCTCTGCTCATACTTCAGAGTTCCTCTGGAACTATAGCAGCATGGCAACGTCTGTCTTTGTACGAAGGACAATTGCCAAAATACCAGCCCGCCTAGTTTGGCGGTTGGTTAAATAATTTATATGTACCTGTAGCCATAGCTTATACAGTGTATACTTATATTTTTCATTCTGTCTCTGTGACTTTTTATGGTGAGAAATAAACAGTAGTGTGTGTGTCCTGTGAATTAGGTTCACCCTCTATTACCTACGTGAGAGTCTGAAATGTACCATCAACTTGCTTTGAGCTGTGTTGTGTTTCTTACGGTAAGCAAGGTTGCTCCGCGAGGAAACGTTGTGTTGGCATCTCTTTCGTTTTACAGGGTCGGTAACGCGCAAGTGATGCCCTTGGTGTTACAAACGTCTATAGACTATGGTAACCGCTTACCATCAGGTGGGCCGTGTTTGCCACCTTAGTGGTTTATAAAAAACAAACTGTATGTATATCGGTATACTACGCCTAGCCTTGCAGGGAATATAGGCTTGAAAGTATATTACATATTTATCATCAACCAATATACTGTCCCATTGTTGGGCACGGGTTTACGGGTCAGATTGAGAGGAATTATGCTATAGTCCACCACGCTGACCTAGTGCGGGTTGGCAGATTTCACGCACCGTCGAGAAAAATCTCTAGGCCATGCAGGTTTCCTCACGATGATATTTTCCTTCACCGTTTAAGCGAGTGATAAGTAATTAATTATTAATACGTACATGAAATCGAATAGACAGAGGTGCCTGCCTTGGATTCGAACTCGAGACCTCTGACTTGGCAGTCCGATGGTTATGTCACTATCACTTCGATTAGATAATTATTTACGCTCGCTCCAAATATTTTTCTTCATAACGCAAACAGGGTCAACCGTTTGCGAAACCCTACATGGTTCCGCACCCTGCTGACACTTTCCTATCGACTTTTCAGGGTTGTCACTACCCTCAAGGTGGACATATTGATAGTCAATATGGCCGCCTGGAATTGACGAGGGTCGAAAAATTTAAGGGCAGCACTATCGGAGGATTATATGACGACGAATTTGTAAATGAATTCGGCGTTCATGAAATTGGGTTTGTTTTGACAATAGGTACTTACTTACATAATTTATCATTGAACTTTGTCTCATTCAATTGTCTGGTGATTTCGAATTGGTATTGGGTTTTGGTAATAGGTTCGCCCCCTATTACATGGGACTTAAAGATATCAGCGAACTGTGGGTGTACATTTTGTACACTTCTACCTAATCCTGCGGGGAATACAAGCCAGGCAATCGGTCCATGATATTCCCAGCATTTGCCTCCAGCACTACATCCCCAGTGCGTCTAATTTTTCTCTTTTAGAAAAATGGGGAACAACTGTACGACCAATTACTAGGCAAAACGATCTATAAAATAAGTCCTTTCCTGAGGAAGTCCCTCCAGAATTTACTGATAAATAAAATGGAATGCTTGCGTTTAGAACTGTTTTACACAGTCGTAACCTTTTTCATGACTATGCACAGGACTCATAACAATATAGGATACCGCATCATATATAGTTGTTTTTATCTTTATTTTACCGAGTAACATCAAATTGCTTCAATGTTCCAAATGTAATAAGTGTAGTTCGATTTTCTATTTGTCCTAGGTTTTTCTATTAAATTATTTCTAGCAGCTCGGAGTTAAGATAACTGGCAGGTTCATTATAATAAGGTTAGCTTATATAAGACCTAAAATTGTCGGGCGAGCTGTCGGTGTACTTAAGTATAACTCTGCCTAACTCTTTAGGAAATACAGGCATGGTGGTATCGCCATATATACAGCTACAGTATAAGTATAATGTTTTTGTCCAAATTTAAGTTGGGAGAGGAACCTAGAATGGAGCAAATGTCCGTTCTGTTATTACTTTTGTTGTCTACATAAACACATATTTACTTAATACGTATATATGTATGTAATATATGTAGAGGGTGTACTAGTTTTATATGTTTGTCGTATCTATTTCGTATGTACGATAAACATATAAAATAAAGTCTGAAATGAAGCAAAATGGTACTATGAATGTAATGACTATTTGGACGAACACTAAAAGTTTCGGTTGCTTAGTTTTATAAATGTTGATACTATGTATTTTCGCAAGGAAAAAAATCATGTAAAAGGGTGTTTTGAGACAAAAGGTAGCCCTTTCCAAACCCTTCTCTAAGATCCAAATTTCATCAAAATCAATCTAAGAGAGGTAGGGAATATTGGGAGTAATTCCACACAAATTGGAGCTGCCCGTACAAAATTGAAGTGAAATAATATCTGCTTTGAGCTGTGTTGTGTTCCTTACGGTAAGCAAGGTTGCCAGCGCTCCGCGAGGAAACGTTGGCAGTGAGGGGATTTTAAGTCTTATACTGCTAACCCAACTATACCTCTGTCGTTTTACACGATCGGCAACGCGCAAGTGACACCTCTGGTGTTGCAAGCGTCTAAAAGCTTACCATCAGGTGGGCCGTATACATGTTTGCGACTTTATTAGTATAAAAAAAAAACAAATTTGGTTCAGCGATTTAGGGGTGACGGTGTAACAGACAGGCAGTTACTTTCACATTTATAATATCAGTAGGGATTAGACATTAAAAATCAATCAAATTATTACGGATTTTATTGTGGTGTATTGAAATTGTATGTAAACTCGACCTGGGAATTGATCTCAAAACTTCACGCCCAGCAGCAGTGCTTGCAACTATACCAATGAGGCATTTATTGGAAACTCTTTAAGGAACTACCTATCGCCTTGTTTAAAAAACATCTAAAAATGTACCTCGCGAGCAAATGTTATTACAGCCTGGCTGAATTTCTTAACGAAAAATAACTTTAACAATGTTAAAGCTGCTAAACATATCATTTATGACACTTCTCTATGATATTATAATTTTAATGTTCCAAATATTACCAGACATAATTTATGCTATTGTTGTCTATTTATAGTATTAATGTTAATGTATTTTTATATTTGTCTTTTAGGTATGTTTTAAAGATTAGAGTTTTATAGTAATATTAAACAACAAATTCAGGCTACCGGCCTCTAAACATTTATGTACGCCATTAGTGGCAAAACATGTAGCTACGTAACTGAGTTTTGTAAAAAGATCATGCATGCAAACAATGTATTTTGTCTTGTACTGTACCACTCATGTTTTAACATAATAAACTATCTTTATCTTTATCTTTAACTCCTTAAATGTTTTTTTTTATATGTTTAGTTCAAAATTTTTATAGACAGCTATTTATAAATATGATAAAGTCCTACCTAATTTAGTGGGGTTCTTTTTTATAAATTATTATACAGCGCTTAATATCGTTTTAAAGTCTACTAAGTTGGTCTAGTCGAACTTTAGTACGAGCCCTTAGCAATAAAGAAAATTCAAGCTACACGTGTTGTTGGTAAAGTTCGTAGCACCGTAGCGAGAGCTCCGTAGCGTCGTAGCAGCACTACATTGTAGCGCGTAGCACTTGTTTTATGGACTTGCGAGCGTGCTTATTAAGTTTTGTTTAACACGAGAAATAAATGTGCATGTATGAGTATTGTTATAATGTTTATACTATAAGTTAGAAATTGCATGTATATAATGAATTCCTGAGCTATTTTCTTGTTAAATTATATCATTAAAGAAGTTAAAATTAATGTTTTGATCATAAAACGTCAACCTAAATTGAATGAGATCAAATAATGTGTTAAAATCGTCATGGTTGAGAGTGGTTTCAGCCTAAAAACACACAGCCATCCCTAGTACATTGAGGAGAGGCTACAAGATCTCAAAATAAACGCGTATTTACTTAATCTTATTTTTTCCTGTCACTGACATCATTTTATTAAGATCACGTTCCTAATTCAAAATGAATGGAAATAAAAATAAAATTTTATAACTGCCAAAATCTGTTTCCAATATATTTATATCAAACGATTAGCTCAATATAATATTGCACCCAAAAATACTCGTAACTAAAGGAAATACATATTAACAAAAGAACGCAACAATTCACCTATATTGCTGCATGAATTACATTTCAAATTTCCAGTTGAAATGCTGAAAGTTTATGTGAAATTGTCGGCGAACATTTTTCAACCAGAACCATTTAAATTCAGATTTCGAACTGAAAAAGGGGTCGTCAACCGTAGGTGTTTGTAATTATTTTTAGGTTTGATGTTTTGTGCGGGGAAATTGGCTTTTCTTTGTCAACATTGGCTTGTCATTCGCCTGACACCGTATGTAATCTATTTATTTATAGACGTTGAAATTTTCTTGCTGAAGAAATAGGCAAAATATTTGTTGCTGAAATGTCTAGGTAGATCAATTGTATGTCATAACTTCAATACTATCACACCTGTATTCCTCGGAGGGTTAGGTAGAGTTGTATCAATGTACAGACGCCAGCGGGTCAAGCTATCCAAAATTGTCAAATTTTCCACAATTGAGCATGAACCTTCATCATCATCAACCCATATACTATCCCACTGCTGGGCACGGGTCTCCTCTTAGATTGAGAGGGATTAGTCTATAGTCCACCATGCTGGCCTAGTGCGGGTTGGCAGACTTCACACACTTTTTCTTTTTCATATTAATATTATTAATGCCGACGTTTCGAACCCTTTACAGCGTCCATGGTTACGGGTAGACTGAGGTGGTGGGCGTCTTGATGTTATAATAACTGACAGCTACCCTACATTTTTGTTAATTAATGGCGATCCGATTCACGCAGAACGAGCTCACCGTATCTTTTGGTCTTGCAGTCGTAGGCCTAGATTGTGATATAATGGAATCTATAATAGGATTCCAAGTAGGTGGTAAAAACATCTTCGCTATTGAATTAAGGATGATTTTTAATGTCAATAGCTTCATGAATCATCCTGGGTAGGTATCAACTTTGTAAAGGGTCCGAAATATTGGTATAAATAATATCAATATAACGCGATAAAATCCGTATCTACTTAGCCGGTAACACTCAGTGCTGAGTGAAGGCCTCTTCTCTACCCCGCCACCAATCAGTGGGTGCGACTTGCTCAAGATCGGCAAAATCCGTATATAGTAGCTTTATTTCAGTGGGATAGTAATAGAAAATAATGTCTCTCGGAACTCGTACATCATCATCATCAGCCTATATTAGTCCACTGCTGAACGTAGGCCTCTCCTAGTGAACACCAGACACACATTGCAATTTTATTTCACCTCTATCTTACTCGAAAATGTAATACATCTTACATTTTTACTGCAATGCAGTTTAAAACCGAACCAATGTGAAATGCTACAGACGCTAGCACATCAAGCTACCCCAATCTGTTTGATATTTATTTGATAGATTTTCAACGTTAAAGCATTGTAATAAGGTTCATAGTCAATTGGGAAAATTTGACAGTTTTGGATAGCTTGACCTGCCTGCGTCTGTACAATAATTAAAAAAAAGATTTACAATAGTAAACAAAGCACTTTAAAATAATCTCTTTCTACATAGGATCTCTGAGCCATATTATTATTAAACTATGAAAATCTCAACCTCTGTCGTTTCACGTGGCAAACGCTGCCATTCCCGCAATGTTGGCGAATTCTTAACATGAAATCAAAGGACGGTATTCCTTGAGGAATGCAAAGAATTTGCGGCGCTCGCGGAGTGGCAACCCTGTCCTGTCTTTGTCATGCTAAAACACATCGCGACGAGATTCTCGTCTAAAAAGTTTCATTCAAATTGAGTTCATTTGCATATTCCATATTCTACAGCTCTTTGCTAAACAGAATATGTGGGGTGAACCACAGGAGAGCTGTTAAAAATAAAACGGTCTATAATATTTTATAATTGCACAAACCGCCTCGTTAGTCTAGAGGTTCTAAGCGCAACTGCTACGCTACAGATCCTGTATTCGATTCCCAGGTCAAGCAAAGTGTTATTATTGGGTTTTATATGGAATTCTCAGTAGCAGCTCGCAGTTTGGATTTGTACTCGGTTCACGGAAATAAGCTCGCTCCATTACATATTACATGGGACCTAAACATATCGGCGAACTGTGGGTGTATATTGGTACACCTCTGCGTTCGAGGAATGCAGCCGTGATGGTATGTATGTACGTAAAGAATTCTTTTAAAAGGAATCAAAAGCATATTCAAAGATTCATATACCATCCAGAATTTGGTTATTTTTATCCTTAAAATCGACACCGTGGTAGGTACTTTAGAATATGTATATAGGGTCTAATAGTTTCTGACTTTCCCTTAACTGGGGTGCCTCAAAAGTAGTGTGGATAGGTTTTTGCTAAGGATTTTTTGTAGTATAAAGAAATGGTAGATGACGCTAGGCTGCCGTAATCGCTTAACAGGTGGGCCGTATATTTTATAAAAATAAATAAACTAACCGCTCTTAAGATTCCTGTGTCTTACATTTTTTTATAGCACGGATAATCCTCATGGATCCTCCACCACCCGAGGAGGAGGCAGGGTATGTCGGACTCATACCGACTAAAAACCGCACTTGCCTTCACCTACCCTATAGTCATGGCTCCGTGAAATTCGCCATGACCATGACAGGCTGTGATCCAGAAGTCGCTAGAAGAACCCTGTCAGTTAGCGAGGCCTTGCCACCTATATATACTTGTAGAAAAGAGCTTAGCTTAGCTTTCAAAAATAAAAAAATACAAATAAAATAAACTTTTTTTATACCACTAAGGTGGCAAACAAGCATACGCCCCACCTGATGGTAAGCGGTTACCGTAGCCTATAGACGCTTGGAACACCAGGCGTTTCACTTTTCTGTTGCAAACCCTGTAAAACGAAAGAGGAATAGTTCGGTTGGTAGTATAAGGGTCATAGGCCCGCACTACCAACACGTTTCCTCGCGGAGCACTGGCAACCTTGCTCACCGTAAGAAACACAACACAGCTCAAAGCAGTGTTATTTCACTTCGTTTTCTGCAAGGCGGAGGTACTTCCCCAGACGGACAGCTCCTATTTAAGTAAAATTACTCCCACTATGCCCTACCTCTCTTAAAAGTTACGCAAAGTATGTAAATACTGGATGTACAACATATATTTTAAATTTGTTTTATGTCATTCCTGGTGAAATTAAACTGCGTCAAAGGGTTGTCGCAGTTATTAAAGCAAAGCATGTAAGGTATTACTTTAGTCCAGCGATATGTGAGTTAAATACAGAAACAAATTATTGCAATTTTTAGGCGAGATTAGCGATGGGCAACTCGAGTTATCTAACTCGAGTAACTCGGGTCAGACCGTAAGCGAGTCAGCCCGAGTCAAAATATCTGTAAACCGAGTTGAACCGGAGAGCGCCCGCGGTGAGCGGTGCGGTGGGTAGGCGGCCCGCGGCTAGCCCCCGAGCCGGGGGCCCGCAAGTCGCGAGGCCCGAACGACTCCGAGCGAGCCCGAATTTACGTAGCAAACTAGCAACCCGCGGAACGATGCACCGAGTTGAGCATTTACTGACTCGGACGGACGAAGCGGCGACGCGACGGACCTTAAGGCAGACCGAGTCGGGTCAACACGAGTTGGTATGCGAGTCAACTCGAGTTACTCGAGTTGCCAAAAAGTCGACTCGGCCCATCGCTGGGCGAGATTCTTTAGAGGGAAGCTAGCGTTACGTGTCGTTAACACTAACCTAATATCATATGCTATCTATCGTTGAATTATATGGTTATGGGTAGACTGTCTGACCAGTCTACCCGTGACTATGGACGCTGTAAAGGGTCCGAAACGTCTGGATTAATAATATTAATATATCGATATTACGATAAAATCCGTAAAAAGTAGTTTTATTTCAATGTATTCATTTAAATTTCATTTAAAGCAGCCTTTTAAGGCTAGCCTTTTCAATAGACTTCAAAATGTTGAAATGTTTTTAGTGTTTGTTACACGGTATATTCGTCGATAGTGAATTTATTACAATGATTCTTTTTACAGAATATATTTATTGGGCTTTATAAACTTGGTTGATTGTTGATAAAATGGATGGTTAGTCTAGTGGTCCTCTGTGCGATTGCTACGATAGAGCTTTTAGGTTCAATTCCCAGGTTGAGCAAAGTGTTATTGGGTTTTTTATGAAATTCTCAGCAATTCGGAGTTCTGATAATAGGCTCGCCCTTTATTACATGGGACGTACGCTTCTGCCTAAGTCGCCGGGGAATATGGGCGTGATGGTATTTTATTGTTATATTTTTTTAATAAAGATTCACTTATTTTTTCACAATAAAAATCTCGTCCGTAAATTCGGCGAAAAATTCTCAACAAAGAATTCCCAGAATATTTGTACTGATATGAAAGAGAAGCAAAAATTCGTAGCCAAACAAAATATTTCGATCAAAAAGCATAAAACGAACGCCCACTGCATATCGGAAATATTGAATTCTCAGTGTAATTGAAATCATGTACGTATTCATACAAACTAGTGGTTCCATGGTGGCTGAAATTACACCTTTTTAAGTTTTAATGTTACAGAACCTTTTTTTTTCGTATTAAAAAAAATCAATTGACGTATTCACATTAAGTAGATATGGTTGACATTGACAGCTCGAACTTAAACAATGAATATTTTATTTTATTGAATTTAAGGAATTTGTAACATTTAATATACAAACATTTTAGCTTTCTGCACTCATGTAATTTTTAACATTCAGTTTTACAGGGTCGGCAACGCGCAAGTAATATCCTTTTTTTTTTTTCGGATGGAGAAATGCGCCGCTCGGGGACGCAGGACGGTTATGTCAGACTCTCCGGCCAGGTGGCTAGCATACCGACTAAAACCACCACCACTCACCACCTTCCGCATAGTGGTGGGATCACGGGAAACGCTCTCGTATGCTTGTTTACCACGTTAATGGTATATTAAAGAAAAAATAAATAAAAATGTGATAAGGTAACTCTCGACAGAACTCACTTTGGTCCCAAGTGACGTTCTTTTATGTAGCTTATCTCAGTCGAATACGGCACGCCTCATGTAAAATTTTCTTCCAATAGATTAGGTGGGGCGTTATAAAATCCCTATGCCCACGACGCGTCGTCCCTTCTCAAATGCACTGCAATTTATCATGCTCCCTCTCGTTATTCAAGAATTTCAGCAATTTGTTAGGGTGATACCGTCTTAGGGTGCAATAATGTTTGAGATTACGTTACGATATTATGAATGGTGGTGATTATATAAATGGTGGTTTTACCGTAGGCTCCTCAGTGTACTGTCTACCGTATATATGTTATTTATTTTTCTGACTCATACCTACCGGTGAATTATGGGTGTACATTGGTACACCTTTGCCTACCCTTCGGGGATTAAAGGCGTTTTTTACTGTCATTGGTCTAGTGGATACTGTCTCCGGTCCTGAATTCGATTCTCAAGCAAATAACTACTAGGTTTTTCTATGAAATTCCCAGTATTAGCTCGGAGTTTGGATTTCTGTCCAGTTCATGCCAATGCTTGTCCCTTATTACATAGGATAGGATCTAAAACTTACTATCAATTTTATTCAATATCAATACAATATTACTGCTGACCTGAGAATTGAATCCAGGATCTTGCGGTGCTTGAATAAATTCCTACTATTCCCTACTAATATTATAAATGCGAAAGTAATAACGACTGAGTTTGTCTGTTACGTTTTCACGAATAAACCGCTGAACTGATTTTGTGAAAATTTTGGTACTGAGATAGATTAGACCTTGGATCTTGGAACACTTTGTCTCCAAAAGCCTTTTGAGATGCGAGTGAAACGGGCAAAAGCTGCTACATTATAATCATATACTCTTTACCTGTAAAAATTACAATCAAAACATACACAAAGGCTGTCTACATAATTATTAAGTATCGTATTATTATTGCAAACCGCAGTGTGGTAGGCACACGCCGCAGGGCAGAGTGGCGGTGACGTCACAGTATTCATGTGCGTGACGCTTACGCCGGTATTCTGCTGATATTTTAACCATTGTTATTGCAGTGTTGTTGACGATACATTGTCAGAAAACGTAAAGTTATATCATATAACTCTGGTATACTATAGTGGGTGTGCCTCGTTAGTCCAGTGCTCTTAAGCACGCCTGCTACACTAGATGTCCTGGGTTTGATTCCCAGGTCAAGCAGTGTTGCCATAGTGGGAGTAATTCCACTCAAATTGGAGCTGCTCGACTGGGGAAGTACTTCCGCCGAAGTTGTGTTCTTTACGGTGAGTAAGGTTGCCAGTGCTCCGCGAGGAAACGTCAGTGTTGGCAGTGGACTTTGACCCGTATATTGCCAAGCCAAGTATTCCTCTTTCTTTTTACAGAGTCGTCAACGCGCAAATGATACCCCTGATGTTGCAAGCGTCTATAGGCTACAGTAACCGCTTACCATGAGGTGGGCCATATGCTTGTCACCTTATTGGTATAAAAAAAATGCCCAACAATTTCACAGGCTACATTGTCCTTCAAACCGGAACACAATAATGACAGTACGTTATTGCTAAGCGTGATTTTTAGCAACACGGTGGTACAGTCAACAAAAGAGTTTCGTATACAGGTAGCGTTTTTTTTTTTTTTTTTTTTTTTTTTATAACGGACATAGTTTTTAGCTCGAGGGAGCTTTAAAAACTTAACCGGACTAGGTGGCGAGGCACCAAATGCCTCCAGCCAGGGGCAACTTATAAACTAAGCAACACAGCTAAGGGCGTCCCCTGCGGGACACGGACCTCGGCTTAGGGCGTTGCTGGGGGGGCAGCTAGGGACGGCTGGATCTGGGTTTAAATTATTTAGGGGCGAATTTAAAGCTACTGGCTCGGCACGGGCCGGCTCGAGCAAGGGACGGGGAGGATTACCGTTAAGGGGTCTTCGCGACGGGCCTCGCCGGCGAGGACGGTATATCGGGCGGCGTTTTTGTGCGTGTGTTTTGAGAGTGCTAGTCACTCTGTTTGACTCCTGCGCTAGGGTGATTTGGTCGTCAGGGTAAGTGAGTGCGTGCCTTGGGCGGCGCACTCTACTTATCTGAGAGGGTTTGTAGTCTACGCTGCTGACCACAAGGGGATTAGGGTGAAGGGGGGCCAAATCGAAATAGCGCTTAGAGGCGCGTTTCATAAACTGCTTGATGGTAGGCAGTTTTAGGTCTAAGTGAAGGTCCCTATTGCGCACGTACCAAGGGGCGCCCGTGGCTTTGCGCATGAATCGGTTTTGGAGGGTCTGCATCCTATGGATAGCGGGACTTTCTATGTGAGCGAATACGACACTCGCATAGGTCATGATGGGGCGAATACACATCACGTAAATTCTCACCTTGTATTTAAGGGAGAGTTTACTGCGTGCATTGAGCATGCCATGTAGACGTCCTAGAGCAAAAGCGGCGCGCGAACGCACCGTTTTTATGTGCTCTCGGAACGTAAGTCGGTAATCTAGAACCACGCCCAGGTATTTGGCTTTCTTTTCCCAAGGGATCTGTTGGCCGAAGAGGGAGATGGGTTGGGCTTGAGCGGAGAGGTCAGAACTCTTGTGAAAGAGAACCGCCGCGCTCTTGGAGGGATTCACCTCTATTCTCCATTTCCTGAACCACTTCCCTAGGGCATTGACCGAGGATTGGAGAATTTTGGTGATGTTTGTTAGGCTGATGCCGGAATAATATATAGCCGTGTCGTCAGCGAATAGAGCCAACTGCGACTTGGATCTTTTTGGAATATCGCTGGTGTACAGCGTGAAAAGGAGAGGGGAGAGCACGGAGCCCTGAGGGACTCCGGCTCGGATAGGATGGGGTACAGGTAGCGAACGAAATCTGCATCTTTATACAGATTGTGATTTAAATAAAAACCCTTTGAAATAAAACTACTTTTTACGGATTTTATCGCGTATATTGATATTATTAATCCCGACGTTTCGGACCCTTTACAGCGTCCATGGTCACGGGTAGACTACGGGTCCGAAACGTCGGGATTAATAATATCAATATACGCGATAAAATCCGTAAAAAGTAGTTTTATTTCAATGTATAATATTCGCGTAAATGTCAGAAATCAATATGTTAGCCAAAAACCCTTTGGTTTGATGTGTAGCAGCTTACAATACCTGCGTTTTGACACATATTGCGTGATACATGATTACACAATCTTTAATAAAACACGATGTTTAATTAGCTGCCTGTATACTTAACTCTTTTGTTGACTGTACCAACCCAGATTAACTTTGTAGACCCTACCACCTAAAAACCTTTCTACCACTTTGTATTTAGTCTTTTGGTAAAGATCCCCCTTAAAGTGGGTAATGATCTTTCTTCCCATCACAATAAACAAGAGTGAACCACAGGGTCAAACGCGCCGCATCTATAGACACGATAAATAGATTTACAAGAGGTCTATTACGCTGGTTCTATTACAAGGAGAGAGCAAAGGTGAATAGTAAATTACACTAAATTCCTGGAACCCTTGTGGTTGGCCAAGAGGTAGACAAAATTGTACCGTATAAATGGTTTAAACACGTAGGTATTTGTATTTTGTATAAGTTTATTTATTTCAAATCAAATCAAATCAATTTTATTGCATTCCGTAATGTATACAGGTGGTCAGCTTATATTTCTTGAAACAATTATGGACCCTGTCGGGCACAGCATAGTTTAGTATGAGAGAGGAAGAATTGCTAATTGATATAAATTTATTCTTTTAATTTAATTTACAATATTTTATAGTTTTTATTTTTGTATTATAATTTGTCGTATTTTCACTTATTGTCACACTATTATTATATTATTAAAGAATAATAATGTAATCATTGTAATTTTTATTATAATTTTTGTTTTATTATTTGCACTATTCATAAATATAAGTTATTGTATTATTTATATAAAGAATTGTAAAATAGTTTGCTTAATTTATTGAAAATGTTATCCATATAACTAATTTTTTTTTATTATTTTTATTGTATTATAATATGTGAGTAATTCTTTTATATTAAATGTAATTTTATTATTCCTTAATTAGTTTAATATTATTTATTGGTAATTATATATTTGTGGTATTTGTAAGTTTACAATCTATCATTTGTTTATGTACCTGCTTATAATTTATAGTCTTTTTAATAACGTAATTACGTATCGTCAAGATATTCTTTTATACTATAGTAGCTTTTTTTTATCAAAAACTGTTTTATTTTATTAACAAATATATGAAACTTATTTTCTTTTTTTATGATGTCTGGTAACTTATATATATATATATATTTATTTATTTTATTATTATTATTCATAGTAATGTATCTAAACATTTTAGAAAAAGAAAGATTGACTTAGTTTCAAGGACCTTTAAAGGAGTTTTTTTATGCCATGCATATGACGATGAATTTCCAATATAATAAGAATCTTCATCATCAATTCGGTTCAGGTAATTCGGAGGTACTCGTATCTATAGCCAAGAAATACAGACAAAGTGAGAACCATCTTGATTTTATAGTCGGTTAAATTTCACTGATTCTGACCAGCATCCCTGAGATTTAGACACGTCATAAAAAAATCAAATTGTGCAGGATTGACATTGGTTAGTATTCAAATTGATAATGTGATAGGCGTCAATCCCAGACTTTCAAAGAATTCATGATTTCACTGGATAAACTATAACTTTTAAAGAGAAATAGAATAAATGAATATTAAAGATACATGTATAACCAAAAACTACAATGACATTGCTAAAGAGATTTCACATGGCCTTTTCATTTTAAAAATAGCTAAAGGCTTGCTCCGTTTCTCTTAAGTTTATAAGTTCTATAGAAAAAGCTACTCGGCTTATTTCTCAAGAGAATGCAGAAGAATTTTATTGTTTGCTATATCTGTATTTTAGTTATATGTAGTAGAAAGAGCAAGATCTTCAGTGCAATATGCACTCTGAAAAGAACATGAGTGTATTTTTTTCAGTTAAGTGTGTAGGTAGGTAGTTTTGCGTTGCTTTTTTTTCTCTTACTCTACTCGATGCTCTTTGTAACTGAAATACCAATCCTGGAATGGTGAACTGTTCAATCGAGTGGTTTCGTTAGTCATTCCAATAATCCAGCTGTAGTGCTGAGAATCTAAAGCATTGAAGCTACTGACTGACCAAACAATTCGAGAGTTCAATGACTTCGGTCTACGACGGACGGTATTAGGATTCCTTTAACGTTGTTTAGTTCGATACTGATTTGAATATTTTGCCTTGTATAGTTCCAATGTTCGGCCGTCTAATTAAGATGTGGTTGGAGAACTGGTTGCTTTTTGATGACTTTTAGTAAACATAAATTTATTAAAAGTTAGGTAACTATGTCGGATAATGAATTGGTACTATGTTCGGAACATATCTAAAAGTACTGAGGAAACCTCATTTTCTCGACGGCGTGTGAAGTCTACCAACCCGCGTCGTAGACTCATAGTCATTCTGAGAGGAGATTCGAACCCGACAGGAGACAGTTTATGGATTGATGATGATCTTATAAATGTTATACTGCCTCCTAGGATTTAAAAATGTGGCTAGTGAGTGTGAGTCCCTGGTTTCGAGTCCCAGATTGGATGAAATTTTTGTATATTCAGCCGCCTCAAGTTAAACACACTAACACAGTTTGGAAATGGTAGGATGACGAAAAAAAACAAATAATAACCTGTAAATATCTTTTTGTATATTTTTGGCATTTTCCATGCTAAGATTTTAAAGTTATTTAGAAAAGGAAAAATTCGACCTGCCCGCCGTCGAATTTTTCCTTTTCTAAATAACTTTAAACTGTAAATATGTCAGACTTTGGTAAATTTTTTGTGCAACAATTGTGAAAAACATAGCCAAACATTCACTGTATCTCCGTCCCAAGGGTGCCAATTAACTACTATCAAGTTCCAATTTCAAATCCTCAGATTATCCAAATAAACAATCGTATGTCTGCTTCCTTTACAGAATTCCTGTTTTGGCTCAAAAACAAATATTTAGGGTTAATAAAACTATGGAGCCGACATGTATCTGTGTGCCCGTTGCTAGGAACTTCAGAGTCTCAATATTTAACACCGCTCCGTTTGGAAGGCAGTCAGATTTTACTATGTACAGAACAGCTGGGGATATTAACTGTTATTGCCGGACGTAGATAAGCACCGAGGAGTCTCTATGCATTTTTTGTTCTTTTCATTCTCTAGCACTTTGTTTGGGTAGAGGTTAAAGATTTTTGTTTGTCAGTGTTCTGAGAAGCAGTAGAAGAATAACTATCTACTTCTTCTTTCGTGACGGTATGAGTGGCGGAAACATCAAACAAGATATTTTCTAATAGAAAACTTATCATGTAGGTATTAATAATCAATTAAAAATATTGTTAGGAAACCTGCATGCTTTAGAGATGACGGATGACTGAAGTCTGCCAACCCGCACTAGGCCAGCGTGGTGGATTATAGCCTAATCCCTCTCAATCTGAGAGGAGATCCGATATGGTTTGTTGATGATGATAACATTTTGCAAAAGACCAGCGTCCTTCTGGTTTAGGTTAATTTTTTTCTTTCGATTCAAAAACTTCCTTTAAACGATATGTTAAAATACTTACTTTCTTCTGTAGGTATATATAGGGTGTCTAAGAAAATGGAACACAAAAACAAAAAAGGTCATAATTCTTTCTCAATTAAAATAAACCACGACAAACAAAACATAATTAATAACAAGATGAAAAACAAAACAACAATTTAAATTTAAGATTAGGAAATTAACAATACTAAGTAACACTAATTTGAATTACATAGGTATAAACAAATTACAACTTATTAATAATGAAGGTATGTGTAAGTATGTAATATGTATTTAATAGTGGCATACAGTTAAGGTGGTTAATACCACAGGTATTGTTACATTAATCCCCGCCGACGTTTGCAGAGCATTACTAATACCTATCTACTCGTATGCAGGACGAGCGATTAATAGCCGTTTGACAATCAAGCCGTAGCATAGAATAACTGTCGACAATTTGAACCAGATTAGTAACCAAGGATCCATAATGTCTCTACATAATATGTATTATTACGCTTATTAGATAATGAGGGTCATTGGGGTAGGCAGAGATTACTTATTCACTCTTCTACAATACCGACACATCAGGTGGGCCGTGTGTTTGTTTGTCCACCTTAGTGTTATAAAAAAAATGTGCCATGCGAGGGTCAAACCCACGAGCCATGTTGTAGAAGCCGATCTACGCTAAATGCCGTAAGGAAGTGTTAGTGCCATCTAGTAACAAAACACTAAAAGTATTTAGAAGGAAAAAGAAAGAAAGAAAGAAAAATATTTATTGACACAGTCTTGGGCAATGCACACAGTAATATTAAAAACATGACGAAAGAACAAATAAAATCAGGATAAAAAATTGTGTGTCCCACGACTGCGTCAAATAGGCCCCAGTTCAGATAAATGCCAGACCGCTGGTGAGCTGCCTGACGCTAAGTTATTTTAGAGAAATATCTTATCAATATGGGGGTGTGGGTTTTTGATAGATTTCTAATCCCCAATCGGAATGAAAGCATAAGTACAGAAACGTCACACAAATACGACAGAAAACTAAATATGACGAAAAATGTCACGACAGATAACTCTATTAACTCATCATCAACCCATATACGGTCCCACTGCTGGGAAGGTGTCTCCTCTCATGTTGAGAGGGATTAGGCTATATTCCACCACGCTGGCCTAGTGCGGGTTGGCAGACTTCACAAACCGTTAAGAAAAATCTCTAAGGCATACAGTTTTCCTCACGATGTTTTCCTTCACCGATTAAGCGAGTGATAATTAGTTATTAATACGCACATGTATTCGAAAAGTCAGTGCCTTGGGTTCAAACTCGAGACCTTCGACTTCGCAGTCCCCTAGGCTATCACTGCTCTACTACTGCTCCATTAATTCACCTTGTCAGCTTTACCATTACGTGAAGCTGACACGTCATCTACAATATACAGCTAATAAGTAAATACATTTATATTCCAACTCAAGGATTACTTACTCCGGTACATAATCTTCGCTCACACAATATGGAAGCAATTTGTGAAATAAGATGTAATGCTGCGAACGAGAATGTACTTGTGAATGCGTGGATGTGGCAGATCAATATTTCAAGGGTCAACAGCGATTGAGTAGCGTCATTGAGGTCAAAATACCATTTGCTTTTGACATACTATGTGTATTGAAATAAAACTACTTTTTACGGATTTTATCGCGTATATTGATATTATTAATCCCGACGTTTCCGACCCTTTACAGCGTCCATGGTCACGGGTAGACTGAGGTGGTGGGCGTCTTGATGATATAATTACTGACAGCTACCCTACATTTTTTATTGTTAAATCAATATGCTATGAGTTGTAGGAATAAATACGGACATTTCACACAACTCGATACTATGGGTACTAGGCAATGGATATACTCCTATCCTATCCCACTAATAATATAAATGTGGGATAGCAGGAAGTAGCAACGAAAATAAATACGTTAACATTTTGTATTTTTTTGCATTTTACATGCTTAGTTCTTTAGCGAAAGAAAAACTTTACCGTGGGTAAGATTCGAACCTGCGTCTTCTGGTTTACACCAAACGCTTTGACCACTAAGTCACCGTGACTCTAGGCCCCGGTCGAATTTTTCCTTAGCTAAAATAACATTAATACGTTATATTGTGTGTCAGTTCACAATTTATCGATAGGTTAATTTCGCGAGATATATTACGAGTTAAGAACAAGTAATAAGAGTCAACGTTTGCTTATCAACAGAAAAAAATCGATTCGCGTATCCTTCTTTCCTACATCGCTATTTAAGGTTTAATTTTACGCACCTGTTGTATTAAGGTTCAGTAAAAATGGCTTCAATCCATCCTGTGTACGTTAATACAGCCTACGTGACGTGGCGAATATGTTCGTCATTTACACGCAATGTCTCCCCCGAGTTTCCCTTGTGTTAATGACCTGTGTTCTTTTTCGACGTTTTCATTTATTTTTTTAGGATTTACAGTGCTATGCTTCTGTTACGTAAATATCCGCTCTGAATTCTTTAAATTGGATTTCATGGTTTTTATATAGAATCTAATAGGTTAGACTTTTGGAACGGACTTTTTTAAAGCAAGTATGGTAACATACCATCACGCCTGTGTTCCCCAAAGGGTTAGACAGAGGTGCACTAATGTAAGCTCACAGTTCGCCCGTATTTTTAGGTCCCATTTGATAGGGGACGAGCTCATTGCCATTAACCACAAATCTAAAATCCAAGCTTTGCTGCTGTGACTTTTAAAGAAAAACCCAATAACACTGCTCGACCTTGAAATCGAACCAAGTACCTCTGGCATAGCAGTCACTTACAACCACTAGACTAACGAGGAAGTACATTATAATATTACATCTTAACATATACGTGTATGTAACGCCGGTTAAAATTTTAAAATCAACAATAATTATTATTTTGAATTAAACATTTCATTTACAAATCAAAGTGTAAATTGGCTTTGAGACCGGGATTCCCCAAAATAATATTTACGGTGACACAAAATTGGACGAAGGGTTGACAAGGATCGGGGTTTGTGGACAAAAGTCGGTTTTGTAAGTCATATAATTGAATTCGAAGATTATCTGTCAACTTGATTTGAAATGGAAAAGATTATTTTCTATTTAAAATTTTTGTACCAAATCGATTTTAACCCGGATTCAAAATTAACTGTTTACGGAGCACTTTAAATCTGACCTTTTTATTAAACTTCATGTAGTTTGAGAGGAGAACCGTGTCCAGCAGTGGTATGGTAAAAAGGTTGATGATGATGATGATGAAAGTATAGTAGAGAACATTGTCTGTGATACACAGATAGTGTATTGGTTAACACATCCAATGCCCAGCACCCGGCTCCCGGGTCGATTCAACATGTATTTAATGAGCTTGGCAGTGAAGTGTTAATACTGAAGTGTAACACTAGCGATTTTGAGCATTATTTTACTTCTAGTAATATATGGCTTGTCCACTTTGTATACAAAGTTTTGTTTTTAGCGCCAGCCCTATTCACTAATTAGTCTTCTGGACATTGTTAGCAACCCTATTAGCTAATGACGTTCCGGGAATGTCAAGTTTACGCTGTAGTGTGGGTGACATTATGGGTGGAACTAGAAACAAATAAACAAGGGAATATCGTCCAGAAGCATAGCTAAAAGACTCTTTTTCTCTTTATATAAGTGTTTCAATTCCAGCAGCCGTTGTGGGAAGCTGGAAAGATATAAGTTTTTACACACGGGAATGGAGAAAATAAGCGAAATGCCACTCTCTCATGGATTAATTATAAATGGGAAACATTTTGTCAAGGGATACCACATAATAGTTACATAAGTCGAGTCGTTACATGACAGAAGTCGAATAAAATTCTAACTGAAACAAAGAAAAATAATTTTAAATGAAATTCGATGTCTTTTCTTTCAGAGATCGGGACTGATATCGAAACTTGCAAGTATTTTGAATACTTTTCCTCGAAATTGTTATCGATTGTTTTTTAAATTATTTGTGACATAATATCAAATCCCTACTACCGTTTTTATATAAATTAGGTATTTATAAATACTAGTCAATGAAGCTATTCAGGCCAGCAGTTGGTTTCAAAGCGATCATATGAGATCATTTGGCATCAAGGCCTTGATGGTAATGGCGACTCGCCAACACTACAGTGAAAATTATGTCCTGCGGTTTAATGAAAATTCCGGCTTATGAGAATATTCGTGAAAGCAAATAATTTGTATATGTACTGGCTTTACCGCCAAAAATAATGTGTTAATTTTTATAATAGAATAGTTATTAACTGTTTGACAGCCACGGACGTCTATAGACGTCAAATTAAAACTTGCTGACGACGCCAACGACGGCATGGCACGTCAAAAAGTGCTTAGCGAAGAGAACACAGATTTTCGTTATTATCGTGGCGGTAAAAAGGTTAAAGAAACCGTGACCCTCTAGAGGGTCGGAATTATTGTTAAATATTAGAAAACTCGAGTGGAGACCGCAACTCGACAAAGGTAGTATAGGACGCCCTCCGGCAAGATGGAGTGATAAATTTGCGAAAGGCAGGCTGGTAGAAACTGGATGGGAAAATGCGAGAACAGGGTGACATGGCGCACATTAGGGAAGGCCTATGTGCTAATGATGATGATGATTAGAAAACTTAAAAATGTAATATTAATGCTTGTGAGTAATAGCCCTATTAATAGGCTTTATTAGTAGCCCTATTAATAGCCCCCTATGGTCTTTGTATCTTTAGTTTTGTTTTTGTATTAATAATGAAAGCTAACCGTCTCCACTCATACAAATAAACAATTAATAATAACTAATTGTATCATAATTCATCATCACTACATAGTATAAAACAAAGTCGCTTTCTCTGTCCCTATATCCCTATGTATGCTTAAATCTTTAAAACTACGCAACGGATTTTGATGCGGTTTTTTTTAATAGATAGAGTGATTGAAGAGGAAGGTTTATATGTATAATACATGTATTTTATTAGTACATTGCACCCGTGCGAAGCGGGGGCGGGTCGCTAGTAAGATATAAATATAAGATTGTTACGCCTCAAGTTCAGTGGTACGGGCGCTGGCTTTATTTGATTTGACATCTGGATTAAGCTCATCAGGAAGTTTTTATTAAACTTTGCTTAAGTTTGATTTATAGCTTTCTACGAGATTTCTGCTTATTCGTTTCCGACTAATTTCATAGGAAATCGAAGATTTATGGTGTTACTTATATTATTAATGCAGTTTTACAAATTAACATTATAATTATTGTAGGTACAGAGTCTAGTACATCAAGCAACCCCAATCTATCAAATTTCTTTTATAGATTTTCAAGATTTTCAAATTAAAATATGAGAGTTTTGGGTAGATGAAATAAAACTATTTTTTACGGATTTTATCACGTTATATTGATATTGTAACGTTTCTATTAATCGAGACGTTTCAGACACTTTACAGCGTCCATGGTCACAGGCAGATATCAATAAGTTTTGGATAGCTTGACCTGCTGGCTTCTGTACCATTTTATAGTATTACTAGCGACCCGCCCCCGCTTCGCACGGGTGCAATGTACTAATAAAATACATGTATTATACATATAAACATTCCTCTTCAATCACTATTAAAAAAAACCGCATCAAAATCCGTTGCGTAGTTTTAAAGATTTAAGCATACATAGGGATATAGGGACAGAGAAAGCGACTTTGTTTTATACTATGTAGTGATGCTCGCCCCCTATTACATGGGACCTAAATATACCGGCGAATTGTGGGTGTATATTAGTACACCTCTACCTAACCCTTCGGGGGAATACAGCTGTGATGATATTATGTACAGCCGTGTTTTGTATAATTATCTTTTACTTTTGTTACGGATTTTATCGAATTACTTAGTAACGTGGGTTTAATAACATCAATAACACGCGATAACATTCACAACCTCGATAATCTGTCAATAGTAGACTATTTCAATGTTTTATATTCGCGGAGGGACTAAGTAATGAAAACGTTGGCTGAACCACTAATTTTCAAGGTTAAGCTGCGCTTGCTGCGGTCAATTTGTGGATGGGTGACCCTTCTTCATCGAGAACCCTCCGTAAAGCCATCGTCGATCCGTTGTCATAGGAATACCTATGACAATCGTCAGTGTTAATTTTGACGACGTCTGTGGTCTAGTGGTTCGCGTGTCGGACTGCTGATCACGAGGTCGTGGGTTCGATTCCCACAAACCACAAATATTTATGTGATGAACATAAGTGTTTGTGTTTGTCTGGGTGTTTCCTATATATTATAAGTATGTATTTACAAAAAAAAAAGTATATATGTATTATATCCATTGTCTAGTACCCATAGTACAAGCTCTGCTTAGTTTGGGACTAGATGGTGCTGTGTAAAGTTGTCCAAGAATATTTATAAAGCCAGACAACAAGTCTATCCTCAGGATATCGGTAGGTATTACTCAGAAATTGTGTTGCGGAGGTCTGATGGCAGTCGCTTCATGTAAAATTCTGATACTCAGCCGCATTAACATAGTTGGGAAAAAGCTCGAAGCATGACATTATAATTATATATCAGGATAGTCATTAGCACGGACTGTCTTGGTAATTAGCACGGGTCATGAGTACGGGAGGTATAACGGAACGCAAGTGCGCACTTCAGCAGAGTCTAGCATGAAGTTCGTGCGAAATCGGCGACGCACGACCGCGTAGATCGGAGCACTGAGCAGTCACTCTCACTTCTCTCCGAGCTTTCGAGCGAACAACATCTGCTTAGAAACTGTCTCACGTTTCGTTGTATTAAAATGAAAAAGCAAGTTAGCCTATCTACGTCTTTCTGTCATAAGAAATATCTATTTTATTTATTTATTTCTTTTTTAGGAAAGCTTACAGACTAATAACAACTATTGGTAAGGAACAATTATATTACAAAAATTGCTAATAACAAGCTTCCACATATTTTACGCCCATATAATATCCGACGGTGATGATTCTACCTACGATTTGCCCACTGTTCCGTAATAATATACATTAAAATTTCACCATGCAGCATCACAAACAACCAATAAATAAAACTGTTGACATTCAAACGCAATTGCACACGAGTCAATATTGATTCGCGTTGAACAACAAACCGACAGGTAATTAAATCTTGTTTATAGCGGCTTGTCCTAGGTTGTTTGAGTAGGAAAGTGTTTATAGTTACTTCAATGTTAATACATCAAGGTACTAGCATGGAACTCTAGACTGTTGAGTTAGAGAGTTCCTTATTAACTGTCAAATGCTTTATTGACAGCTTATATTAGACACGAAGCTTCGAATCTTGCATTTCGTCGATTTTTATCGTAAATCGTCCAGATAATCTGTCAGATTTGAAGATTATAGCTATTAATAAGACGACAATAAAATATGTATCTTTAAATTTGCAATACTAGATAAAGTTCGAATCGTGTTGACATTTATAACCCTTTGACCCATTTATTTATTTATTAATAAAGTACACCAACAGCAAATACATACATATAGTGCTTAACGTCTATAAAATAAGGTATTTCCTCTTATGTATATACCAATTATAGGTGTACATAACATTTACATACGAAGACAAACGGATAAAATGAATTAATTACAAATTAAGAAAAAAAATATTCTTGAGGTATTAACCTATCCATGATAGCAGACACATTATAATTTCAATTTAATTAACGCATTTAATACAGTGTCGATGGTAAAATGATTACCATACACTGACTTGGTCGACGAATTTGTCATTACAGACTTAATAAAGACACATACTATTAAATTATTATGACACAGATGTTTCATGAGTACCTACCAAGTATCTGTGTAATTATTTTAGTTGCTGTTCACATTCATGTTTAAATATGTTCCACGTAAATAATTATGCATTGTAATAATTAATATTAAATGTGGTTTAATTTTGTTGTGTTCAAGTCTTTGTAAAATTTTGTTGCAAATGTCGAGGTTATGTTATGGATCCTATATTGTTTTAAATTCATCATTAACCCATATACTGTCCACTGCTGGGCACGGGTCTCATCTCAAATTGAGAGGGATAAGGCTATAGTTTACCACGCTGGCCTAGTGCGGGTTGGCGGACTTCACACACCGTCGAGAATAATCTCAAGGCATCCAGGTTTCCTCACGATGTTTTACTCCACCATTTAGAAAGAAAGAAACAAGAAAGAAAGATAGATACGACGTATGACACTAAGTTGGCAACCAAGTGCCAATATAATAAAAAAATATACTATAAACAATAATAAAATCAAATAGTAAATAAGATCTCTAATTTAATTTAAGCCATACGTTTAAATAAAAGAGAAGGATGTGCATCGTGTGAGCAATGTTGCTGCGGAGATGCAACACCAACAGCAATAACCTATAACGCACATAAATTCGTAAATTCGGAGGTTTGTGACTTGGATTCAAACTCGAGACTTGACAAGGGCCATAACATCATATTAATACCCTATAACCTTCCTAAAGAATTGAGCTATCAAATGCAAAAATATTTTTTTCTCATCCGACTGGTAGTTTAGAGATTAGCAAAACAACAAACAAATAAACAAAAATACTCTTCAGCTTTATTTTATTAGTATGGTCTAGCTGCCCCCAGCAGTGTCACCCGCAATTTTTCCTTTTTGCTCGGCTCCTATTGATCGTAGCGTGAATTTATATAGCCTATAACCTTCCTCGATAAATGGACTGTCCAACACAAAAATATTTTTTCAATTTGAACCAGTAGTTCCTGAGATTATTGCGATCAATCTAACAAATAAACAAACTCTTTTGTAAATATCAGCTGAAATGTAACATTACCCTAAAAGTAACTTTCCACACAAGCAGACGTTCGCCATTACACGACTGTATTATAAAATCAATCTATTTATACGTATGTGACGTGAGTGTCGTCATGTATGTAGGGCAGGCACTCCCGCGGGACACCGCAGTATCTACTCGCATAAGTACCTGCGATCCCTGCTGACAATATTCAAATTTCATTCGAACGAGATGTGCAAATTGGCGCGTAACATATTTTCCTTATATTCCCTCGATGAACGATATCAAGAAATTTGGCTAAGAATATACATACACTCATGCCTTTTCCCATGGGGGTAGGCAGAAACTAAAGAACGCCACTTTCTACGATTCTTGTATACTTCTTTCGTTTCACCCACATTCATACATCTTGTCACACACACACGCCGGTTGCGAGTACTACGCACCTGACCTTTTTGAAAAACCCCACCAATAAGGTCAGCGACTTTCCAGAAAAAAAAAATCCCTTTTCTTACAACGCCAAACCATCTCAGCATATTCTTCTCAAATCTTGTCTTTTAAACCGCAACCTTGCCTTATCACACTATCTCTCAATCTGTCATTGCGTGTTATATAATATATTAAAAAAAGGCTATTTATTAGATAACTGCCTCTTTAGTCTAGTGATCCTTAACACTATTGCTACGCTAGAGGACCTAGGTTCAGAGCAAAGTATTATTGGGCTTTTCTATAAAATTCACAGTAGCAGCACGCAGTTTGGATTTGTGCCCAATTAATGGCGACAGGGATTTCGCCCCCACTACATGGAACCTAAACAACGAACAGTTGGTGTACATTGTTGGTGTACATACACGTCTGATTAACCCTTCGGGGAATACAGGCGTAATGTTATGTTACGTTAATGCTTTTTTGGTAATAACAAAGGTACTGAACTCAAATTTAGATTGTAAACTAAGATGAACACTGTAATCATGATTTTTTTTTAAAGATTGTCTATGAAATTTCTTGCCAGTTCTTCTCCATAAGACCCACTTTTTGGAACCGTGCAACTAGTTTTGACTTTTCAAAAGTGCTATTTTAATGGTCTAATTGAAATAAAATGTTTGACTGACTTTTAACGAAGATTCTATAAGGATAATTGCAGTGGTCAGTTATTGAATGGATCCGTAACATTTAATATAAGAATAGCTGATAATATGCCAGAAATTATAGCTACTAATATACCTCTATTTTCATATTCCTATGACAAAAATGTGTAGTATGAAGGCCGAGAATCTTATAGCTAGTGCCCAGTAATTGGGTTACAGAGGTACTTGTCCCTCGTAGAGGCATGGGTTCGAGAGGTGGTAGTTTTTATGGCGGGTGTTTCGTGTAAAATACTGATATCCGGCAGCATCTGGAAATGCCGAAATGGAAATATAGAGAATGCCGACTCCAACATGGTTGGGAAAAAGGCTGGGGTTATAATGCCCTTTCCACTCTATTTCTTCCGCAACAATAATAAGATTGGTTTGCCAACTCGGGAGGATTGCAATTCTGAACGAAAATGCAGCAATGTAAGTTGGTTTGCCTGGCTCCTATAAGGCTGGTTACAGTTCTTTACCGACCGTCGGAGCGTCCGTCAGTCGCGTTCGTCATTTATACAGCATCATTATTAGTATATGCGAAACCTAAAACACGTGTCTAGTATTATTATGTAAAGAATCTATCTACAAAACTTAAAAACTATATCATAAAAAAATCACAAAGTTAGAAGCTTGTTAAGTTACCTGTTTGTCCGTACAAAAACATGCTCATCACGCGCGGGCGCCGCCCCGCGCCCGCGTCGTCGCGGCGCTCATTGATTATAATGTGGCAGTAGGTACCTAACCGTACGGCGATTTCCGATTGCATTGTATTTAACTGATCACACTTTCCACATTTTCCATCACACTTGCAGTCTTTGGACTGTCGTAATGGTCAAGTGTAGGTGAGACATTAATAAGTACTTTATTTGTAAATGCAGCCGTAAGTGATTAAATGTAGTCAATGCGATATGTTGCACCTTATACCAAACACTGTAAGTTCAAAATGGATGAAAAATGTTAAACATCGCATTACTTAACAACAACAGGCTGTAGGTACAAATAAAAACGTGTGTTCATGTGTGTGACGATACTTTAATGTCAGATTGCTCCTCGTGCCGCACTGCCAGGAATACGTTATCACTTATCACCACAAACCGCTAGTATCCGTACCATTTCTTACACGAACACTATGCTTTTTACGTACGATAGGTACACGTCAACCGAAACAACTGCCGCGCGCTCGCGTTATCACCACAAACCGCTAGTGTACGTACCATTTCTTACACGAACACTACCTATGCTTTTTACATATGATAGGTACAGATCAACCGAAATGCCGTGCGCTCGCGGTCGCGCTCGCATTATGTACCTACTTATCTCAACGGGAGCGACATACGTGCACACTTCCCTACAGCTGCCGGGCGACGGGGCGACTGACTGAAGTGGTTGGTTCACCCCCGGGCCCCGCCCGCCCCACTGCGCCCGCGCTGGGCGCTCAGTGTGTCGTGTCAGTGACCTGTGTTGCGCGCATATGATTGCGGATAGGTACTTAGTGTCGCTCGGTGTCCTACTCGTAACATTTTTTAAATGTTTTTGGGACAAAAAATAACATGATGTAAAAATGATTGGAATCGAATCGAATCAGTTACTTATTCTGAACAAACTATATTCAGGTTTCGCATATACTAAGAATGACCTTGTATAATCTACACACATAAATAAAATTTAGGTGTCTGTTTGTAATTCCAAATTAACAGCTTTTCACTAAATGCATATGAAACTATATGCGGTACTTACAATATTTTTTTTTTATATATCTGTCTTTTGTCTATCTGTCTGTCTGTTGGTTCCGGCTAATCACTGAAACGGCTGGACCGATTTTAACGGGAATTTCACTGGCAGATATTTGATGTTGTAAGGAGTAACTTAGGCACTTATATTTTAGAAAATAGAATAGATTTCCGCGATCATATATCCACGTGTGTGAAGCAGGGACGGGCCGCTAGGATAAGAAGTAACCTATGTCCTTCTTCACGGTTGAATCTCTATTCTAAGAAAGAGACTGCTACGTTTGAGGTCCTGGGCTCGATTCCCATGTTGATCAAAGTGTTGTTTAGGTTTATCTGTGAAATTCCCAGTAGCAGTCCGGGATCCTCCTATTACAGAGGATTTAAAAATATCGGGGGTGTACATATTATTAGTACACCTCTGTCTAACCCTTGGCGAATAAAAGCGTGTTAGTAAAAAATGTTAAAAACTTTTTTTATTAATGTCTCAACTAAAATTTAAACATATAATATACCTAGTCTTGCCATAATTATTGTAACAAAGAAAAATTTTTTTTTGGTATTGCAAATAACATTTTTAACTTTAACAGTGTGTTAGTTTAATACATAAATATAAAACAATTTAAAATATAAAAAGCTTATTCGAAGTTATCTCCATTGGCTGCAATACAGTCCTTTAAACATTGAGACCAGTTATCAATAGAAACACGCACTCTTTCCATTGGAAAATTCTTCACTGCCAATCGTATGGATTGTTTTAGGGACTCCAAATTATCATGGCGTTTAGAGCAAGCCGTACTCTCTAAAACTGACCATAAATCATAATCCAGCGGATTAAGATCGGGTCTAGACGACGGCCAGTCTTCAGCTCTGATGAAGTCCGAAACGTTCGTTTCCAACCAAGACTGCGTGGACCGAGCTTTATGACCCGGCGCCAACTCTTGCTGGAAGGACCATTCTTGGTTATTGAACATGGTGTTGTTAAGGGCCTTAACTACCTTCTCAAGAATGGTATCATGATACAATTGTGCCAATGTTTTGATACCTTTTTCACAAAAATATGGCTCAGTCCCTCCTTCATAGCTAACATCCCACCAAACCATCACTGAAGTCGGATAATGCCCACGTTGCACTCTGACGATTAATTGGGAAGCTTCCTTAGAGTTTTAAGCATAAATACGGTCATTTTGTTTGTTAAAATGTTGCTCAATTGTAAAAATTTTCTCATCCGTAAACATAAGTTTTCTGTGATCTCCCTTTGCGTACCGCTTCAGTAGTTGTTTCGCTTTTACTGCCCTATTCTTTTTTAAATTATAAGTTGAGTAATGACCAGTGCATCTCATATAGGCTGCAAGTCTTAAGTCATCTTTTAAAATACGCGACATGGTTCTAGGTGCTATCTTCATCTCCCGAGATCAAAAATCTTTTGCTTTCGGACAGGATTTCTTCGAATTCTTTCCCTTACTGCTTTGACCACCTTTTTCGTACGAACACAACGTGGACGGCCAGATCTTTTTCTGCCACAAACAGAGGTCTCATTGTACCTAATAATAGCCCAGTACACAAACATTTGACTAATACCACTTTTAAAAATTGCATTTGCCTCCATACCTACTTTGTATAATGAAATCACAGCGATTCGGTTCTCTTTATCACCCCACTCCATTTTAATATCGCAAAATATTGTACAATGTATTGGCGCCAAAATATAAAAATTACTTCTATAGTACTTCTTAGATTCCAAATTAAAATGTAATATTTTGTTTCTTTTTAATTGTAACAGTATTTATGGCCAGACATTACTAGCTTTCCGCCAGCGGCTTCGCCCGCGTGGATTTATACACTATTTTCCCAGCCCGTAGGAATTAGCCACAATCAAATATAGCTTATGCTACTCGGTGAAGATGTAGCTTTCTAACGATGAAAGATTTTTTTAAATCGGTCGAGCAGTTTTTTAGTTAAATTGTAACAAACAAACAAACAAGTCTTTCCGCTTTATAATAATAGTATAGACTATTTTTGATTACTAGAATTAGAGAAACTAGAAGATTAGCATTGTTTAATGGTCCGAAGAACACTGAATCCTACATTACATGATGGTCGGTCAATCGGGTCGGTGAAGCACTGTAGCCGGCCTAAGAACCGCCATCTCCAGTCGAATGTAGTATCGCTCGAGCTTTGTTGACTTTGTAAGGAAAACAACACGGCTAATGTACAGTAGAACCTGGACCTATTTCTGCTCTTTGTTTTTCTAGATCTAGCAAATATTATCACACGTGTATGTACTGTTATTACTGTTTCCTTTGAATAGCATGGAATTGTGATTCGTATCTTATTTCATCATTTCTCAGTCGATGTAATGAATACTTCAAAGAATATTTTCTGTGCGAGGATAAGCCAACGCTATGTTCTGACTGTGTCCTAGACGACGTCTGTGGTCTAGTGGTTCACGTGTCGGACTGCTAATCACGAGGTCATGGGTTCGATTCCCACAGAACACAAATATTTGTGTGATGAACATAAGTGTTTGTGTTTGTCTGGGTGTTTCTTATGTATTATAAGTATGTATTTACAAAAAAAAAGTATATAAGCGTAATATCCATTGTCTTATCTATGGGTAGGACAATGGATATTACGCTTGTACCATGGTACAAGCTCTGCTTAGTTTAGAATTATATGGTGCTGTGTAAATTTGTCCAAGAATATTTATTTATGACAGGAACTAAAACAAATATTTATATGCCTGTGTTAGGTAATCGGTTACTAAGTCAAACTAAGCTGCTTGAGGAAACCCGATAATACTGTTCAGCAACCACGGTTGAGTTAGAAAAAATATTGATGCATTTTATGGACTCTTCACATATGTCAGCATCAGGTGCTTGAGGATCCTATCCTCCATATGAAGATAGAGTATCCACATAATTATAACAATGACGTGCCAAGGATAGGGTATGTCATCGATGATGATATGTTTGTACAGCCTATCATTTTATGGTCGTGGCGAATGTCATAATCTCATGGTCGTGATTATACGGCAAGGGAAGGTAAGTGTGGTTGGTTTGAGTTGGTACGAGTCCGACATACCCTTTTTTGTTGGCGCCTGATGCATGCCACCCCGCTCGGTCAGCATAACGACTTAAACCACCAAAACTTCCATCTTCCGCATAGATCACGGGAATCGCTCTCGGATGATCCGAGATCACCTTATTTACTCCTTATGTATTCCTTATGTACTCCTTGTGTACTCCTTGTGTACTCCTTGTGTACTCCTTGTGTACTCCTTGTGTACTCCTTGTGTACTCCTTGTGTACTCCTTGTGTACTCCTTGTTTACTCCTTGTGTACTCCTTGTGTACTCCTTGTGTACTCCTTGTGTACTCCTTGTGTACTCCTTGTGTACTCCTTGTGTACTCCTTGTGTACTCCTTGTGTACTCCTTGTGTACTCCTTGTGTACTCCTTGTGTACTCCTTGTGTACTCCTTGTGTACTCCTTGTGTACTCCTTGTGTACTCCTTGTGTACTCCTTGTGTACTCCTTGTGTACTCCTTGTGTACTCCTTGTGTACTCCTTGTGTACTCCTTGTGTACTCCTTGTGTACTCCTTGTGTACTCCTTGTGTACTCCTTGTGTACTCCTTGTGTACTCCTTGTGTACTCCTTGTGTACTCCTTGTGTACTCCTTGTGTACTCCTTGTGTACTCCTTGTGTACTCCTTGTGTACTCCTTGTGTACTCCTTGTGTACTCCTTGTGTACTCCTTGTGTACTCCTTGTGTACTCCTTGTGTACTCCTTGTGTACTCCTTGTGTACTCCTTGTGTACTCCTTGTGTACTCCTTGTGTACTCCTTGTGTACACCTTGTGTACTCCTTGTGTACTCCTTGTGTACTCCTTGTGTACTCCTTGTGTACTCCTTGTGTACTCCTTGTGTACTCCTTGTGTACTCCTTGTGTACTCCTTGTGTGCTCCTTATGTACTCCTTATGTACTCGGTGATCTCGAACGTCTAGTGTCGGACCCTCTCGAGGGCCAAGAGCAATGCGGTCGATATATCCTGGCGTCTCCCCAGAATTTTCCACACCTTTACATTACCTGCAACTTGAATTTTTCGTTCCAAGGGACAGTGTGACCTAGACTATATCATAACTTACCAGCACGCCTGTAGTACTCCCCGAAGGGTTAAGCAGAGGTGTACTAAAAGAAACCCTCAGTTCGCCGGTATGTTTAGGTCGCATGTAATAGGAGGCGAGCCTATTGCCATTAACCGGGCACAAATTCAAACTCTGCGTTGCTACTAAGATTTAATAGAAAAATCCATTAACACTTAGGACCACAGAACCTCTAGTGTAGCAGTCACGTTTAGAACCACTCGGCTATGAGAACTTGATTTAGACCACTTTTAAATATATTTTAAAACTACCGAATACCGTTACAAATTAAACCAGCCTTTACGCATTCACAAACATGTAAACATTATCTACTTTCTACACCACTGAACATTTGAAAATAAAAAAGTTGTGAAATCGAAAACCGAATAAATTGGAAAATAAAAAATTATATGTTATTTCTTAATTAACTTATACCTGAATGACCTTTAACTGAGTGGTTTTATGCAACTCATCTTATCGCCGTCGAGTCGGCGTGGCATGAAATTAACTGGCTTCCATTCCGAGAATTCTTGTTGCCTCTCAAGTTCAACTATTCGTATAAAAAAGGCACTAGTGCAGAAGAACTACTCCAAGCAAAAATTCTGATATTCAGCCGCATCTAGGTAGAATATAAGCCGACCCCAATAGGTATATATCGTACCTAACCCACAAAGCCACCTTTTTCTATTTTGTGGTTCTCATGTCGGGCCGGATCACAAATATTTATGTGGGATAAGATGTATGAATTAGTGTGAACGCAGCTAAAATTTGTAATTAGGATGAACGCAGTGAACGAATGAAAGAGAGGTATGTGTGTGAGCGAGAGGAGAGGAATGGCGTCACTATGGTGAATGGTGAAAGGACGAACGGAGCTTAATTAATTGTTTTTCAAAAATAAAATAGTTTTACAAAATATATTCAGTTTATTTTGCCAAAATGTCCCACATTTGTGTGACGAACATAAGTGTTTGTGATTGTCTGGGTGTTTCTTATGTATTACAAAAAAAGAAAGTATTAAGTATTATATCCATTGTCTAGTACTCGTAGTACAAGCTCTGCTTAGTTTGGGACTAGATGGTGCTTTGTAAAATTGTCCAATTTGTTTATTTCTTTGAATTGACCACCTATGGTACAGACGTCAGCAGGTCAGGCTATCCAAAACTATCAAATTTTCCCCATTAAAAATGAACCTTATAGTTTTGTTTTAAAGTTGAAAATCAATCAAAGAATTTGACAGATTGTGGTAGCTTGATGTGCTGGGCTCTGTACATATAACGGTATACCACTTGGTAGTTAGAAAGCCGATAAACCTGCCTGACAAACAGTGTACCCTTAAGACAATATTGTGTGGGTAATTGTGTTGCGAAGACTATCATTTCATGTATACATGTTTCGTGTAAAATATTGATATTCAGCTGTTGGAATATCAAGTCGGGATCGGCTAGGATGATGACTTACAGAAACTGTCTTGAATTGATCCTTAGTTTTAAGCTTCATCATCATCAACCCATATATTGTCCCACTGCTAGGCACGGGTCTCCTCTCATATTGAGAGGGATTAGGCTATAGTCCACCACGCTGGCCTAGTGTGGGTTGGGCAGACTTCACAAACCGTCGAGAAAAATCTCTAAGGTAAGCAGGTTTCCTCACGATGTTTTCCTTCACCGTTAAAGCGAGTGATAATTAATTAATAATACGCAGATGAATTCGAAAAGTCAGAGGTGCGTGCCTTGGGTTCGAACTCGAGACCTTCGACTTGGCAGTCCAATGGTCATACCACTAGGCTATCACTGCTTTTAAGCTTACCATCTGTTTTAATTTCTATGTACATTATTCAATTTTTAATTTAATTCAATCTTTAATGCATTCCGCATTAAAGATTGAATTGAATTGCATTTCTTTAGCATGAATCGATTATTGTCTAGGTTGGACTTTCTGCTTCTTCATTTTCACACCAAGGCAGCGCATACCTGACGCGATTATTTAATTTCTAGATAGTACAGCTAACAGCTTGCATAACTCTGCTCTGAACAAATTCTTTAACTGTGTAACTAACTGGTAGTATTCGCAGCATTACTTCTATTTTCACTAGAAAATCCGAGTGGTTGATATTGTTTGTTCAATTAGAATGAAATGGAATCGAGGTATGTGTTGTTTGTGTAGAGAACATTGTTTGAATAATGCAGGACTTTTTTTTTATAAAAAATCGAATATATCCATTACAAAATAAATAGATTTCTGTGATTTATTGAATTCCTTTTTATAAATCTATCGGATACCTAAATACTTTTCAGAATTAGGTAGAAAAAAATACTCGTTACATTTCTTGGATATTGCGATATCAGTAGTCAGTTTGTAAACAAATGAATAGGTTACTTTAAGGCAAAGCGATAAACTTAGTACTCAAATGCAAATAAATAAATATAATAAGTTGTTTGCGGCCTTACCTCATTAATGTCTAACATTACTGCTACAAATTATAATTAACTAGCTTCTGACCACGATACCGACCGACACCTGGAGAAAATCTATCTAGTCGAAATTTTCCAATATTCTGCGCAATATTTTTAATGTTTCTTTCCTTAAAAAGTTTCTACAGAGTATTATAAAACTTAAAAAAAAAGATGATAAATGAAAGAATGTGATCGATAAAGTCGTTCTCAAGTTGTGACGTGACCAAGAGAAACAGCTAATAATTTGTATATACATATTCATCATCATCAATCCAAATACTGTCCCACTGCTGGGCACGGGTCTCCTCTTATATTGAGAGGGATTAGGCTATAGTCCACCACGCTGGCCTGGTGCGGGTTGGCAGACTTCACAAAGCGTCGAGAAAAATCTCTAATCTCTCTCTATCTATATACATACTATTACATATTAGATGACGTAGATAAGAGTCTTAAAAATGTCACTTTTTAGTTTGAGACTACTTAGATACTGCTGTGTAAAATGTCCCAAATATTTATTATTATTATTCACTGTTTTAGAATCACAATATGACACACGACTGCACAAAGTCCCATACATTTCCAGTATAACCGAACCTCTAAGTGTACGAAAATTCTATACAATGTGAGGCTAACCGTGGTTACGAGATGTAGCCGTGTGTCCGGAATCAATATGATCACTTAATGAATATAAGTAGCTATATCAGTACCCTAGTGCCTACCTGTCTCAGTTCAGTAGCGAGGTCGATCACAAGAAGGTTCTGTTCTCTCTCGAACTCTAGAGATACTTTTAGTTCGTAGGGTCCTGAAAATGTAGAAGTTATTTTTTTTAGATGTATCTTTCTCATGCTTAAAGCACACTTTAGAATTGAATTCAAAGGTGTACTTTGCTACTTTTTATTTAGGTACCTACCATTCATTAAAAACATAATTATGTATATTCAAATGTCCCATCAAATTAAAATTTGGTAACTTGAACATATTTCTACACATAATTTTTATACCTAGTTTTTAAAGAAAAGCACAATGTTTTGACTTGTTTCGTTCAAATAGGATCTAAACGACAGTAAAAAAACTACGTGTAGGTAACAAATTAGTTCGTTGATAAATAAAAGACTAAAGAAAAGCGCAATGTTTTGACTTGTTTCGTACAAATAGGATCTAAACGACAGTAAAAAAACTACGTGTAGGTAACAAATTAGTTCGTTGATAAATAAAAGACTTAATAAAAGCACAATGTTTTGACTTGTTTCGTTCAAATAGGATCTAAACGACAGTAAAAAAACTATGTGTAGGTAACAAATTAGTTCGTTGATAAATAAAAAAATCGAGCCTCTGTGAAGATCGCTTCTTTTTTACACTGGAAGAAGAGTTTATTGTTGTTGCGAATGTAAAACGAAAAAATCACTTACCTTCAAAAGAGTGGATGACGAAGACCCAAACGATAGTCCATAATATCAGGAGACTGCACAGTCCAAGTTGGCAGAGAATGCATCTGAAGATGATGGACAATGTGGATTCCCCTGGGTTTTTCGGGAGCGGGTATAATCGGAGCCATGTATATGGCACCTAGACAATAGAAGACTTAATGGAAATTGTTTCGGGAAATCCAAAGCTATTCCAGTATTCATCTGGGATTAAGATACCTGTTTCTGGGATTGAAATATAGGGTACTGATATAAAACCGATTGTAGACGAAAGACTGGCATTATAAACAAAATAATAGCGACATGTTATAATTGTGTTCATTCATTGATAATTTATTTGTTTACAGTAATAAAGTTGATGTATTTATTATTGTGTCAAGGGACATAATCTTTTTAATTCTACATTGCATATATGTAAGTTATAACTACGCTGATCTGCAAGGTTAAGTTACGCTAGTCGCGGTCAGTCTTTATGTTGGTGACCATCCTTAACACATCGAGAACCCTCCATCGGATAATCGTTAGTGGCAGTCAGAAGCCCAAAAAGTTTGACAACCAGTCTATCCTCAGAATGTCGGTGGTGTCCCAAAATTGAGTTTCGGAGGTCTGATATCACTCGCCTCGTGTAAAATACTGATATTCAGCCACATCTGGTTAGACTGTAAGCTGACCCCAACATAATTCGGAAAATGCTCGAGGGATGGTTGGTCAATGGATGGTTCTCAAACCGATTATCGGTTTCCCGTTAACACGTCTTACTGCACAATTAATCTACAATAATTTTGATTCCAAAATCGTTGTTAGCATGTAATTCGGAAGAGGAAAATAAATATTGAAACTAACTTTCAGAATATTCATCAGTTCGTAGATAGTTTTACTTACTGTTTGAACTACCACAATTTGATTATCAGCCTGAACAAATTTGTTACTTTTATTCTTGATACCTTCCACTTCACAAATAGGCTTTCTATTCTCTAAAGCACTAAGCATATTATCGCTTTTTATAAAACCGCTACGTACATGAATTCGATTTGCATAATCGAAACATTTTTTGTTATTTTCACTGGAGCCACATAAAAATATTCTGTTTTCTTTGCTTTTGTATTTTTTTCGCCCAAATACATCACCGCTACCGTTCACTACATTTCTTTTGACACTAATTCCATCGCCGTCTAGTTTAAATGTGTTGTCAACAATTATTATTTTAGGTTTAATTTTATTTCCATGTTTTAATTTTCTGTACAACGGTTTCACTAAAACGTTATTTTTAAAATTTTCCTTGAATACGTTCTTCATGATTTCAAGTGTTCAACTGAGCATTCAAACAGGGATTATTCCAAAAACTCAATGTAGCGTGTTTTTGAACTCAAACTGTTAAATTCTCATTAAAAGTTGAACGCAATTACGTAGCAAACTTATGCCCAATTTTGCCAGCGATTTCTGTAGGAAAGTCTAATATTAAAACTCTCATTTAATTTACTTTACTGTACATTTTTGTGTTTTTTTTCTGTATATTTGTATAACTGACCTACTACTTTCCTCCTCTTTTTGTTTTCTTAATTCAATGATTCCATTTTTTTAAATGTTTTATAACGATAAACTCACCTGATTTTACGTACTTATGATGATGAACTATGTATTATTAGGAATAAAAGTATCTCATGTTAAATTAATATACTATATAGGAAGTTTACATCAAATTAAGAAAACCTATGAACTTATTTAGATATTTTCTCGTTTAGCACTAAGCAAAAATATAATTTCGTTCATGTCAAAATCAAATCAAATCAAATGTATTTATTTGCTAAAATATGGTATGCGTAAAAATACAGGTGTTGGTCTTAATTTTAAAGTACGACATATTCTGCCCCATGAGGCGTGCAAATATATATAATTATAATAATAAGTAAGACTGTTGTTATTAATAAAGAGAAAAAAATCAACAAATATTAAATAATCTTTCTCTAACCTACTTACATTTATGTTTTATAATATCTTATCTTCTAAATATTCACTAACGCTGTAGTATTTTTTCTGTAATAAAAAGGTGAGGAGTTTGTTTAAATTTCGTAAAAGGCAATTCTTTAATTATTTTTGGAAGGTGGTTATATATTTTTATTGACATACAATAAGCATTTTTCCTAAATATTTCTAGTCTTATTGCAGGTAATTTAAGTTTGTGTTTATTTCTTGAATTAATATCAAATGTTTCAAAAAGTTCAGGATGTTGCTTCACTAATATACAAATCTCAAATATATAAAGACATAAGAGCTCATCAAATTTGTTATTTGGTTATCGAGATCTTATGCTGGTAATAGAATAGTATGGATACGCTTGTAATCAATTGATAAAGTTAGCTTACAAATGACTGAAATAGTTAACATTTGATAAATATATTTAATATTTAAACAGTACTTAGAGAGTATTCTTCACTTCACTCACCCTCATTGTCTTCAATAGATTGTACTTCGATTTCTTTAACAGAAATCCATTCTTAATAATTTAATATGTGATTCAATAATATTTTAGATTATGTTCATATTATAACTAGCTTCTGCCCGTCCCTTCGTCCGCGTGGAAAAGTTACTTTTAATGATTATCATTGTAATTTGGCTAATCAACTCAAAATCATTATAGCCTCTATGTTATTCTGATGTATAAAGAGGTAATAACACTGTAAAGTTTCATCAAAATCCGTTCAATAGTTTTGGCGTGAAAGAGTAACAAATCCTTCCACCTATCCTCACATTAATAATATTATAGTAGGAAGGGTTATGGTGTAATCCATTTTGTGATTATGTGTTTAACAAGATAAACATTGGGCAGGACTGGCTTATCTACACGCTCAAAGTCCTGTAAATAAATTATGATTTAAAAAAGAAATATGTCTATCACTTCAATTATCTAGGTATTTTTTTTTAAAGAGGGACTATAGAACATGTAGCATTATTTTTCGGCTAAGGATCATTCGCATTACTCAGCATAGCAGAATTCTTTGCTCTTAAATCTTAAGATCGCAGGTAGTATTATCGTCGCTGTATAAGTTTGTGGAGGAATCTTTCCTTCAAAATATACATAATAACTATCGTGAATTGTATTGTTCATAATTCTATTAGATTAGAGATATATTTTGAGGGAAAGAAAATTCAATCTCAGGCAGGATTCGAACCTGCTAAGTACAGTCAGCAACGAAAGTCGCTGAACACAGCTAAATTTTTTTATTGTCACAGCTCCAGAACTTGGCAACAGGTCTTTTCTACTAAGGTAACCTAAATATTTAATGGTCATTTACGCAATTATTTCGCATAACCTTCGTAGGTCAGTAACTTCATACTTGTTAAAAATCATATTGAAGATTGCAACATGTTCAGCGACTTTCGTTGCTGACTGTACATCGGATGCTTAAGTCAACAAAGCAAGACTGCCTGTGATGTCGAATTTCTGTTGGACATTCCACACCTTCAGATGACATCAGCGACATCTATTGAAGAAATGTCTGTTCTGAAACTATCAATGCTTAACGATGTTTCCTTATGTTTTTTACTATTTATTTTTTACTAGCGTTACCCGCCCCCGCTTCGCACGGGTGCAATGTACTAATAACATACATGTATTATACATATAAACCTTGCTCTTCAATCACTCTATCTATTAAAAAACCGCATCAAAATCCGTTGCGTAGTTTTAAAGATTTAAGCATACATAGGGATATAGGGACAGAGAAAGCGACTTTGTTCTATACTATGTAGTGATAGTGAAGTGATGATTATATTTGGAATTAACATATGCTAAACATTTTCAAAGATAAATATAAAAACTATATATATTTATATAAATATATCTGCTTTGTTAGTCTAGTGATCCTAAGTGCGATTGCTAAGCTAGAGGTCCTAGGTTCGATTCCCAAGTCGAGCAAAATGTTATTGGGTTTTTCTATGAAATTTTCAGTAGGAGCTTGAAGTTGGGATTTTTTCTTGGTTAATAACAAAAGGCTCGCACTCTATTACATGGGACCTAAACATTTCGGCGAACTGTGGGTTTACCTTGGGGCAACGATGTTAAAATTAAAATGATCTTGAGTATCTTTGTACAGACGAGAGCAGGTCAAGCTATCCAAAACTGTAAAATTTCCCAATTGAATATGAACCTTACTGTTTTGTATTAAAGTTGAAAATCAATCAAAGAAATTTGACCGATTGTGGTAGCTTGATGTGTTGGCCTCTGTGTTTAGAACTTTTAACACTATCTAGCTTAAAAAACATTGATTTCTCAAAGTGTCTTTTATTAAAATATCTATTTGCAGAAATGAATATCATTTATCTACCTAGTAATACTAATGTAATAACAAGAATTAAAGATAATGTATAAAAACAGGATGTGTCGTGATATTTCATCATCTGTGCCTATTTCGAGAGAACCGAATGAAATAGGTACATAAACATTGTATGTGTATTGCGCAACTTTTTACCAAAATTGATAAATGCTGCATTAGTAAGTAATATTGGACAAGTTAATGCAAAATTTGAACAATCTAATGGAATTTTCTTTCGCTAAGATTACTCTTTTGTTTATACTCACATATAATACGATTCTTGCATTCTTCTCTCGCTTCGTCCACTTTCGTACATCTTTTAATGTAAAATCGATGTCCTGGGTGAGTCCTTGAGTTTAAAACTTGTATAATTATTTAAAATAATTATTATTACTACACTTATTAAACTACTTCATCCTGAGTTTCATTGATATTTTGCTCGACCTAAGCAAATTGTAATTGGGTTTTTCTATAAAATTGACAGTGCCAGCTCGGGGTTTGGATTTGTGCCTGGTTAATGGCAATAGGGTGGCACCCTATAACATGCGATCTAAACATACCGGCTAACTGTGGGAGTACTTTTACACCTCTGCTTATCATTTGGGAAATACAGGCGTGATGGTATGTTATGTTATAATAATTACATTGCATAATTTTCAGAGTGAGGGGTTCGTGGTTATGTAGTAACTAAGCTGATCAACCGATCTGCAAGGTTAAGCTGCGATAGTAGCGGTCAGTCTGTGGATGGGTGTCCATTCTTACATATAACCTTGTGTCTCGGAGAGCACGTAAAGCCGTCGATCTCGGTTGTCATACGAACGCCTATGACAAACGTGGTAGTCAGAAGTACAAAAAGCGTGACAACCACTCTATCAGGAGGATATCGGTATTACCCAAAAAATTTGATTGCGTAGGTCTGATGGCTGCGTATAAAATACTGATATTCAGCCGCATCTGGTAAGACTGGAAGCCGATCGCAACATGGTTGAGAAAAAGGCTCGGCAAAAGATGATGAATTTTCAGAGTGCGGTCAGTAACCTCCACCAAACTTTATTGTGAAGACGGTAACCGATGATGATGGTGATGGTCTTAAAAAAATATTTCAGCATTGTGTAAGCTATTTATAAAAAAAAATGTATGTACAGGGGCCAGCACATCAAGCTACCATAAACTGTCAAATTTCTTTGATCGATTTTCAACTTTAATACAAAGTAATAAGGTTCATATTCGATTCGGAAAATTTGTCAATTTTGGATAGCTTGACCTGCTGGCGTCTGTACATTCTAGAAACGTTATTGTTTCAGAATATAGTGGACCTACCTATTCACTTCAACGACGGAACTTTTAAAATAAAACTATTTAAAAATTACTTCATATTCTCATATAACCATATCCATGCTAACTTATCCGGAGGCTATGGAAAGAAACAAAGTTAAATTGAGTTCGCGTCGTGTGGTCTGTCACTCAAGGCTGTGTAGGCAGCAGTGGCCGCCATTACAATTTCACGGTGGTTTCATGTTGCGTGGAAAATAATAATGAACCTACACTGTAAAGTAAAACTACACATTTTTGAATGAGTTTGTAGAAGTATGTTTGTACACAGACTTTGTATTTTATACCATCACACATTCACACCTCTGGGGGTCTACTCCCTGAGCACGAAGTCCTTAGTTTCGACCTTCGTTATGGGCGTTTCCTACTCCGTATCACCTACGGATGGATGATTCGTCGAACTAAGAATGAATGACAACAAAATTTGACAGTTGTCCCCACTCCCGATGTGTTTTTACCCGTTAGAAAAATTGAATTTGACACTTGTTTTATCAGACTCCGAAGTTTCGGATAACTTTTGAACGGCTCGTAACTTCATTGACGGAGATAGGGAGTAGACCCTCTGAATACCACTGGTAGGTATGAAAAAATCGTATCAACAAGGCAAAAAGAGGGTACGTTAATAGTAAAATTAAATACGTAACAATATTCGTTTGAAAAGGAATATCAAATTTCGTAATCAAACATTCACATAAAATTAAATTTGTATTCAAACGCAATAAAGTAACCACATTATTTAATTATTAACCATACAGCGTAGTGTATAATGTAAGTAATTGTTTATAATTGAATCTATTAAAAAAACATTCATAGTTATTTAAGTAGCTATTATTAGGAAATCGAATCGATGTGTGTGGAAAGTTAAATAATTTATCATTTTTATTAAAATCTACTTATTCTACTAAAATAAATATACTACAAAATTTTCCACATACACGGACACACTACCCTAGTTAACTATCATAGGTTATATAAATATTTGTTCTGTGCAGGGTTTGAATCTACAATACGTGGCGCAGAAGTCAATCGCTCAGCCACTATGCCAAAATGTGTTGTCCAAACTTGCTTCCTACGTGTGTCACAAAACTGGTCATTGGATTTGATCCAATTCTTCTTCATAGCAGTTGCATCAGTTCTGTTTATCCTACATACATACATACCATCACGCCTGTACTCCCCAAGAGGTTACGTAGAGGTGTACCAATTGTACACCCACAGTTCGCCGGTATGTTTTGGTCTCATGTAATAGGGGGCGAGCCGATTGCCTTTAACCGGGCACAAAAACTCGGAACTGCTACTGAGATTTCATAGAAAAACCCAATAACACTGCTCGACCTGGGAATCGAACCCAGGGTCTCTAGTGTAGCACTAGCACAAGACCATTAAGCGAATGAGGTAGTTTATCAGTTATAGAAAAACTTTTTCTTAATTGAAAATAGCTTTAATTAACCTGAAACCCTTTTTCCCATGAATATTTATAAAGTAACTTTGTAAATACACCGAGCGGTAGTAAATATAAAAATAAAATATGTAAATGAGAATAATATCGATTTAATAACACGACACGGTAGAATTTCTTGAATATATGAGTGATTTTATTATTCATAAGGACGGAATAATAAATATTTCACAGAAAGTAAAGTTAATTTTCTTCAAACAATTCACAATAGTTTTTTTTTAAGTTACAGATTCGAGTACGAAAAATAATGAAAATACTGAATGCTGAGGAAATTCTATTCGATATTGTTTTGGGGTTTATTGTTCATCATCCAAAAACTGGTAAAGAGGAACGACTGCAATGATTTATTTGCTTCAAACTTGGTAATCGAGAACGCACTGTAACTTCATGGCAGGAATATTGATTTTCTAGTCGCGCACGACCTTCGCGCACGATGTCAGACACCGGCGCGCGCAGCAACTGTCAAAGTAAGACATTACACGGCGACGAAATTCATCTCTAAATCGATGTAAAAATAACGTATTCTTTATAAACGCTTACCAATATTAGCCTAATGAGCTAATAAACCGATTCGAGAGTGAATTTATTTCCTAATCTTCGAAATTCCAGCATGTCGTGCAATAATAATACTGAGTGTGGAAAGTAGGTTGCCGTAAACCTGTCCTTTCGATGTCATTGTGTGTTGTGTTGTTTACAAAATTGTATAGTTCATAACATGCGATGAAATAGCAATAAATAATGGTGTTTGTGTGTGTCTAGTGCGTACAGTGATATTGAAGGAAGTATGTTTATCAGAAGAACGTTATAAATAGAAACAATGAGAGATAAAGATGTCGAAATGCCTGCGGATGTTCGGGGCTTACTCCTTCAGGTTGACAAGGAAACATTCAACTATACTCCTCATAGCTTCCTTCATTTTCGCTCTAACTGTGGTACTGCAAATGTATGCATACAAACACCAGGAACACCCACATCCACGACGGAGGGTCGGTGACTTTAACTACACACCCGGCGCCTTCCTAAAAGGTCGACAGCCGGGCAACATGAGTTTTTGCATGTTTAACTATGGCCTTCCAAATCGTCTCAAGTGGGGCAGCTTCCAAATACTTCCATCCCCAGAAACTGGAAGCAGAAGTCAGTTCGGAGTAATTTACAACGCCATACAGGGAATAGCGTTCGCAAACATCAGCAAAATTGACGCAGTGTCGTATGTTACGCAAGCTACGCCGGAATTTCTGTATCATATTGTAGAAATAGCGAAATACTGGGAAGGGCCAATCAGTCTCGCTCTTTTTGTTCCCGGTTATGACTTGGATATTGGTATGCAAATACTGAACCAGTTATGCCACTGTTATCCGTTGATGGCCAAAGTGTCAGTGCACTTATTTTTCCCAAAAAGGTTAATACCGAAAATTAGAACGTTACAAGAGAAAATGTCTTTAACCACGAGATCACTGCCAACAATTCCGCCTAACATAACTGTGAAAGATTTATTAAGGCAGAAATTAGAGAACTACAGAAACCTGAATAACAAAACCAGGGCGCAATATATTCAGTGGGTCAGGAAGAACAAAATAGAACGAATGATGATGAAGATGCCAGACGGTAGATACACTGTACCTGATGTAAAGTTCAAAGATTGTTCTGGTTCACAATCTGATTACATAATCACGCAAAGAAAAACTTCACTGATGATGTACCCGATAAACGTTGGCAGAAATGTTGCAAGGAATGCTTCAACAACAAATTATTTCCTGGTGTCGGATATAGAAATGGTTCCTAGTTATGGTTTGGCACCAAAATTTATGAAAATGGTTAGGAAGTTGATGGGTAACGAGAAGAGGGACGCTGGCTGTGTGTTTGCTAAGACTGTTTTCGTGGTGCCGTTGTTCGAAGTAGTAATGGGCGAGCAAATCCCGCACGACAAAAGCACGTAAGTTTATAAATAGTTATTTTTAATACTATACCTACCTTTTGTAGAAGGTTAGGAAACATATTATTATACATTTCATGTATTAATACTTATTTGCATTGCTGCCAACATAACGGCATAGGAACTATTTGATGAAACGCACTATACTCAATACATGAAATGTATTTCTTTTCAATTATCTAAATCTCCGATTGTCCTGTTAATCCCGTGAAACCAACCTGGAAAAAATTGAGTTACTAAATCTACGCGGACGAAGTCACGGGTAGAAGATAGTATTACATATAGCAAAATACTGTAATGTCTGGGGGACTATTATCTAAGTTTTAGCCCTAGTATTTTTTTTCTTTATTTATTTATATGGGCTTTTATGCAAAGAGTAAGCAATTGTTTAGGATACAATGGAACTGACAAGTCCCATCCTATTCTAAACAATTGAACACAATCATCATTGACTCATATACTGTCCCACTGCTGCAGAATGAGAGGGTTAGGCTATAGTCCACCACGCTGGCCTAATGCGGTTTGGCAGACTTCACACACCGTCGAGAAAAATCTCTAAGGTATTCAGGTTTCCTCACGATGTTTTCCTTCACCGTTTAAGCCAGTGATAATTCATTATTAATACGCACATAAACTCGAAAAGTCAGAGGACCTTGGATTCGAACTCGAGACCTTTTACTTGGCAGTCCAATGGTCATATCACTGCTTATATTGAACACAAGAATATTAGCAAATTATAGCTAAGCGGTAGAATATTTAATAATATGGTGATCACCTCAGACGAACTCAATCGCAATCTTAAAAATCTAATAGATCGCGTCCTAAAACGATATCGCACCTTGTCTAATACGATTAGAATTGAGCAATTTTCTAATAATTGAGGGATGATAGTTAGTAAAATCACAAATTATAAATGGTTTATATATTATCTGATTAGGAAGTACTGAATATACTTCTTACTTCACCTGGTACTAGTAGGTATATACTAGTCTAATTGATATAACAAGTTTGCATCAGATAATGGTTTTCATTTACTTTTTTTATACTATTAGGTACTATTATTTCTACTACCTATGGCAGCACAGCGTCACACACCTTTATCTTCATGTCATAGGGTCAGCATTGTTTTTGCACGCGGCACATACATATTTGGCATGAGCGCATTCTATATAAAAAAAAGACAATTCGATCCAGCTTCATAGTTCGTTCCGTCGTAAAGTAATTCGGACTAACTCAGTGACAGTGTATACAAATATGAAGTTTCCGCTAGAAAGAGTGAAACAATGTTTATTGACGTTAACGTTATATGGATTCGTACTACTCCACAGCACTTCTTTGGCTATAGATCCTGCTACTGCAGGATGCCCAGCTGTAAATACATTGCAAGATGACAATCCTATATTGATTGAAGAAACAGGTCGTGTTCGAACTCATCTTGGTGAAGTAATGTCAATGACTGTTGAGCAAACCCTAAATGGTGTAGTAACACATATTCAGGTCAGAGCGAGCCGTCATCACATAATTCCGTACAACAGACTGAGACTCTTTTTCAACACAGTGATTAGGAGATCCGGAACACAGGAAGGCCTACTTCAACTTCGAACATTTGCAAGAGGACTTCATCACTTGGTGACTACTGGGCGCAATGTATATGACATAAATAATGGAGTTACTGTACAAGATTTACAGTTAGCCGAACAATTAGTAAATCAAATATACAATGGTGAAATTACTATAAATACTCGTCGTTATACAGCAGACCAAATGAGTGCGATTAGTATCCTTCATACATTGTTCCTCTGGATGCCGGGTAATATTTTCGTAGGTCCCGTTTCACAACAACGGTATGACGATCCTGGAAGAGAAATCGAAACTGAGTCCGACATGATTGTTGGCGAACGGACCCATCAAACGTTGATAAATCTCAATCTTCTCATGGAAGCGTACATCAACAATCAGAATACTGTGTATTTTGTAGATCAAAGAAGACATGTAGATGTCACTATGAACCTTATAGTAACTTTGTTAACGAGTTTGCGTAATGTTATAACATTATCTCCTACTGAAGCTTGGATGGAAGTTACACCAAATCGTTTTGGAATTTCAAGGGGTGCACAGTTTAGATGGGTAAATGTGGTAGATGTCCAAGACGAAGAAGAACATAACGCTGAATTGAGAAAAAGGAGAAGCACCAAACGTATTATCAAAACATTACCTGATATGCCTGATCCTTTCTGTATTCTGGCTGTTGAATCATTGGATATTCATGATACTGCTATTGTGATAGTTCCTTCCAAAGGTGTATCGGTAGTTAACGATACGAAACACTGTCCTAGAAACGTTGTTACTTTTCAAGGTGCCGGGGCAGGAGCTGGTGCAGCGGCGGGTGCTATTGCAGGTAGTGCTGTTCCGGTCATAGGTACACTTGTGGGAGCTGGAATTGGCGCAATAATAGGTTTTACGACGGGAACTGTGACTGCTGTTGCTATGTCATGTTGATCACTCGTCATCATTATCATCAGCCTATTTTAGTCCACTGCTGGACGTAGGCCTCCTCTAATGTGCGCCATTTTACCCTGGACAAGTATATAATCAAAGATATAATGTAATTTTGTGTATGTAAGTTTAAGTTGTGATAGCACTTAATACCCTACATATGATATATGCAGTAGAGTATTGAATCAAAAATAGAATTTGTGTAGGTAATGACGGGATTTTAATGATTTTTCTTTTCATGACTACAATTATTATATGTAGAGTTTAGTGAATAAAATATTGAATGATGTCTCCATCGTAAAATTGTGTTCATTTAATAATAAAAGTAATCTGTCACTTTCTCCCCTTGGTGAACAATTTGCAGTTATAGCTAGTTTCTAAGAGATGTATGAATAGTTAGTAAGAAGTAATATCAGCTAGCTTAACACGCAAGCTACAAAATAATTTTGTCGTCGCTTATCTCGTGCTGAAACTATGGTTTGAGACGACAAAATCATGTATTGGTTCGACAATTCCAAACAATAAAATGTTCCTAAGTTAATGAATATTTTAAAGAACCAAATTAATAAAATAAACATATATGTAGGTATATATTAATTTTATTAATATGTACTCTTGATATTTTACAATAATAAATATAGCGATAGCAACTTTTCTTCTAAAATTTCATTTATATTTGTAATAAACATGCATTAGATTACACGTGTGTTATTATTTAACCCGTCAACGAACAATAACTATTATTATCAGACACATTTTAAGAAACCAATATTTTTTAATTAATAAAAAATACAGGCCAAATCCAGATTAATTAATTCAGACCAGACCAGATTAATTCAGAGGCAATATCTACTAGAATTTTAATTGTTTTATTTCTTAAATGTTGACTTATAGTTAAATAAAATATAAAATAATGCAATGCAAGGCATTTGCTTACACAACACTAAAACATTCACTTAACAATCTAATGAAAACGAACACTATTTATTTTACACTTTTTTATACATATAAGCATTTTCAGTATTTCATAATTGTTCAAATTAATAATTAACTAATCAATAAAATAATCAATATGTTTGTCAATTATGGCGTTTTATTTGACATGTTTACATTTGACAATTGTTCAAAGCTCGCTTTTGTCTTAACTCCCATTCCCTTCAATTTATCAGCAGTCTAAAATCATAGTTAAAAATTGTTTTTGTTTGAGGTTTACTAATAGATATCTCGACATCTATTGCAATCATAGATATTATTGAAATTAATTATAATTTAACTATGATGGCAATAAACAAATGATGTGGAAGGGAAGACCATGTGGTCTAGCGATGCGTTTGTCGGACTGCTGATCACGAGGTCGTGGGTTCGATTCCCATAGGACACTAATATTTATGTGATGGACCTAAGTGTTTGTCTGGGTCTTATTAGTGTTTATTTACAACAAAAAAAGTATATAAGTTTTATATCCATTGTCTAATACCCATAGTACAAGCTCTCCTTAGTTGGGGACTAGAGGATGCTGTGTAAAATTATCCAAACATATTTATTTATTTTATAAATAAATTATTTTTAGTTATGTCTGTCTATTGTCTTATATATTTTTTTACGTTTATAATCCTGGTATATAATATAATCATATATAAGTATGTATATATTGATCCTATGTTTATTTTTTATACGTCACCGTCATAGTCGTAGCTGCCCGTTGCATCACAAGATTATGGACCTATCAGAATACCAGCGCTATGGCATTATATTTTTTAATGTCGCAGCATTATGCTAAGATCCTTTAAGCTTCGTACAGGGTTGCTGTAATAATAATAATAATATTTTGGGACATTTTTACACAACACCATCTAGTCCCAAACTAAGCAGAGCTTGTACTATGGGTACTAGACAATGGATATAATACTTATATACTTTTTTTTGTAAATACATACTTATAATACATAAGAAACACCCAGACAAACACAAATACTCATGTTTTATCCACACAAATATTTGTGTCCTGTGGGAATCGAACCCACGACCCCATGATCAGCAGTACTCGAACCGCTAGACCACAGAGGTCGTTAATAAAATGTAGTTGTTTACTTTATTTCTGTACGAAGTCAAATAAAAGTTTTCTTTATTTATAAATACCTGCTGGGCTAAAATGACCACTTTTGAGGAATCATGAAATGAGTCATATAATAATATGGCTTAAGAGCTGTTCTAAATATGAATTGATTTCAGAAGAGTTTCTCGACCATTGTAGTTGTCCTTTTCTGTAGCCGTATGAAGTATTGACGCAACCACAGCCTATAGACTCCAGCATCAATAGATCAACGGTGACACTACGCGCGTTCTCGTCTTGAGACCTGTTAAGCCACATTTGCTCAGCAATTTCATTAGCTACATTACCCGTCAAGCCCTTGATATTTTTGGCAATACGGTGGCACCAAATCACAAATCTCATAAAATCCAATGGATAGCGTCCGAGAAAAATGTCCTCGTATTGGAATAGAAATAAATAAAAATTCATGATGTTTGGGGGATGATATTGCATTACATTTTACGTTATTAACATCATAAACTTATTATAAATGGTTTCTACACAGTCTCTAGACGGGTCTCAGTGGTCCAAATGAAAAATATTCATCCATAACCCATGTTATGCTCTTTGAAATATAATCGTTTTAGAGAAAATTGCAGTTCCCTTGTTTTTTCGTTTGGTTTTTAGGATTCCGTACCCAAAGGGTAAAAACGGGATCCTATTTCTAAGACTCCGCCGTCTATCCGTCTGTCACCAGGCTGTATCTCATGAACCGTGATAGCTAGACAGTTGAAATTTTCACAAATTATGTATTTATGTTGTATTTATGTTTATAACAACAAATACTAAAAACAGAAGTAAAATAATTATTTAAGGGGGGCGGGCTCCCATACAACAAACGTGATTTTTTTGTAGTTTTTTCCTCGCAAGTATTGGTAAGGAACCCTTCGTGCGCGAGTCTGACTTGGCCGGTTTTTTCAAAGATTTGACAAATGGAATTAAGTTATTGTCCGATATGTGGTTCACTCAATTCAGACATTTGACAAAACACCTACGTGTGTGAACCTTATTTTTGTAGCAAAAATTTACACATAATTGGTCACTGTATTTTACAAAAAATCAAAGCATTAAAAGGTAAGACCAGGAATGTTTGACAGTTTCAATGGATCACTCATGTCCTATCACGTATAGGTTGAGTGATCCTCAAATACGGTTTTAGGTTGACAAAACACCAAAGTAATTGTTTTCACCATAAGGTTTTACTTTCGTGTATATTTGTACAATGAAAGTCACAATACAAAAAAATATGAATAAGGAGTTATGAGCAATCAAATCTTTATTTTTAATTTCCTGATTTGAGTGATCTTTAAAACTTCATTTTGGGTACCTACACCTATCGTATCGAAGTATTAATATAGTTTGTATACACTATATTAACAATTAGTACGCTTTTGTGAATAATTTTACAAATAATTCACTAGTATTTGTTTTTTAATTCACAAGATTTTCGTCTTTTAAGTTATTGTAAAGGAAAAGTACAGTAGAGTGACTATATATAATATGAGATAACTGGAAATAAATAAGTTATAATATACCATAATATTATCCGATTTGAATATACTCCTTACTTCACATTTCCATGACCATACCACACATTGGATCAGTTAATTGCTTTTACGTAACAGGAAATCATTGCCTATACTTACTTTTTTTAAATACCTATTTCAAACCCCAGCAACAGACGTCTGTCAGATTACTCTATCTTCATGTCATAGGGTCAGCAAGTCTTATTTTGTACTGCCCTCACGTAATGGTTTATCAAGGGCCACTCGCTTTCTATATAAGAACAACACAATTCGATTTAGCTTCATACTTTGTTCAGTCGTAAAGCACACTGTGTATTTACTAACACAGTGATATACAAAAATGAAGTTTCCGCTAGAAAGAGTGATAAAGTTTTACTGATAACGTCATGTGGATTTGTACTACTCCCCGGTTCTTCTTTGGCTATGGATCCCGCTAATGCAGGATGTCCAGGTTTCTACCCGGTGCCTAATAGGCATCCTTTACTTATTGGCGATCAACGTCCTCCAACTCATATAGGTGAAGTAATGTTAATGACCGTTGAGCAAACCCAAAATGGAGTAACTAGAGATATTGTAGTCGAAGCGAGCCGACATCACATAATTCCGTACCACAGACTGAGAGACTTTTTTAACCAAGTGATTAGAAGATCAGGAACACCACAGGGCGCCATTCAGCTTCAAACATTTGCAAGAGGACTTTTACACTTGGTCACTACTGGACTCAATGTATATGACAGAAATAATGGAGTTACTGTACAAGACCTACAAGCAGCCGAACGATTAGTAAATCAAATATACGAAGGTGATATTACTATAAATACAGTTCTTTTCAGAGCAGAAGAAAGGCGTGCGATTACTACCCTTCATACATTGTTCCTCTGGATGCCGGGTAATATTTTTATAGGTCCCACTTCTAATCGTAGATATGATGACCCTGGAAGGGAAATTGAAACTGAGTCCGACATGATAGTCGGGGAAGAGGCCCATCAAACGTTAATAAATCTCAATCTGCTCATGCAAGCCTACATCAACAATGAGAATGCTGTGTATCTCGTAAATTACAGAAGAAATGTAGACGTCACTATGAACCTTATAGTAACTTTGTTAATGCGTTTGCGTAATGTTGTGACATTATCATCTGCTGAAGCTTGGATGGAGGTGACCCCAGATCATTTTGGAATTTCAAGAGGTGCTCAGTTTAGACGGGTAAATGTGATAGATGTAGTAATAGATGAAGAAGAACATAATGCTGAACTGAGAAAAAAGAGAAGTACTAAACGTGTTATCAAAACATTACCTGATATGCCTGATCCTTTTTGTATTCTGACACTTGAATCATTGCATATTAATAACAATGTGACTGTTACGATTTCTTCCAAAGATGTATCCGTGGTTAAGGATGGGTTACTAGACAGCTGTCCTAAAACTGTGGCGACCTTTCAAGGTGCCGGCATAGGAGCCGGTGCAGCGGCGGGTGCTATTGTAGGTAGTTCTGTTCCCATCATAGGTACAATTTTCGGAGCAGCAATTGGCGCACTTTTAGGTTTTGCGACAGGAAGTGTGACAGGGGCTGCTATGTCATGTTGATCTATACCGCTGAAAATTTAACAGCTGAATACCTAATATCATTTACAGCTTAGTTTTTCATAGATGTCAGGTTCAATTTAGTTATATAAGAAGGATAAAAAATTACTAAATTAATAAATATTTAATATATATGTAGGAATAGGTTTGGAATTATTAATGTACTCTTGTTAATTTATTCTATTTAATTTATTAATAACAACTTGTCTTATAAAAATTAAATTTGTATTTGTAATAAAAATATTTTTAATTAAACATATTTTGTTATTATTAAATGTGTCAATCATATCGATAAATTTAGCAATATACATTGCTACTGTTGTGGTCACAGCGAAATCCTTTCAGTTATAAGACTATTTACTTACACGGAGGCTCTGTATATACGGTATAGTGAATGTATTGTTGTTATTGGGATCTGGAAGGCTAAAAAAAAGGCAATTTTTGATGTTTCATAATAATGATCCACATTCAATAATTGCTAAGGAGGGTTCGAAATGTGAATTCAAAATCAAAGTCAAAATAATTTATTCAAGACTTACTAAGAAGTAATTTTGTCATTTTTACATAATTATAAGACAACCTTCCAAAAAGGCCACTTCCATAAATATGGCACAGATAAAAATATACAATTGGTATATTTGTTTCATTTCGAATTATAAAGCCGCTATTATATTAAACAAGGACAAGACGTATAGAAAAGATATTTCGACATTTATTCTGATTAGTGATGGCGTGTGATGAACGTCGATAAAATTTATCGATGACATGCATTACGTTAACAACATAATATATGACCTTCCTTAAAATATAAATTACGTACTAACAAGTAAAATCGTTAATTCATACGAGTATTCATAAGAGAATAAAATACCGCCGCGCCTGTATTCCCCGAAGGATTAACCCTTTGACCGCCACGGACGTCTATAGACGTCAAATTAAAACTTGCTCACCACGCCAACGACGGCATAGCACGACAAAAATATCAAAAAGGTTTCCTATACAATTTGTCGCTTGCCCCAAAGAACACAGATTTTCGTTATTGACATGGCGGTCAAGAGGTTAAGCAGAGATGTATCAATTTATACCCACAGTAGCCGGTATGTTTAGGTCCCATGTAATAGGGGGCGAGCCTGTTGCCATTAACTGATCATAAATCTAAATCTGAGCTGCTACTGAGATTTCATAGAAAAACCCAATAACACTTTACTCGACCTGGGAATTGAACCCAGAAACTCTAGCATAGCAGTCGTGCATATTACCACTAGGCTAATGAGGCAGTTACATATGATAATATATAGTACATAGCTACATACTTTTTTAGTTCGTACAAAATTAACCGGTTTTAATTTAATTCGGATTGGATAGACACTCAAGGGCACTACCCTTGAGTGTCTATCTAATCCGAATTAGGCATAGAGAAAAAACCAAACCCCTAATATATTAAATTACCACCAGGTTTATAAGTTATACCTATCTTCCTGTATCATATGTGTAAGATTGCTGTTCATGCTGAACAGTGTCTTGAACCTGCAGAACGACGTTATTCGCGCATAGTACTTCCTGTAATCTAATCAAATCAAACTTTAGATAGAATAGACTTTATACTGTTTATTGCAATAAAATAAAATAACCATAACATCATACCATTTCACCTGTTCAATTCATAATGAATAATGTAGGAATAGCATCTTCTCGTCTCTATTTCATAATTTCATTACCTACATATCAATCTAAAGTAAAATGCTTGGAGGAAATGTGGAGGCTTTTGTTGAGTCCAGTTTCGCCTAATTATGCGAATTATTCATTATTTTTCTTCACATCTAAAATCTGGAAGGAAATCTGTAAAATTAAAGTATCGACAATATTATTAACATCACTATGAGTGATCAAGATAATCTTAAAGCAGCCGAAGAAATTAAATACGTCTGGTACTCGCTACAAAGTGATTCAGCAACATTTGTTATATGTTCATTTTCGGTTACCAGCTCATATTCGACAAACAATTTAGTAAAAACGGCTGATGGAAGCTGAATGAGTCTTGATTATTTTCGTCTTGCAGCTGCCAACCACACTCATGACATTATTTTGTTTAGTTAACAGCTTTGTGCAACAGAACCGAGGAATTATTATTAAAATATCACTTATCCATGGGAGATAACGACAAATACAATGTACACAAAAACTACAATGAACACACGAACACGTCAAATAGTTCAATGAACGAACTGTCAGACCTAACAGCTAGGTACTACCGAATTTGGTCGGCTTGAATTAGAATCAATACAATCAAATGACAGCTTATCTTGTGACGTGTCAAAGCAGTTGAACAAAGAGTGGATCATTTATCTCATTTATACATCCTTTTCCATTCTATAAGATAGAGGGGGACTAACTGTAGTTACGAGATTCTTATTTTAGCCTTCTTCCGCGCTTTAGATACCTAAAACGCGCTGTTAGAATAACAGACCTTACGACAATACTGTCGTAAGGTCTGTTATTCTAACTTTATGTCATAGGGTCAGTAGTCAGTTATGCAAACGGCAGATAATACATGTAGCTCGGTACGCTTGCTTTCTACTTAAAAAATCAAATCAATCCAGTCTCTTAATTCGTTTCGTCATAAAGCATTTTGCACTTACGCAGTGTGATACAAATATGAAGTTTTCGCGTGGAAAAATGCAAAATGTTTTATTGATAACGTTATGTGGATTTGTACTACTCCCCGGCACTTCTTTGGCAATGGATCCCGCTACTGCAGGATGTCCAGCTTTTTATCCGGTGCCTAATAGGCATCCTTTGTTGATTGGTAATCAATGTCTTCCAACTCATATCGGTGAATTGATGTTAATGACTGTTGAGCAAACACAAAACGGTGTAACTAGAGAGATTGTGGTCGAAGCGAGCCGACATCACATAATTCCGCACCACAGACTGAGAGATTTTTTCAATGAAGTAATTAGGAGATCAGGAACACCGCAGGGCGCAATTCAACTTCAAACATTTGCAAGAGGACTTTTACACTTGGTAACTACTGGACTCAATGTGTATGACAGAAATAATGGAGTTACTTCACAAGACCTACAGGCAGCCGAAGGATTAGTAAATCATATATACGAAGGTTACATTACTATAAATACTGTTGTTTTCACGGCGGAAGAAAGACGTGCGATCACCACCCTTCATACATGGTTCCTGTGGATGCCGTGTAATATGTTCATAGGTCCAATTGCTGAACGTCGATATGACGACCCTAGAAGTGAAATCGAAACTGAGTCCGATATGATTGTCGGCGAACACGCTCATCAAACGTTGATAAACATCAATCTTCTCATGCAAGCGTATATGAACAATGAGAATACTGTATATCTCGTAGACTATAGAAGAAATGTAGACGTCACTATGAACCTTATAGTAACTTTGTTAATGCGTTTGCATAATGTTATAACATTATCTCCTACTGAAGCTTGGATGGAGGTTATCCCAAATCGTTTTGGAGTTTCAAGAGGTGCACAGTTTAGATGGGTAAATGTGATAGATGTAGTAGTAGACGAAGAAGAACATAATGCTGAACTGAGAAAAAAGAGAAGTACCAAACGTGTTATTAAAACTTTACCTGATATGCCTGATCCTTTTTGTATTCTGACACTTGAATCATTGAATATTGTGAACGATATTACTGTTACGATTCCTTCCAAAGATGTATCGGTTGTACAAAATGGGTTACTAGACAACTGTCCAGAAACCGTAGTGACCTTTCAAGGTGCCGGTATAGGAGCTGGTGCAGCGGCGGGTGCTATTGTAGGTAGTGCTGTTCCCATTATAGGTACACTTTTGGGAGCTGGAATTGGCACTCTAATAGGTTTTGCGACGGGAAGTGTAACAGTATCAGTGCAATGCGCGCTCGACTACGGACGTGTTTTGTGCTGCTCGGTACGAATATTTAATTCGCGTTTTGCGCGGCGGTAGCCGCTGCCGTCTATTGCGTCACTATGAGTTCACAGCAACTCATAGCCAACGAGCTGTTGGCATTCGTTCAGCATGCTATTGATTATATGGACGAAGTCAGCATCATGCAGATCTGCAAATCATCCTACAAAGAGGAGGAGGTAAGCAGTGCCAAGTTGCTGCTTTTCCAAACTCTCGGAAGAGTCGACCAGATGCCGTCCCGCCGGAGGGATGGAACAGAAAAGAGCGTCCAGGACATCATCACCCTGTTCAAGGAGGTCGACCCAGATGATGTGCCCGCTTTCATGGCGAAGCAGCTGCATAAGCTGCCCCCCGTCACGTTCGACCACGTTGACGTCACCAGGTTGCTGAAGGATATAACGTCCCTGAAAGCCAGCCTGGCCGAAATACAGTCCAAGTTGGAGATGTCTAACAACACCATAGGGGAACTTCGTGCCGAAGTAGTGTTATTACGCAACACTGTTTCGACAAGTAGGTCACCGGACGTCTCTAATGTGAACACACGTCGCGGGGCACAAAATGCTACCATCGGCAGTTTTGAGTCGGCGAGTTCAGCTCATGCGTCACCTACCGCCGATTTAGCTTGCAAAGCAACATGCGCCGCCGCCGTCCCTGCCTCGATAGAGGTAACGTCACATGTAGGTACATCGACCCCCAAACGTGCCTACGCAGCAATTGTCGCAACCAGCAAACCCACTGCATTGCAGACTACGGCATCAAATCAAATAGGGGGTAAGCAGAGCCGCTCCGAATCGAAGGGGAAGCTTTTGCAAGACGGTGGTCCAGGGGACCAGGGAGACAAGGATGGCTTCATCAAGGTGGAGAAGAAGAAGAAGAGGAAGCCTAACCATCTGAACAAGTGCGGGACTGCACCGACCGGACCGAAACACCTGCTGCGTCCTGCAGTACCAGTGACGCCGCTCTACGTGTCCAGGCTGCATTACTCTACAAAAAGCGAGGAGATTGTAGAGTATATTGCAATTAAGAGCAATCACACTCTGAGGGTCGAGCGGTTAGACTCTAGTCACAATGTGAATTTCAGTTCATTTGTGGTTAGAGTACCGACCGAACATCTATCGACATTTATGAAGGAGGAGTTTTGGCCGAAAGGTGTACTGTTCCGGCGATTCCGAGGCCGGATACCTAACACCGAGCGACGCACGACGAATTTGCGTGTGAAGTAGTAATGTTATTGTTGTATATATTTTATAGTATTTTATGTTGTGTTCTATTTTTATATTGTATTATTATATTTTTATATGGGCCTTGTTGCCTGAAATAAATAACTAAATAAAAAAATAAAATAAAAAAGTAACAGGTGTTGCTATGTCTTGTTGATCACTTCCGCTGAGAAAACAAAAGCCGAATATTTTATATGGTTTATAGTTTCGTTTCTTAGTTGTATGGCATAGTTTACCATAAGGTAAAGGTTCGATGTTAAAGGTCATAATTAATTAACATAATTTAATCAATATTTCAAGAATAGAATAGGTATAAATGAAAAGTTAATCTTGATATTTTAAAATTATGATTTTTTCTTCTATAATTAAATTTGTATTTGTAATAAACAACTTTTCAAATTACACGTTTGTAATTTAAGATTTTAACATCCATATTATAAATTATAAATTGTGTGAATTATGTTTTTTAACATGCTTGATGTTTCGCTAAATTTTACTATACTAGCGGCCCGTCCCGGATTCGCATGGGTGGACATTATTTTTTACACCTTGGGTTACATTATGAAGTTTTAGTATTGGGATCCCTAACATTTTCTAGCAATAAATATAGTTTATGTTACACAGGGATAATGTAGCATACTAATGTTGAAAGAATTTTTGAAATTGGTCTAGTAGTTTTTGAGTCCTTTTTATAATATTACTGTAGATGGTGTGTATACCTCTAAGTAACGTATTTACACCGTATGATGACTTTTATGATAAGTGATTTATAGTATCAAACATACTATCACGCCTATACTCCCCGAAGAGTTAAGCAGAGGTGTATTAATTGTACAGACGCCAGCAAGTCAAACTATCTAAAACTATCAAATTTTCCCAGTTGAAATGAACCTTATTACCTTGTGTTCAAGTTGAAAAACTATCAAAGAAATTTGACTGGTCGGGGTAGCTTGATATGCTGGCTTCTGTACACCCACAGTTCCCCGGTCCCATGTAATAGGGACGAGCCTATTGCCATTAGCCGGGCACACTTACAACCTCCGAGCTGCTAATGAGATTTCATAAAAAAACCCAATAACACTGCTCAATCTGGGAATCGAAACCAGAACCTCTAATCGCGATTACGAACACTAGACTAATCAGGCAGTATTAGTAGATATATTAATCTATAGGCACCAATCTTATCTATCTATCTTATCCGGGAATCGAATATCAATCCTCAAACCAAGCAGTTGATGGTATTTTATTCTCACTTGATTGAAGGCATCATGATCCTTGTACCAATTATGTTTGAGTCGACAGTTAAATAGTTACGTAACATGTAATAGAGAGACGTGTAACATACCATCATAATCAAATTAAATAACAAATTAAATAAATAAATAAAAATAAATAAATAAGTGTACCTAAGCACTTCCACAATTCGCCTGAATGTTTAGATCTCATGTAATTAGAGGGCGAGCCTATTGCCGTTTTAATGGGCATAAATCTAAACTCTGAGCTGTTACGCAAAATGTAGAGAAAAGGTACAATACAAATTTTAGCTTTGAAAATTGAACGTTGCCAAAATATTCATCTTCCATCTTGTTTACTAGATGTGCCTTTGTTTAAATAACGATAACCCTACGTCTGGAATTTGTTTTCAAGTCGCTATCGCGGGGTTTTCCTTGAATTGTAAAATGAATTTAGGTAATTAGTGAAGTTATCGCATAACGACTCCACTTATCATTATAAAGTAATGCCTCTAATAGTAGCTGTTGACTGTTTGAAAACAAAAAATATGTGTATAAATATCTTAAAGAATACACAAAATGGGATGATGGATAAGCCAGGACTCCAGCTCTATGGAAACAATGATCTTGAAATCTGTTTAATAAAAATAGAAATGTCTTTTTTTGGAAATATTGAAATGTAAAAATTCGGTTCGTTTGGCTTCTTTTTTTTTATATAAACCACTAATGTCGCAAACAAGCATACGGCCCACCTGATCGTAAGCGGTTACCATAGCCTGACGCTTGTAACACCAGGGGTATTACACGGGCGCGTTGCCGTCCCTGTAAAACGAAAGAGGAATAGTTGGGTTGGCAGTATAAGGGTCGAATTCCCCCCACTGCCAACACAACGTTTCCTCGCGGATCACTGGCAGCCTTATCTTATCTTAGCAGTGGGGGTTGGCATGGCCAGCAACACTTCGACCAAATGTGATCTGTTGTGTTGTCCCCAGCATGGTACATTCCTTACACTTCAAAGACGTGGTTCATGAAGGCGGCTAGCCCACTAAGAGGAAGGAACCTGTAGTCCTCTGGCTTCGGGTATCCGTTGCCGAGATGACTCATTCGTTTCGTCGCTAGGACGTCACAGTCACACAAGACTGCATGGTTTCCCTGAATTCACCACAAGCTCAACTGGCAACCTTGCTCACCGATAGGAACTGAACACAGCTCAAAGCTGTGTTATTTTATTTCGATTTTGCAAAGCGGAGGTACTTCCCCAGTCGGGCAGCTCCAATTTGAGTGAAATTAGTACCACTATTAATTAGAAGAATCTCCCAGAATTACTCTTTTAAACTTGGTATGTTGTACTCATACCGATCAAAAACAGCAAATGCCTTTCATATACGTGAGCATAGGATGATGAAAAGCAATTGCTGGAATTGCTGGAACCCACCATTGGAATCTGGACATTTACCACGTATTTATTTAATTATGTATAACTAGCTTTTGTCCGCGACTTCGTCCGCGTGGAAAAGTTACTTTTAACTATCGTTGTAATTTAGCTAATTAACTCAAAATCGTTATAAATTATAGCCTATATGTTATTCTGATGTATTAATAATAATACTGTAAAGTTTCATCAAAATCCGTTCAGTAGATTTATCCATCCATCCTCACAAACTTTCACATTTATAATATTATTATAGTAGGATACTGAATGTGGATCTGCCCACAGGTTGATCCAGATGGTAGCAACAAACCGCGCGACATACTTCCACCAGAAGGTGTGCTCTCACTGCCAGCGGTTTCCTGGTCTGCAAACCTGGCTGATGCGACCGCCCAGAGAAGTGCTGGAGGTAAGATATGAAGTCTTGACTACATTCTATAAATAAATATAATATTAAATATTTATATGCGAAGATTCATTAAAAATAATAATTATTGATTTCTGACACGCGAATTTGGCATTCAAATAAAAGTACTTTTTTTAATAATAATTATATTTACATACAAACCATCACGCCTGTATTCCCCGAAGGGTTAGGCAGAGGTGTACTAATGTACACCCACATTTCGCCGGTATGTTTAGAACCCATGCAATACGGGGCGAGCCTATTGCCATTAACCGGCACAAAGTCAGACTTCGAGCTGCTACTGAGAATTTCATAAAAATCCCAATAACACTGCTCGACCTGGGGATCGAACCCAGGACCTCCAGCGTAGCAGTCGCGCTTAGGACCACTAGACTAACGAGGCAGAATTATATTTACTTTGAATTATATAGGTTGCTCCTATTTTCGATATCAGTTTATTCGATAGCACGTTTTTACCCTTGCTACTCATGCGCCTCGTCAATTGAGACGAGTCAAATTTTAGCACGCCGGCTTTGTGTGGGTGGGAGAACTTGGTTTTCCCCGAATTAGTCATCAACGATGTAACAAAACAATTGATAATAAACGAGAGATAAATAACAGTAACGGTTAATAAAGCAATTAATGATAACCTTAAATGTAAATAAGTGATAATAAATTTCTGACCCGCACATTCTGATAGTGCATGCCCTTGTTTATCCGACTTTTAAAAAGGAGGATGTTCTCCATTTGAATGCGCTATATTTTTTACTGATTGGGAACCGATTCTGGAATATTAGAAATAATCGATTTTCTTTTCTTTTTTATTTTATAAAGTACGTCTACGAGTACGTCATTTAAGTTAGTTGGTGTCTAACTATCGACTCTGCAGATTAAAAGAGGAGATTAGGAGTAAATACTGGGAGTAATTCGGATGTTTTTTTTAATACACTAAGGTGGCAAACTAGCATACGGCATACGGCCCACCTGATGGTAAGCGGTTAACGTAGCCAATAGACGCTTGTAACATCCGGCGTATAAATTCGCGTTGCCCTGTAAAATGTAAGTGGAATAGTTGGGTTAGCAGTTTATGGATCAAAGTCCCCCCACTGCCAACATAAAGATTCCTCGCGGAGCACTGGCAACCTTGCACACCGTAAGGAACACAACACAGTTCAAAGCAGTGTTCTTTCACTTTGATTTTCTGCAAGGCGGACGTACTTCTCCAGTCGGCCTGCCCAATTTGAGTGGAATTACTCCCACTATGCCCTACCTCTCTTATGTATGTGCATAATAACAACTTATTGATGGTGCGGGTAATCCTCATCTTACGGATCGTCCGCCGCCTTTGCCTACCATTTCCAGAAATACAGGCGTAATGATTATATTAGGAGTATGTTTATGTTAAGAAAGCTGTAATTAATTAGTTATCTTTTTAGCCTCTGGCAAGTTCGTTATTATATTCCGCTGATAAGGAAATTCTCAGATTTGCTCACTGTCCCAGTAAAGTTCAAGTTCAAATGTTTTTATGCCAAACTAGCTGAACCCGGCGTTGCTGTGGCCCAGAAAGTATAGATAACAATTATATTAAGTTTGTTGTTGTAACCGAGCCTACAAGTTACAACCTGTCCTATGTGATATGATAGCATCAACTAAGGGTCAGAACTTGTTGTGGGCGAATAATAATAATAATTTAATTAAAATGCATTGATAGCCTAGTGGTGTGACCATTGGACTGCCAAGTCGAAGGTCTCGAGTTCGAACCCAAGGCACGCACCTCTGACTATTCGAATTCACGTGCGTATTAATAATTATGATCACTCGCTTAAACGGTGAAGGAAAACATCGTGAGGAAACCTGCATACCTTAGAGATTTTTCTCGACGGTTTGTGAAGTCTGCCAACCCGCACTAGGCCAGCGTGGTGGACTATAGCCTAATCCCTCTCAATTTGAGAGGAGACCAGTGCCCAGCAGTGGGACATAATAATAATAATTTATTTATGTATACGAATATTGTATACACCGATTGTTACATTTTAGGAATTGAATGAATATGAAATAATAATAAAACAAGCACTAAATACTGGAGAAAGGAACAGTTGTTGAGTTTTCCGTAGCCTGAATTGAGTTCTAATTCCAATTAGCATTAAATTTATCCTTTAAAAAGGGTCGTGGGACTCTTGGGCCTGGTCCCAAAATACTCCTCAAAAATAACTATTGTATTTAGAGTTGGAATCCGGGACCGCGGTGCCAGTCCCAAAAGCCCCCCGACCAGTCATCAACAGTCCGAAACAGTCGTCAACTGAATAATTTAACTAGTAAAAAGTTTGAATTTAAATGTCATACTTAGGAATTTTTTTTTTAAAACATCCGGTAGTTTATTATACACACGAATTGCCGTACAAAGCATTGTTGGAGAACAAATAAATTTCCTACGACGGTACGTATAATTTATGAATTTTACGACTCTTTATAATAACAATATCATTGTGCTTATCAAATATTTTTATGTTCAAAGTAAATAACCATGCAATGTAATTCAGCTTTAAAGTCGTAAAGCCGAGTTCACACCGTATTTACGTGTGGTATTAAGCTGAATTAGTAGGAACATTAGAAGCCTATTAGCATATACTAGTATTTTGTGTCAAATCGTGTAGGTACACTATTCTGACGCGTGACATTATTAGTATGCACGACCACATACAAAATGATATGATCACGTATTAAGTCAAGCGTGAATCCGGCGGAAAAATATCATAATGTACAGAATATGTGACAAGCTGTCAAAAATCCATTAACCTGGCATTGAGTGAGCAACAAAATGATAGATGATTAAATGCATTAAGTACGCAAATATACTTAATATTATATTGGTTTACTTTTTTAAAAAATTTAATGCTTCTGATATTATTTTGCTGATAGGTATTTACGATAAAATTTTGGTATATTTATTTATTTATTACTTTTGGAAAACCAACAGCCTTACTATAAATTTGGAACGAACATAAACAACAAATAGCCAATTATAGGTCTTCACAGATAAGAGACATATTAAAATAAAAACATGTGGACAACAAACTATACAGTACTATAAACGTGTCGATTTAATGAGAATCACGTTTGGTGTTCATAAAAGAAATCTCTGCTCAGCAACCGCCTCAACGACACCAAGTTAACGTTGAAAATGTCAACATCATGTGCCTTGCAAATATTGTTTAGAGTCTTGCTAGCTCTCCACAGGAAAGTATTTTGCCGGTAATTTGATAATGCAGGGGCCAAGTTAATGGGTGTATGATGCCGCACAGATTTTACGGGGACATTAAAACCTATTTTACCAAGAAGTTCAGGGCAATCAATTTTATTAGAAATAATTTTCATCAAATAAACAATATCAGCTATTTCACGTCACTTAACCAGCGGAAGAAGGTTAAACTTAGCACATAATTTTAAGTAATCCTGACTTCTGTAGTTATATTTGATCCTGTAGCATAGGTATTTGATGAACTTTTTTTGGACATTTTCTAATCTGAGTATATATTTATCATATCTTGGGTTCCATACCTGTGACCCGTATTCCAGAATACTGCGAACAAATGTACAATATAGTATTTTAAACGTCTTAGCGTCCTTGAAGCAACTTGACGTTCGCATCACGAACCCAAGCGCTTGAGACGCTTTTTTTACAATATTGTCCACGTGTTCATCAAAAAGTAATTTGGAGTCATACAATATACCAAGATCACGGACTTTGTCATACTTGTAAAGTTTGCATCCTCTCAAAGTATATTCCGATGAGACAGTGGTATTTTTCCTAGTAAAGGAAACAACAGAACATTTTGATGGATTAAGTTCAAGCTTGTTCCTGGTGCAATAATCATCTACGCGCGATAAATCGGTCTGTAGGGCCTGAACATCTGCTTGTGATGAAACAGATAGAAAAATCTTCATGTCATCCGCGTAACAAAGTAAATTGGCGGTATGTAAACACTCGCCGATGTCGTTTACAAAGATTGCAAAAAGTAAAGGTCCTAGAAGAGAGCCTTGTGGGACGCCACTAGATATAGTAACCCAACTAGAAATTTAGTTGTTTATAACCACCGCTTGAGACCTGTTAGAAATATAAGAAATAAACCATCTCAAAAGATCGCCCCTTATGCCTATTGAATCTAGTTTTTGAAGTAAGGTGAAATGGTCAATTCTATCGAAACATTTACTATAATCAGTGTAAACGACATCGACTTGCTTACCTTGACTCATATTATCAATGATTTAGTCATCTAATAAGATAAGGTTAGAAATGGTTGATCTCCCCGTCATGAACCCATGTTGATAATTGTTGAGTGAATTTTTTACTGCAGCATACAATTGTGTGTGAATAACTCTTTCGAACACTTTAGCAATTTGACATAATTTAGATATCGGTCGATAATTTATCACCTCACTCTTAGGCCCTTTTTTGTAGATTGGGGTTATAAACGCTTGTTTCCAAGAAGAAGGCATAACGCACTCACGTAGTGATTTTTCAAACAATAGGCTAATCGGTGTCGATATGGTTTTAGCACAATTAACCAATAATACGGGAGGGATTTTATCAGGACCCGCGGATTTATTAAGATCCAGTGATTGAAGCAGTTTTATTATTTCGTTCTGATTAATTATAATATTTGAGATATGTGATGATGAGTCAGAAAAGTTTTGTGGGCTTACGGTCGGAGTACCCTGAGTGGAGTGCAAGAAAGTAGAATTGAAGTAGTCGGAAAATAAATTACAAATACAAATACAAATACAAATTCTTTATTGACAAAAAAAAAAAAGTAACATTCATGGATACGAGTAACAGTGAGCCGCAAACTAAGCATAGCTTGTGTCTTGGGGCTCGGGAGTGCGATTATGTACATAAATATAGTTAAAATTGTTACTATTATGCTTAATAAGAATTGCTAGTGGATACAATAAAATTTAGAAGGGCTTTGTGTGTAGTGTGTACATTATTATGAGGTGAGCATGAGCTGCTATGGTTTGCGTGCGTGTGTTTGTGGGTAGGTTGGGTGTGTGTGCGAGTGTTTGTGTGTAGGGTGGGTGCTTGTGCGAGTGAATGGGGTGGTTGTATGTGGGAGTGTTTGTGTGTCGGATGGGTCTTATAACAAGGCTTCAGTATCATCGTATGATAGTTTTAAAAGAAAAGAAGTGAGTTTCTTTCTGCCTGTAGTAACTGTGCAGTCTGTGAGGTTGAACATTTTAATAACTTTGTTGTATGTGTTAGGGTGAGAAAAAGCAGTGCAACGTCTTGCTAATTCGGATCTAGCATTCGGTATGGGTATTCTAAAGACACGTTTTTTCATTATGTCAGGATAGTCAGGTCGTTTCTTGAGGGTGGCGTGAGTATCCAGTACTGATTTAAGTATAAAGAGCTGCCTTACCCTTAATACTTGGAATCTATGATAGATTAAGTCTGTAGGGAACCTAAAAGGCTTTTTAAGAGCCACCTTTATTAATGCACGTTGGGCCCTCTCCAGACTTATAAAGGTGCTCTTTCCAGCACAGCCCCATATACAGATACAGTACTGAATTATTGATTGACAAAGACCATAGTATATTGTTCTTAAGATCTCTAGAGGAGTACAGTCTCTAAGTTTTTTCATTATGTGAATTAACTTGCGCACTCTTTTTGATAAAGCTGTAATATGGGGTTTATAAGTAAGATTATTGTCTATGATAATTCTAAGGTACTTAATTGTTTCAGTTCGTTCTAGTGCTTCACATGTACATGTTTGGTCAGTAATGGCGTTAGGTCCCTGTGCGCAGTGATGAATTTTTAATGACATTATATGGGATGGGTTGGATGAGCTGGTTTTTGAGAAGGCAATATACTTAGTTTTGTTTACATTCAATGTCAGTAAGTTAGTATCAAGTACTTGTACAACCTCTCTGAGACCTTGCTCCGCGAGGCAGTACACCTGGTCCCATGATTTACCGTAAAAAAGTATTGCAGTGTCGTCTGCATATGATATAACTTCAGCAATTGAGTAGAGGAAGGCTTACCAAGTCATTTATATACAGCGTAAACAAAGTAGGACCAAGTGTGCTACCCTGCGGGACACCGAACGTAATTGGTAGTGATGTGCTTTGATGGCTACCTATTTTTACATATTGACTCCGTGTCGTCAGATAGCTACGAAACCATTCCAGAGTAGTTCCTCTAATACCTATGGCCTCTAATTTTTTCAGAAGAAGCCCTGTTGACACAGTGTCAAAGGCTTTTGCCAAATCAAGAAAAACGCCAAGGCAACGGTCTCCGTTTTCTATATAACGAGACACTTGATTCGTCAAAAGTGACACCGCGTCTTCAGTGGACTTCCCTTGACGGAAACCGAATTGTCTGTCTGAGATGATGCTGTTTTTCTCGAGATAGCTTACAAACCTTTTGTTTACAATTTTCTCAAGAATTTTAGAGATAATGCTCAGCAGTGCAATAGGTCTGTAATTTTCTGGCATATTTTTGTGACCACTTTTGTAGATCGGGGATACTGCAGCAGTTTTCCAAGAATCTGGAAATACACCGGATTCTAGGCTTAAATTGAATATGGTTGTTAGAGGTTTAACTATGCTGTCAAGGCATTTAAGAAGTAGTGGTACTGTTATGTGATCTGGTCCGGGTGCGCTGTCTTTTTTTAAATTGTAAAGTATATTGGTAATTTCTTTTTCGTCAGTCGGGAGAAGGCAGAAGGAGTGAGGGATAGAGTTCGAGGCTCTATACGAACTAATTATAGCGTTGTGTGTAGTTGACAGCTTGTTTAAAATCTTATCTGCGTGGTCATTCCCTACAGTGACAAAGTGCTTATTACATTTGTCGAGACATGATTCAGGAGATTCATATGATGCAATCAATTGTGTGGATGTGTTTTGAGAGTTTTTGGTACCACAAATGTTTTTTATTGTATTCCAGAGCTTTCTAGGGTTATCCTTATTCTCTTCTATTGCTTGTCGGTTGTATTGTGTTTTAAGTTTTCTGAGTAGATTATTTACGAAATTCCTATATCTAATGTATATTATATGTTTTAGGTGGTCATATGGGTTAGCTCTACAGTCTAGATGGAGTTTGTCTCGTTGCCTCATACATCTTATTAGACCAGCGGTGATCCACGGTTTGATATTGGCAATCCTGCGGCTAATTTTTTCAATTGTTGTGTGCTTATTAACTGCGAGAGTGATGGTTTTATTAAAATAGTTTAATGCAGAGTTTACACATGAGGAGTTCGTGATAGAATCCCAGTTTGCTCTGGCGATCTCAGCAGCTGTGGCATTCCAGTCGGATCTAATCCTCCAGCGTTTGTAATTATATGAACTTTGCGATTTTAAGGGGATACTGCAGAGAGTCAAGTCATGATCTGTAATAGAAAGCCGACATACAAGCCCGAAAGGAGTTGTATTTGATTTTATGAAAATGTGGTCTAAACAGGCGCCACCTCTAGTCGGTACAGTTATTGCAGGTAAAAGGTCATGGGACGCCATCAAACATGCGTAGTTTGAAGCTTGGGTGCTGTTTGGGTCGATGATGTTTAGATTGATGTCACCAGCTACAATTAATGTTCGTTTGTTTCTTAAATTGGAGAGTGTAGTGTCTAGGGAGTTTATAAATCTCTCTGTGTTTGTGAAAGAGGGGGACCGATAAATTCCTAGGAGAGCTAAGTCATTGTTAACATTGATGACTATGCTGTCAGCATCATCTAGATTGGGATCTGTGCTAACACAGTTATCGCTCCAGGTGGTTTTTGCGTAGATAACAATGCCTCCGTTTTTGTTTACTTGAGTTGATGTTGTGTATGCGCTGTATCCCTCGAGTTCATCTATTACGATGCCGTCAGACAGCCAACACTCAGTTAGCACGATAAAGTCGATATTTGAGTCTAACCGATTCAGAGCAACTGCAAAGTCGTCGAAATTTTTTTGGAAACTTCTTATGTTGTAGGTGAGGACCTTGATGGTACCGTTATAAGCGTTAAGAATACTCTTGCAATTTTCTAGAGTTTCTACAGAGCGACATTCTACAGTAAAGGATTCATCTATATCGTTTGCAGCGCTAAGTAAAGCCATATTTTTGTATAATATTTAAGTTAATATTTGAACTCAGTTGGGGGGATGTCAGTGCAATAAAATCGATTGCAAGAGATATCTGTGTAGAAATATTGAAATGTGACCCAGTGTTATTGAAGTGTTCATGTGTACGTGGAATGTTGTGTGTTTGTGTGAGTGGTGTGGTAGGAGTAAAAGTATTACAAAAAATTGTGTGTATTACTGTAGGCCCATTCAAACATTGGAGCAATGTTTGTATAAAATAAAGTAAAAGTAAAAAATTGAAAAACAAAATCGTTAGAAAAATACACAGTAAGTGCGCAAGTATAAGTAATATAAAAAAATGAGAAAAAAATGAAAAACTAAGGTACGTCATACTAATTTTCAGGTAACAAGGTTGTAGAAGGACAATACCGTGATAAGTCATCCAAGTTTTTAATGGCAATGGCTGAGGCTCCTTCTCGCTTCCGGATGTTAATTGTCCCATTTTTAACCCAGCAGTACTTATAGCCGCATTCTTTAGTGCGTTTTTTAGCTTCTCGAAATAACTGCCGGTTCTCTTTTGTCAATCGCTCATTGAAGTAAATAGTCTTGCCGGTACCAAGAATGTTTAGATCTGTACTACAGAGGTTGCGTCTAGTTTTTCCCCTTTTTCATTACAAATATCTTTACCACCATAAGCGATACGATTCCCGTAGCTTAAAGTACTAGGGACACTCGAGGAGTTTGACTTTGATTTGACAAATTTCCAAAAGTGTTTGGGGTTGTTTTTGATTGAATTTTCTATAGAATTAATGTAGTTTAGATAACATTCACTCTCTAATCTTTTAACTCTTGCTCTCAGTACCTGATAACTAGCCCTATCAGATAAATTGCCATAGTTTTTAAACTTTCTTAGAAATTTTGATTTTTCCTTAATTGATTTCTTTAGCACTGTCGAAAACCAGACAGGGTATTTATCTACTTTACAAATTTTTGATGGCACATATTTAGTAACAAGTTTGTCCAAAAATGAATAAAAACACTGCACTGCGCACTCAACAGTCTTATTAATAAATAGTTCACACCAATCGTTTCGGCAATTTCCGCATTAATTTTATCGTAATTACCTTTCCCGAAAAGGTATTTAGTCTGTAGGGCAGGCCTCAGATAAGAGTACTGGTAAAAGTTTACATGAATTTTGATTATATCGTTGGTTTGTCTCTGTTTTGTTTATTCATACTCATAGCATGCTATTTTGTTGGTTGATTATTGTTGTCATAATTTAATTGGCATACTTTGACTTATCTAATGATCGTTACGCATAATATTAATGCCTATATTACTACTATTGCCTATATTAAAAATGCGAAAGTAACTAACTCTTCTGTGTGTCTGTTACGCTATCACGCCTAAATCGTTGAACTAATTTTGATGAGATTTGGCACATAATATATTAGACCTTGGAGAAAGAAGGCCAGCTTTTATCTCAAAAAGACCTCTGGGATACGGGCAACAGTAAGTTCTGCATAAATAGGCATAACTACTATAACGATATTGAAGCATTTTATTACAAATATTTAAAATAAACAACATTTTCGACCTCTGAGAAGAAACACCGAAACAAACTCAGAGAATCTTAGTCTTTTCTAAGTCGAGACATAAAAGCATAACATATGTGAGTCTCACAATGCAGGTTATCGTCTGAAATGGCATTTTGTAGAAAGAGCCACAGCGGCTTTGAGTAGACTAACTGGGACTGGTCCACTTAAAGCTGCTGTGGCGACTGCACGTATATATTCGTTATTGTGTAGCTCGACTATATTATCCCTATAATGTAGTCGAGCTCAACAATCCGTAAATAATAATAAACTAATACCGAGCCGAGCCTAATAACTCCAATCTTCATTCCAATTCTTGCCCGTTCCGTACATCCATCAACGTGAACGCTGAATCTCAATTCATCTCATACAAAGCACAAAGCACAAGTTCGACCTCATATGGGGTACTGTTCTCATATCTGGGCTGGTGCACCCCAATACCAACTCCTCCCTCTTGACTCCATCCAACGCCGGGCAGTTCGGATCATCGACGATCCTAATATCACGGATGACCTAGACGCCCTCAGTCTTCGGAGAGACGTAGGCTCTCTGTGTGCGTTTTATCGTCTGTTTTATGGGGAGTGTTCCCAGGAGCTTATATGAACTGGTGCCTCCGTCACCTTTTTATCATCGCACTACCCGCCTCAGAAGCAGAGCCCATCCTCACACTTTGGAGACCTGGGTCTCCAAGAATGTTAGAGCGTCGCGCAGTTTTCTCCCGCGCACCTGCAAGATGTGGAACGGTCTCCTTGCTGAGGTTTTCCCTGTATGCTATGACATGGGGTTCTTCAAACGGCGCGTATACAGGTTCCTTAAGGGCCGGCAACGCATCAGCAACTCCTCCGGTGTTGCAGATGTCCATGGGCGACGATGACCACTTACCATCAGGTGGCTCGTCTGCTCGTTTGACGAGGTCAACAAATAAAAAAAAAACATAGTCAGAACGTCAAACTGTTCTCACCAGTCAATTAATCCACACTTCCCCTCGATGGGATTGCAACTAATTCATCGCTCCCAATCTGGCTCAATCATGACGGTTCAATTTTGTCGAGTGACAGACATAGTCCTCACTAGGGCTGACTATATTATATTACGACGTCTTGTGCTTCGAGTGTCTTGGAGTGATCATGAGATCTTGAGTTAGATTCCCACAGGACAGAAATATCATATAAGTATTATATACATTGTCTTAGTACCCACGGTACAAGCTTTGCTTAGTTTGGTTGTGTAAATTGTCCCAAGTATTTATAATTTCATTAAATAATTGTTTTTCTATTGTTTCTACTTACAACCTTCCACATCACATGCAATGCTGACAATGGCGGAAGGAGGACGCTAGTAATGTTACCGCACCTTCTGGGACAATGCGGCCCGCTAATACAAAAGCGCAGTACTAATAGAGAAATATATAATTTATAGTCAACTAAAAGAAAGGAGCTCACGCCGTAACCAAATGCTGCCTTTGGCGGTTTACCGTTTATTATTATTATTATTATTATCAGCCTAGATTATCCCACTGCAGGGCAGAGGCCTCCCCCTTTCCTTCTTCCACTCTTCCCGGTTGACAGCTTTCAGCATCTAACCTCCGCAGTATGAGTTCATCCCGCCATCTCATTCTGGGTGTATAGCGACGTCTTCTGAAATGCTGTGTGTTTTTTTATACTAAGGTTAGTTAAGCATACCTACGGCCCACCTGATGGTAAGCGGTTATCGTAGCCTATAGCTTGCAATACCAGGGGTATCACCTGCGCGTTGCCGACTCTGTAAAACGGAAGAGGAATAGTTGGGTTGGCAGTATAAGGGTCAAAGTCCCGACACAATGTTTCCTCACGGAGCCGTACTTTTTGCTCACAGTTCATCAGACAGCCGGCAGATATGTCAAACCAAGTTCCATTTAAGGCTGGCGGCTTTTTGGCCAACATCGGACATTTGTGCTTGTTACGCTTAGATGGTGACTATTAAGTGACCATCACAATAGACCTACTACGTTGACCTAATATTATAGCCGGCCAAAAAATTATTAAATTTAAATTTTAAAAATGATGTTTCGCTACTTCAATGTTGGCAGCCCTAGTTCTAACACACTTACCTTCCTCCTCCCTGCCGCCTTCCTCCATCTCATAGCGCGCATCTACCGGGGTCACGTTTAGAACGTTTAATATAATAAGTAGCTTCCTAATTTAAACTCGTGTTGGTTATCAGGAGTGTTGAACAATATATAATATAAAATGGCTACTATTATGAATCATAATAGGATCTGAATATGGTTCATATTAGATATCATAAAATGACAATTTTGTCGACGAGTCATAACGGACACAAATCATATTATGGGTCATGGGGATTTTGGGACTGGGACCGCGGGTCCGGATTCCACCTATATATACAATAAATATTTTTGAAGTTACTTTTGAAGAAGAATTGGGGTTTTCTATGAAATTCTCAGTAGCAGCTCGGGGTTTGCATTTCTACCCGGTTAATGGCAACATCCTAGCTACATGGGATCTAAACATAACAGAGAAACTGTGTACAGAGGCCAGCACATCAAGCTACCACAATCTGTCAAATTTCTTTGATTGATTTTCAACTTTAACATAAAATGATAAGGTCCATATTCAATTGGGAAAATTTGTCAGTTTTGGATAGCTTCACCTGCTGTTATCTGTACATTAGTACACCTCTGTTTAACCCTTCGGGGAATACAGGCGTGATGTTTCATCCGCAACCCAAAGAGCTTGTATGTAATGCGTTATGATATCTGGACTCTTGAATTTAAATAAAAAAACGTATTCATCAGAGACACACTTATCGTATGCAACGCATTTCTTTGCATGTGTGTTTCTAATCAGTACATTTTCATTGAAATAAAACTACTTTTTACGGATTTTATCGCGATATAGACTCACCTACCTCTACCCGTGACCATGGACGCTATAAAGGGTCCGAAACGTCGGGATTAATAATATCAATATAACGCGATAAAATCCGTAAAAAGTAGTTTTATTTCAATGTATAATATTCGCGTAAATGTCAGAGTACATCTAATATATAAAATTTCCATGTCACAATGTTAGTTACCGTACTCCTCCGAAACGGCTTTACCGATTTTTACCAAATTTTATATGCGTATTCAGTAGGTCTGAGAATCGGCTACTATCTATTTTCCATACCCCTAAGTGATAAGCGTGGCCCTGGAGATTTTTTTTAATGCAAAACAAAGTTTGCGGGGTCAGCTAGTTTTCATATAAAATCTAGAGTCCAGATGTCATAACGCATTGCGTACGTTGCGTACGTGGGATCAGTTTGTTTCTACCTTTATTTTCGCTTTTATAAATTTAGTAGGGATTAAACTACTTAGCCAAAAAATTTGTTGACAGTACTTTATTACTTAACTTTGATCGATCGAAATCCATTTCGGTACTTAGGTTAAGCCCAGATTATAACTTGTAAGCCCTGTATTAGAATTTTGGGTGGGTAGATACTGTTGTATATATAAATTAAACGGGTCGAATTAGTTTTGTTAGACTCTTGTTTACCAAAAACGTTTTTCATTGAAACAAACAAATTAATAACACAAATATATTGAGTAGGTACACAGAAACACTACTAGCAATAAATTTCGTAACTTGAATGTTGATACATTTCGGATTAAACGTGTTTATTAAATTCTCTCTGCTCTTTACTCGTCTTTCTTGCCCATTGGATATTTTGATTAATTAAATAGCGTAATATCTATCTATCTATCATCAGCCACGGACGTCCACTGCTGAACATAGGCCTCCCCCAATGATCGCCACAAAAATAGAAGTTGCGCAGACTGCATCCACCGAGTCCCTGCGACCCTTACGAGGTCGTACGTCCACCTATTTGGGGGCCGTCCCACGCTGCGCTTTCCTATGCATGGTCTACACTAATAGCGCAATATACACAGTATATTTTTAATAAAATTTTATTGTTACATCTACAAATAGATATTAAATTTTCATCATCAACTCATATACTGCACCACTGCTGGGCACGGGTCTCCTCTCAGGATGAGAGGGATTAATTAGGCTATAGTCCACCACGCTGGCCTAATGCGGGTTGGCAGACTTTATACGCCTTCGAGAAAATCTCTCGTGTATGCAACTTTTCTCACAATGTTTTCTTTCACCGTTGAAGCGAGTGAGAATTCATTATTAATAGATACATGATTTCGAAAAGTCAGAGGTACGTGCCTTGGAATCCAACTTGAGACCTTTGACTTACCAGTCCAATGGTCATACCACTAGGCTATCACTGTTATGAGTATAATCAATATCTATTGATAATTATAATGTAAAAATGAATCCTGTTTCCTTTGATCACGCCATAACTTGAGAAGACTTTACCGATTTCATTAATCTTTTTTTTTAAGTTTTCTTATACTTTGTATAAAGTTTTTATGGAAAGAAACATTAAGAAAATTACGCAGGAAATTGGAAAATTTCAGGAAACTTAACGAGTTTATGATACTTTCAATTCAGTTGAAGTACACGTAGACGAAGTCACGGGCCGAAAGCTATTAGTGCCATTAAATCTCCAGCAGCTCTGAGTTTGGATTTGTGCCCGGTTAATGGTAATAGAGTCGCCCCCTATTACATGGGACCTAAACATATCGGTGAACTGGGTTTGACAGGGGTGTACAATTAGTAAACCCCTGTCAAACCCTTCCGGGAATACCGGCGTGATGGTTTGTTTAGGTTTTTTTATGTACGGAACTCAAGATTGAATATAACGATTTTAATATATTTCAATTGTAAAACAACAAAATATATTATCTTTTACTGAGGATTAATTTTCCAGTAATATTTTCTAAGGACTTTGATTCTGAGATACAAGCAGAAGTGTACTAAATGTACACCCATAGTTGTCCGATATGTTTGGGGCTAGACTATTGCTAATTTCCGGGCATAAATCTGAACTACTACTGAGAATTTCATAGACAAACCCAATAAAACTTTTTTCCGCCTTGGAATCGAACCCTGGAACTCTCAAACTCTGCCACTAGGCTAATGTAATATAAGCAAATATTCTTTTAAAGCTAATTTAACATAAATAGTGAATTAATCATGTATAAATAATGTAATTGGCTTCGGCTGTTCTATTTAAATAAAATAATTAAAAAAATAAAATCAATAAATAACACAACATTAATAAACATATTGTTTCAGCCAATGCTGATAGCGAAGCGGGAGTACCCTTACCACAGATGGGAGCCTCTTTACTTCGGCACTAATAAGGAGCCATGGTACAGTGAAGTGCTGTCCTGGGAAGGACGACAGGACAAAATGACACAGGTAACTTATAAGTAGGCAGCACGTGGGTTTGCCACCGATTAGTATGCCAGGAAAAGCCTCACCGATTGTAAGGGTCCTGGCTATCATGGTGGTGGCGAATTCTACGGAATGAGATCCGTAGAATTCGCCACGATCATGACATACAGGCCATGAAGGCAAGTGTAGTTTTTAGTTGGTATGAGTCCTATATACCCTTCATTTTTCATTTTTTACACACACAGTAGCAGTACAGAAAATCCTCATGTATCATCATGATGATACACGATAATGTCCTGATATATGATAATGTCGAACTCATACCGACTAAAAACCGTACTTACCTTCACTTGCCCTATATTCATGGCCATGGGATCCGTGAAATTCGCCACGACTGAATTCGATATACCATCTCCCCAGACTACAATCCATGACATTTTCCGGATCAAACAATATCTCCGCAGAGTGTTACCTCATACTCGTATATTATATAGGTACTAGCTGTTTCACAGGCATCCCAAAAGACTTTTTGAGACAAAAGGTAGCCTGTCTTTTTCCAAGGTTTTATCTATCTCTGTACCAAATTTCATTAAAATCCATTCGGTTTAGGCGTGAAAGCGTAAGACAGACACAGTTTCTTTCGCATTTACAATATTAATTGGGATTATAAGAGATATGTACTAGGATGCGAGGTAGTTAGTTGTTCTCTTGAAAGGGTTCAGCGATGGCCCAAGTAGGCTTACATACATGTAACAAAATTATTTGTCCTCGTTTATCTCGTGCCGAAACTATGGGAGGATACGAGAGACGCACAGCCTGCCATGTTACAAATCCGATACAATAAATAGCTGTCTCCCCTGGCGGACGATTCATGAAGATTTTGTACTGAGGCCAGCACATCAAGCTACCACAATGTCAAATTTCTTTGATAGATTTTCTACTTTAATACAATGGAATAAGGTTCATTTTTAATTGGATTTTTTTTTTACAATTTTAGATAGCTTGATTTGCTGGCGTCTGTACTAAAAAAGGAACGCTAAAGATGAAAACCAATACTAAAGATGCTACATAGGTTTTTTTGGCCTAGATGTTGGAGATGTGTCTTCAACAGTACCGGATGGTGATCCTCGACGGCGGATTCCTCTGCCACGCAGCCATCCCCAAATCCAAACATCATCGGAAAAGAGCAGAGAACATCAACACCAAGAAGTATGTAAGGATAATTAAGCATCTTAAAGCTAAGTATGAGAACAGAAACGAGTGTAAACTTTTGTGGGGGTGCCCAACACGAATAATTTAGTGAGAATGGAATGTTTTAAAAAGGTTTTGAATTACCTAAGTATAACAATACTTGGCCCGTTGCTTAGAGTCAAAGTTAAAACAAAATAACTGAAGCGTAAGATTCGAATGGTTATCTCATCTACTTTTAGATTGAACTCTTACAGTAACTTACATTTAATTTGGGGTGAGATACCCGAATTGTACCAACAAAACAAAAATTGTACCAACTCACTCGCCGCGGGAGGAAGACCTGGAGTCCTGAAATACAGGGCTGTCCTAGTTTAGGCTCCAGTCCACTCCATTGTAATAATGATTGTACTGTGTTTTGATTAGTGTGGAAAATAAATGAATTTTTAGTTTTTTTTTTTAAATTGGAAAGGCTTTACCATAAAATTGCATTTAGTCAACAATTTCGGATGCGGAACGCGTTATAAGTATCTTTGTTATTTTTACGATACTAGACTTAAATAAATTACATCCATTTAATGTTGATGGGGTGGGATGATCTATAAATTCTAGATAATAGTAAAATTTAAGACAAACTTCGATGAGTATGCAAATGTCCGCATGGTAATGTTGATATTATACAAAGTATACCAGAATAGTTAAAGTATATGATTATATGGAATAAGGACCATTATATAAACGGGTATCGGAGGTATGTTTGAATATACATAGTCTTGAAACTTTGAAATGATAATGAGCTTATGAAACGCAAATTTTGATTTTGTATTCCAAGCCTATTATAAAATTATTGATTCAATACAGATATTAAAATACAATGCAGATACTTTTTTCTGGCGTTTTTGTTGATATATATATTATAGTTCGACAGTACATATAATTAATTTCAAGGTCATTCGAGGTCGTACCTTGAGTTATTTTGAACGTCTTAAGGGGTTTATAATTGAGATTTTACCATGTTAATGTGCACGAGTCTTGCTTGTATGTTACTTTTTTAATGAGTATGTTATGAATTCAAGGGAAAAATGAAACATGAGTAGAAATTGTAGACAGTAACAATTAAAACGCCAGAAGAAAATGAAATCAGGATTTTAATAAATAATTGTCTTCAAAATGTACCTTCGTACTAGTAGTACACGTTCCTACATTATAAAGCTGTGTATCCCAGAGATGTTAAACATTTAGTTTTTTTGTACATGAAATATATATTAGCGGTATTATGTAAATTACGGCTTATTTCTTAGACATCGCTAGGAATTATTAATAGGCTTGTGATAAAATGTTTAACTCCACTGGAATTTTTAAGGCTTTTACATATTTTATTCATGTTCGATACAAATTATGATAATTTATACAGTTATTGCAGTGTATTAGGATATTTTTAAATGAACCCCGCCGTAGATCTATATCGATGACCCCTAGTGTAAATATCAAGGTCTTATTATGTGGATCGTTTCGTCCTGAATAAAGATTTTAATATTATTATATGGTTGTATTAATTGTCCTCAAACTTATCATTATCGGCATCGGCCTGTAGCATCCCAGTTTCTTGGAATAGGAAACAAGCCTAATATCAACTATTCCTTTTACCGTCACGAACGTCTATAGACGTCAAATTAAAACTTGCTCACGGCGCCAACGACGGTATGACAGGTCAAAAATACAACTTTTTTATAGTTCAAAATAAATATAATAATATATTTTTAAAGAGTTTTTTTACCTATTATTATATATTATAATTTGTCACTTGGCGTAGAGAACACAGATTTTCATTATTGACGAGGTGGTCAAAAGGTACAATTTCTAGATTAGAAACAAATCTGTGGGTCACACAAATATCAACACCTGTTGTATAACCATTTGCGAACCTATTCGCGTTTTAGCTAGAAAACAAGAAGTATACTAAAAAAATGGATTGGAGTAGGGCCATTGTTGATAAAATCGTAAACAAAGCTGACATTCGTAAGTAAGTGTAGGTGGAAGCGCAAATTGTTTCGTAAATAACATTGCATATCTACACCTTGAACGCTCCTCACATACTTACAAAATATTAGTGCATTTTTAATTAAAAATATAAATTTAGAGAAAGAAAAATTCGATCTAGGGCAGGGTTCGAATTCTTTAATTGATTTGATTCATGTTCGATACAAATTATTATAATTTATACAGTTATTGCAGTGTATCCGATCAAGTCCGTCTGGTTAAGTACACTGGACTCTTTTAACCAACCAAACTACGGAGCTCTGTGATATCGAATTTCTTTTCCATATTCTACGTGATGTGACGTCAGCAACGATTTATTAAAATTTATATAATTAAAAACGTTTCATCATCAACCCATATACTGTCCCATTGCTGGGCACGGGTCTCCTCTCATATTGAGAGGGATTAGGCTATAGTCCACCACGCTGGCCTAGTGCGGGTTGGCAGACTTCACAAACCGTCGAGAAAAATCTCTAAGGTATGCAGGTTTCCTCACGATGTTTTCCTTCACCGTTTAAGCCAGTGATAATTAATTATTAATACACACATGAATTAGAAAAGTCAGAGGTGCGTGCCTTGGGTTCGAACTCGAGACCTTTGACTTGGCAGTCCAATGGTCATACCGCTAGGCTATCACTGCTGTGTAAAAACGTTTAGCGTGCGTTAATTATACCTACACAATGTTTTTTTGTCGTCTTACAGTCGAATTATTATTTCAATATTATTTCTACTAGATATGGGACAGGTCTCTGAACAACATGTAGGATGTATTCTCTTTTCTTTGCACTTCATGGTTGATCCCAAACAAGAAATTGTTGATCATGATGAGTAGAAGTATATAAAAAAAACTGTTGTTTGTACATTTTGGGTTCTTCCATGAAATCTCAGCAGGTAGGAGTTTGGATTTGTGCCCGGTTAATGGCAATAGGCTCGCTCCTAATACTTCAATCAATCAATTTATTTATTTGCGAATACGGGTACAAAAATAAGAGTTGTTACAATAAAGTTATGATCTCCACATTCTACCGGTAGGCATGCAAATATTAGAATACAATTTTATTGTCCTGATATTTTCAGTGAGATTTCAGTAACATACTTGGGACCTAAATATACCGGTGAACTGTGAGTAGACCTGTACAATTATTATACCTCTGCCTAAGGAAATACAGGCGTGATGGTATGTATGTTAAAATATCAAAATCAAATTCGTACTAGACTACTGGGTAGATAGGTTCTAAAACCCCTTAATCACCTCTTAGTATTTTGGCTGGGAAGAAGCGTCACACCGCAACATTCTATCTGATAAATTGTTAAGGCGTAAAAATTGTGCAAACAGTTTTTAATGTGTCAAGGAACAATTAGCAGACAAAACAGAAAAATATTATTGCGACTCTGGAGGGTCACAATTATTTTATGATTTTTTAAGTATTTTTTTTTAACTAACTCGTAATACATACTCTATAATTATTACATCTGGCGCGTTGCTATTTTTTTTCCTAATCCCATATGATTTTCCTTGATTTCTTAACGCATGCCTAGGATCCTTATAAGGATTCCTCATCCCAAATTTTATGTTTGTAGGCTTTCTGTATGGATTCAAAGAAATTTTGCCTACTGACCATACTTTGTTATGAAGACGGGTCCCGATGACTATGTATCGATACCCCTACACAGATACAAAAAATCTGACACCCCATACTAGTAAATTTCTTGAAAAAGTAAGAAATACGTATTGTTATAATTATTAAACCAAAATAAATAGACAAAGATTTAAAAAAAAAATAATGTAAAAATTGATATAAATATATTTAAAATAAATAAGTAGTTAATAATTTAAAATAAATAGAGGTTTAAAATAAATTGTTAATCATAAAAAAAAATTGACTACTTCGTTTTAAAGTTTCCGAACGTAATAATTAGCGACAGTTTGTGGGTAGGCACTTTTATTAATCCAGTTGGTATTAATTGTCGTGTGCGTCCGCGTAGCCCTGTGTATGGAGCTTATTAGGATTTTGATATCTTGTGTGTTCCGATTTCAAATTATAACTTCGAACTTCCTTCTTAGTGATTGTGCTTTGAATAGTGGAAAGTGTGTGACGACGCCAGAATCTGCGCTGACAAAGATTTCGAAGCAGGTCTCGGGTGAGTTGCTGCACTGCATGACTTATAAACACATTATAATTATAAGTATTATAGATAACTTTTCAGGGTATTTCTAAAAAAATATGTTTTTTATAAGATATCAAATCACATCATTTCAAAGTCGAATCTAGGTGCCCATTTCCAAATTAGGCGCAATAAACCCAGCAACATTTCTGTATGTTATTTTTTTAAGGCGTTAACAAATTATACAAAAACATTTTCTTTTTATCAAGATTAATTAAAGAGCTATTCATTGCTTCAATGTCAGCCAGTTCACACAGTACATTAGGTCATCGTAGTTAGTATTCAATTAAATACTAATTATTGTATTTATAAATACAAAAAGTTTTAACTAGGATCTACAAGGCAGTTTAGTTAAGTTAGTTTAGTTAACCGTAAAAAATAACCATAGCCAGCAATTCAACCAGATAGGTACCACTAGTAGCACCTGTTCACGAGCATAACCTATACATTTTAGGGGTTAGGAGAAAACCCGAACAATGACCTCACCGCTAGTATTGATATTTACAGGGAGATTGTCGACCTTGCAACCAAGTCTAAGCAAGTAGTCAGGCCTTAATAATCATCAACCATATACTGTCCCACTGCTGGGCACGGGTCTCCTCTCACAGAATCAGAGGGATTAGCCCATAGTCCACCACGCTGACCAAATTCGGGTTGACAGACTTAACACGCCGAGAAAATCTCTCAAGGCATGCAGGTTTCTTCACCGTTTAAGCGAGTGATAAATTAATTATTAATACGCGTATGATTTCGACAAGTCAGAGATGCGTGCCCTGGGTTCGAACTCGAGACCTTCGATTTGGCAGTCCAATGGTCATACATACCACTAGCCCTTACTTATTAATACATAAATATAAATATCTTATTATACTTTGAAATAAAACTACTTTTTACCGATTTTATCGCGTCACGGGTAGACAAAATAAAAGGGTCCGCTGTAAAGGGTCCGTCGGTATTAATAATATCAATATACGCGATCAAATCCATAAAAAGTAGTTTTATTTCAATGTACAATATTCGCGTAAATGTCAGAAATCAATATCTTAT